>NW_012194827.1:1161357-1183824 GCF_000504015.1 Erythranthe guttata
TTTTTTACTTTTACTTATGTGCGTATCTTTTGTAGCGGGTATTTTTGTGCACGTTTCTTGATGCGCATTGGTGTCCTCGAACTGTAGCGGGTATTTTCATGATCGCTTTTGGAATCCAAATTTGACCATGTTCAGGTCCGAATTTGGAAATTTGACATTAGACACGAATTGTAGCCAGCTGAAATAGCTTTCTAATGCCGCCGGAATCAGTTGATTTGGAGTCCGGATGAGAAAGTTATGCTCGACTTCGTGGACACTACCGAAGATGTTGAGGGATCCTCTCTTCTAATTTGATTTTATTTTCCTAATTGCAACTCTTTTCTTACTCTTTGATCATTTTTGCTTCATGGACACCTCATTATCAATCTGTACTTATAGAATACTAAATCCACCAATTAAAACAGAAATATAAATTAATCCATAAAAAAATCCACGTAAACGTAAACGTTGAGTGTTATTTCTACACTCCGCTGTATCTTTTGTATCTAGTGTTCTTGCTGTTGTTTGGTTATGCGTATTAATGTCCTAGTGTTGTATTTCGTGTTTTTAAGAACGTTGATGCGAATGCACTTTTGCCCATGTTTTTTGACATGTACGTTTGTGCATGTCCATTTGAGCGAGTGTGTTTGTGCATGTTTGTTGATTTGTATTAATGTCCTAGGATTGTAGTTTGTGTTTTCATGAACCTTTTTGCGAATGCACTTTTGCGTGAGTACTTTTGTGCATGATTTTTAACTTTTACTTATGTGCGTATCTTTTGTAGCGAGTATTTTTGTGCACGTTTCTTGATGCGCATTCGTGTCCTCGAACTGTAGCGGGTATTTTCATGATCGCTTTTGGGATCCAATTTTGACCATGTTCGAGTCCGAATTTGGAAATTTGACATTAGACAGGAATTGTAGCCAGCTGAAATAGCTTTCTAATGCCGCTACAACTAGGTTATTTGGAGTCTGGATGAGAAAGTTATGCTCGACCTCGTGGACACTACCGAAGATCTTGAGGGATCCTGTCTTCTAATTTGATTTTATTTTCCTGATTGCAACTCTTTTCTTATTACTCTTTGATCATTTTTGCTTCATGGACACCTCATTATCAATTTGTACCTATAGAATACTAAATCCACCAATTAAAACAGAAATATAAATTAATCCATAAAAAAATCCACGTAAACGTAAACGTTGAGTGTTATTTCTACACTACACTGTATCTTTTGTATCTAGTGTTCTTGCTGTTGTTTGGTTATGCGTATTAAACTCCTAGTGTTGTATTTCGTGTTTTTAAGAATGTTGATGCGAATGCACTTTTCCGCATGTTTTTATACATGTACGTTTGTGCATGTCCATTTGAGCGAGTGTGTTTGTGCATGTTTGTTGATTTGTATTAATGTCCTGGGATTGTAGTTTGTGTTTTCATGAACCTTTTTGGGAATGCACTTTTGCGTGAGTACTTTTGTGCATGATTTTTTACTTTTACTTATGTGCGTATCTTTTGTAGCGAGTATTTTTGTGCACGTTTCTTGATGCGCATTGGTCTCCTCGAACTGTAGCGGGTATTTTCATGATCGCTTTTGGAATCCAAGTTTGACCATGTTCAGGTCCGAATTTGGAAATTTGACATTAGACACGAATTGTTGCCAGCTGAAATAGCTTTCTAATGCCGCCAGAACCAGTTGATTTGGAGTCAGGATGAGAAAGGTATGCTCGACTTCGTGGACACTACCGAATATGTTGAGGGATCCTCTCTTCTAATTTGATTTTATTTTCCTAAATGCAACTCTTTTCTTACTCTTTGATCATTTTTGCTTCATGGACACCTCATTATCAATCTATACCTATAGAATACTAAATCCACCAATTAAAACAGAAATATAAATTAATCCATAAAAAAATCCACGTAAACGTAAACGTTGAGTGTTATTTCTACACTCCGCTGTATCTTTTGTATCTAGTGTTCTTGCTGTTGTTTGGTTATGCGTATTAAATTCCTAGTGTTCTATTTCGTGTTTTTAAGAACGTTGATGCGAATGCACTTTTGCGCATGTTTTTTTACATGTACGTTTGTGCATGTCCATTTGAGCAAGTGTGTTTGTGCATGTTTGTTGATTTGTATTAATGTCCTGGGATTGTAGTTTGTGTTTTCATGAACCTTTTTGCGAATGCACTTTTGCGTGAGTACTTTTGTGCATGATTTTTTACTTTTACTTATGTGCGTATCTTTTGTAGCGAGTATTTTTGTGCACGTTTCTTGATGCGCATTCGTGTCCTCGAACTGTAGCGGGTATTTTCATGATCGCTTTTGGGATCCAATTTTGACCATGTTCGAGTCCGAATTTGGAAATTTGACATTAGACAGGAATTGTAGCCAGCTGAAATAGCTTTCTAATGCCGCCGGAACAAGTTGATTTGGAGTCCGGATGAGAAAGTTATGCTCGACTTCGTGGACACTACCGAATATGTTGAGGGATCCTCTCTTCTAATTTGATTTTATTTTCCTAATTGCAACTCTTTTATTACTCTTTGATCATTTTTGCTTCATGGACACCTCATTATCAATCTGTACCTATAGAATACTAAATCCACCAATTCAACCAGAAATATAAATTAATCCATAAAAATATCCACGTAAACGTAAACGTTGAGTGTTATTTCTACACTCCGGTGTATCTTTTGTATCTAGTGTTCTTGCTGTTGTTTGGTTATGCTTATTAAAGTCCTAGTGTTGTATTTCGTGTTTTTAAGAACGTTGATGCGAATGCACTTTTCCGCATGTTTTTATACATGTACGTTTGTGCATGTCCATTTGAGCGAGTGTGTTTGTGCATGTTTGTTGATTTGTATTAATGTCCTAGGATTGTAGTTTGTGTTTTCATGAACTTTTTTGCGAATGCACTTTTGCGTGAGTACTTTTGTGCATGATTTTTTACTTTTACTTATGTGCGTATCTTTTGTAGCGAGTATTTTTGTGCACGTTTCTTGATGCGAATTCGTGTCCTCGAACTGTAGCGGGTATTTTCATGATCGCTTTTGGGATCCAATTTTGACCATGTTCAGGTCTGAATTTGGAAATTTGACATTAGACAGGAATTATAGCCAGCTGAAATAGCTTTCTAATACAGCTACAACTAGTTGATTTGGAGTCCGGATGAGAAAGTTATGCTCGACCTCGAGGACACTACCGAAGATCTTGGGGGACCCTTCCTTCTAATTTGATTTTATTTTCCTAATGGCAACTCTTTTCTTATTACTCTTTGATCATTTTTGCTTCATGGACACCTCATTATCAATTTGTACCTATAGAATCCTAAATCCCCCAATTAAAACAGAAATATAAATTAATCCATAAAAAATCCACGCAAACGTAAACGTTGAGTGTTATTTCTACACTCCACTGTATCTTTTGTATCTAGTGTTCTTGTTGTTATTTGGTTATGCGTATTAAATTCCTAGTGTTGTATTTCGTGTTTTTAAGAACGTTGTTGCGAATGCACGTTTGCGCATGTTTTTTTACATGTACGTTTGTGCATGTCCATTTGATCGAGTGTGTTTGTGCATGTTTGTTGATTTGTATTAATGTCATGGGATTGTAGTTTGTGTTTTCATGAACCTTTTTGCGAATGCACTTTTGCGTGAGTACTTTTGTGCATGATTTTTTACTTTTACTTATGTGCGTATCTTTTGTAGCTGTTGTGCACGTTTCTTGATGCGAATTCGTGTCCTCGAACTGTAGCGGGTATTTTCATGATCGCTTTTGGGATCCAATTTTGACCATGTTCAGGTCCGAATTTGGAAATTTGACATTGGACAGGAATTGTAGCCAGCTGAAATAGCTTTCTAATGCCGCTACAACTAGTTGATTTGGAGTCCGGATGAGAAAGTTAAGCTCGACCTCGTGGACACTACCGAAGATCTTGAGGGATCCTGTCTTCTAATTTGATTTTATTTTCCTAATTGCAACTCTTTTCTTATTACTCTTTGATCATTTTTGCTTCATGGACACCTCATTATCAATTTGTACCTATAGAATACTAAATCCACCAATTAAAACAGAAATATAAATTAATCCATAAAAAAATCCACGTAAACGTAAACGTTGAGTGTTATTTCTACACTACACTGTATCTTTTGTATCTAGTGTTCTTGCTGTTGTTTGGTTATGCGTATTAAACTCCTAGTGTTGTATTTCGTGTTTTTAAGAACGTTGTTGCGAATGCACTTTTGCGCATGTTTTTTTACATGTACGTTTGTGCATGTCCATTTGAGCGAGTGTGTTTGTGCATGTTTGTTGATTTGTATTAATGTCCTGGGATTGCAGTTTGTGTTTTCATGAACCTTTTTGCGAATGCACTTTTGCGTGAGTACTTTTGTGCATGATTTTTTACTTTTACTTATGTGCGTATCTTTTGTAGCGAGTATTTTTGTGCACGTTTCTTGATGCGCATTGGTCTCCTCGAACTGTAGCGGGTATTTTCATGATCGCTTTTGGAATCCAAGTTTGACCATGTTCAGGTCCGAATTTGGAAATTTGACATTAGACACGAATTGTAGCCAGCTGAAATCGCTTTCTAATGCCGCCGGAATCAGTTGATTTGGAGTCCGGGTGAGAAAGTTATGCTCGACTTCGTGGACACTACCGAAGATGTTGAGGGATCCTCTCTTCTAATTTGATTTTATTTTCCTAATTGCAACTCTTTTCTTACTCTTTGATCATTTTTGCTTCATGGACACCTCATTATCAATCTGTACGTATAGAATACTCAATCCACCAATTAAAGCAGAAATATAAATTAATCCACAAAAAAATCCACGTAAACGTAAACGTTGAGTGTTATTTCTACACTACACTGTATCTTTTGTATCTAGTGTTCTTGCTGTTGTTTGGTTATGCGTATTAATGTCCTAGTGTTGTATTTCGTGTTTTTAAGAACGTTGATGCGAATGCACTTTTGCGCATGTTTTTTGACATGTACGTTTGTGCATGTCCATTTGAGCGAGTGTGTTTGTGCATGTTTGTTGATTTGTATTAATGTCCTAGGATTGTAGTTTGTGTTTTCATGAACCTTTTTGCGAATGCACTTTTGCGTGAGTACTTTTGTGCATGATTTTTAACTTTTACTTATGTGCGTATCTTTTGTAGCGAGTATTTTTGTGCACGTTTCTTGATGCGCATTCGTGTCCTCGAACTGTAGCGGGTATTTTCATGATCGCTTTTGGGATCCAATTTTGACCATGTTCGAGTCCGAATTTGGAAATTTGAAATTAGACAGGAATTGTAGCCAGCTGAAATAGCTTTCTAATGCCGCTACAACTAGGTTATTTGGAGTCTGGATGAGAAAGTTATGCTCGACCTCGTGGACACTACCGAAGATCTTGAGGGATCCTGTCTTCTAATTTGATTTTATTTTCCTGATTGCAACTCTTTTCTTATTACTCTTTGATCATTTTTGCTTCATGGACACCTCATTATCAATTTGTACCTATAGAATACTAAATCCACCAATTAAAACAGAAATATAAATTAATCCATAAAAAAATCCACGTAAACGTAAACGTTGAGTGTTATTTCTACACTACACTGTATCTTTTGTATCTAGTGTTCTTGCTGTTGTTTGGTTATGCGTATTAAACTCCTAGTGTTGTATTTCGTGTTTTTAAGAACGTTGTTGCGAATGCACTTTTGCGCATGTTTTTTTACATGTACGTTTGTGCATGTCCATTTGAGCGAGTGTGTTTGTGCATGTTTGTTGATTTGTATTAATGTCCTGGGATTGCAGTTTGTGTTTTCATGAACCTTTTTGCGAATGCACTTTTGCGTGAGTACTTTTGTGCATGATTTTTTACTTTTACTTATGTGCGTATCTTTTGTAGCAAGTATTTTTGTGCACGTTTCTTGATGCGCATTGGTCTCCTCGAACTGTAGCGGGTATTTTCATGATCGCTTTTGGAATCCAAGTTTGACCATGTTCAGTTCCGAATTTGGAAATTTGACATTAGACACGAATTGTTGCCAGCTGAAATAGCTTTCTAATGCCGCCAGAACCAGTTGATTTGGAGTCAGGATGAGAAAGTTATGCTCGACTTCGTGGACACTACCGAATATGTTGAGGGATCCTCTCTTCTAATTTGATTTTATTTTCCTAAATGCAACTCTTTTCTTACTCTTTGATCATTTTTGCTTCATGGACACCTCATTATCAATCTATACCTATAGAATACTAAATCCACCAATTAAAACAGAAATATAAATTAATCCATAAAAAAATCCACGTAAACGTAAACGTTGAGTGTTATTTCTACACTCCGCTGTATCTTTTGTATCTAGTGTTCTTGCTGTTGTTTGGTTATGCGTATTAAATTCCTAGTGTTCTATTTCGTGTTTTTAAGAACGTTGATGCGAATGCACTTTTGCGCATGTTTTTTTACATGTACGTTTGTGCATGTCCATTTGAGCAAGTGTGTTTGTGCATGTTTGTTGATTTGTATTAATGTCCTGGGATTGTAGTTTGTGTTTTCATGAACCTTTTTGCGAATGCACTTTTGCGTGAGTACTTTTGTGCATGATTTTTTACTTTTACTTATGTGCGTATCTTTTGTAGCGAGTATTTTTGTGCACGTTTCTTGATGCGCATTCGTGTCCTCGAACTGTAGCGGGTATTTTCATGATCGCTTTTGGGATCCAATTTTGACCATGTTCGAGTCCGAATTTGGAAATTTGAAATTAGACAGGAATTGTAGCCAGCTGAAATAGCTTTCTAATACAGCTACAACTAGTTGATTTGGAGTCCGGATGAGAAAGTAATGCTCGACCTCGAGGACACTACCGAATATGTTGAGGGATCCTCTCTTCTAATTTGATTTTATTTTCCTAATTGCAACTCTTTTCTTATTACTCTTTGATCATTTTTGCTTCATGGACACCTCATTATCAATTTGTACCTATAGAATACTAAATCCACCAATTAAAACAGAAATATAAATTAATCCATAAAAATATCCACGCAAACGTAAACGTTGAGTGTTATTTCTACACTCCGCTGTATCTTTTGTATCTAGTGTTCTTGCTGTTGTTTGGTTATGCTTATTAAAGTCCTAATGTTGTATTTCGTGTTTTTAAGAACGTTGATGCGAATGCACTTTTCCGCATGTTTTTATACATGTACGTTTGTGCATGTCCATTTGAGCGAGTGTGTTTGTGCATGTTTGTTGATTTGTATTAATGTCCTAGGATTGTAGTTTGTGTTTTCATGAACTTTTTGATACGATATATTATTATTTAATATATCGTTAATTATTAGTTAGTCATTATTTAATTATTAAATAAATAGAATAGTTGTTTAGGGTTATAGATGGCCGTGAGTTAGTAATGGTTAGGAGATTATTAGGTATTTAATTAGTTTATGTAATTATCTTTCCTAGTTAGATTAGGATTCTAGGGTTTTATTCTCTTTAAATAGTCGTATTGTGCTAGGGTTTTTATAATGAAGAGAGAAATAATAAAGAATAGATCTTACGTTTCGTAGGAAATATTTATGATACTCAAGAGATCGTATCAATTGGTATCAGAGCGAAGTTGCGATTAACACCAACGCTTCGTTAGCAAGGCAGAGATTATATCAAAGCTACGCTGGAGCAAAGTTGAGATTACATCAACACTTTGCGAAATTATGCCGTCGGAGAGAAAACGTTTAGAGCGATTGGAAAAATCCGTGGAGGAGATACGGATTGGTCTCCAAAAACTGCTCGAACAAAGTCAAGGACGGCGCCAACATAAGAGCCGAAGAGACCGCCACCGCCGACCAACAACACCACTACCGCCGCCGCCGAGCCTATCGCCGGAGGAAGAGGACGAGGATGATGATGACTTTTTCGAAGATCCACCGCCGCCGCCAATGCCAAGCCTACCGCAAAAGGAAGAGGAAGAGGACGACGGTGATTTTTTCAAAGAACCCCAATTTTTTGTGAGTTCGCCGGAAGAAGAAGAATCAGATTCAACTGGTATAAAGTGGGACGAGGAGACGAAAGAAGAAGAATCGGAGTTAACGGAGATAATTTGGGACGAAGATGAGGAATTAACCACAGATGAGAATGAAGAACTACAATGGATATTGGGAGATTTCCATGTTGTTGAAAGGAAAAAAGACGAACAAGAATTGGTGATTGTGAATGAACCGGAATCTGAAAAGGTAATTGAAGAGGCTTATTTATCGGGAAAAATATTGAGAATTTTTCCAAAAGCCTTGAGGAGTTCGTTCGATCAACCTAAACAATGTGGTAAAAATCTTGATCGTTCGTCATGTTTTTCGGATTCACTCGGGACGCAATTCGATGTAGTCAAACACAGGTGGAAGCGCAAAAGAGAGAGCTGCAATTATTGGAACCTTGAGGACAAGGTTCATTTCAAGAGGGGTGGTTTGATACGATATATTATTATTTAATATATCGTTAATTATTAGTTAGTCATTATTTAATTATTAAATAAATAGAATAGTTGTTTAGGGTTATAGATGGCCGTGAGTTAGTAATGGTTAGGAGATTATTAGGTATTTAATTAGTTTAGGTAATTATCTTTCCTAGTTAGATTAGGATTCTAGGGTTTTATTCTCTTTAAATAGTCGTATTGTGCTAGGGTTTTGATAATGAAGAGAAATAATAAAGAAGAGTTTTCTTACGTTCAGTAAAGAAATCTTATGATACACAAGAGATCGCATCAATATGTTCAAAACAAAGAAGACGAAGGAGTATTGACGATTTTCAAGGAGATTAAGAAATCTAACAATGCTATTGAGAAGATTGATGTATCACTAAAAGTGTCAAATATTTCCTCGATGATGTTTAATGAATTGTTTGACCATAACAAACAATACGTTAAAGAGTCAACGATGGTGGAGACATGTGATGAAGTAGTCGATCAATTGATTGAGATTCGTGTTCTCAGCATCCTACATGAGAACAAATTATTTTTGAAGAAATTTGATGGCATCAAGCATAGATGGAAGCGCAAAAAAGAGAGAGCTGCAAATATTCGAACCTTGAGGGCAAGGTTCATTTCAAGAGGGGTGGTTTGATACGAATTATTATTTAATATATTATTTAATTATTAGTTTAGTTAATAGTTAATTATTAATTATATAAAATAGTATATTTAGCATATATATTTATATTTATATAGCCGTCTGTTTAGTAATTAGGAGATTATTAAGTATTTAATTAGTATAGGTAATTATCTTTTCTAGTTAGATTAGGATTCTAAGGTTTTATTATCTTTAAATAGTCGTATTGTGCTAGGGTTTTATTATGAAGAGAAATAATAAAGAAGAGTTTTCTTACGTTTCGTAAAGAATTCTTATGATACTCAAGAGATCGTATCAATTGGTATCAGAGCGAAGTTGCGATTAACACCAACGCTTCGTTAGCAAGGTAGCGATTATATCAAAGCTACGCTGGAGCAAAGTTGAGATCACATCAAAACTTTGTGAAATCATGATGTTAGAAACAAGACGGTTGGAGCGATTGGAAAAATCCGTAGAGAAATTACGGATCGATTTTCAGAAATTACTCGAACAAAGTCAAGGACGACGTCAACGCCATCACAAAAGCCGAACGGACCGCCGCCCATCACCGCCAACGCCACCGCTGCCGCTGTCGAGCCTATTGCCAGAGGAAGAGGAAGAGGATGACGATGAATTTTTCAAAGAGCCACCGCCGCCGCCGCTGCCGAGCCTATCGCCGAAGGGAGAGGAGGAGGACGACGATGACTTTTTCGAAGAACCCCAATTTTTTGTGAGTTCGCCGAAAGATGAATTGTCGAATTCACTTGAGGTAATTTGGGACGAAGGTGAGGAATTAACTAAGGAAGAGAACGAAGAACTACAGTGGATAATAGAAGAGTCCCACGATATTCAAAAGAAAGGAGACGATCAAGATTTGGTGACTGTGAATGAGCCCGGATCTGTAAAGACGATCGAGAAAAATAAAAGAATGATATTGATTGTGAAGGAGATGAAATTTGAAAAGACAATTGAGAAGATTGATTTATCGGGAGAGAGATTGAGAAGATTGAGATTTTTTGCAAAAGTAGCCTTTGGAATTTTGTTGGATCAGCATGAACAATGTGTTAATAAGCTTGGTCGTTCATCGTGTTTTTCGGAATCGGAGTTAATCGGGAAGCAAGTCGATGAAGTCAAACATAGGTGGAAACGCAAAAGAGAGGGACCAAATTGACTCGAACCTTGAGGACAAGGTTCATTTCAAGAGGGGTGGTTTGATACGATATATATTTAATATATCGTATATTTATTCGTTAGTTAGTATTTTTATTATTAATTAATTAGAATAGTTTGTTTAGGTTTATATAGATAGCCGTGAGTGAGTTTAGTATTTAGGATATATATTAAGTATTTTATTAGTTTAGGTAATTATCTTTCCTAGTTAGATTAGGATTCTAGGGTTTTATTCTCTTTAAATAGTCGTATTGTGTTAGGGTTTTGATTATGAAAAGAGAAATAATAAAGAAGAGTTTTCTTACGTTTCGTAAAGAATTCTTATGATACTCAAGAGATCGTATCACTTTTTTGCGAATGCACTTTTGCGTGAGTACTTTTGTGCATGATTTTTTACTTTTACTTATGTGCGTATCTTTTGTAGCGAGTATTTTTGTGCACGTTTCTTGATGCGAATTCGTGTCCTCGAACTGTAGCGGGTATTTTCATGATCGCTTTTGGGATCCAATTTTGACCATGTTCAGGTCCGAATTTGGAAATTTGACATTAGACAGGAATTGTAGCCAGCTGAAATAGCTTTCTAATGCCGCTACAACTAGTTGATTTGGAGTCCGGATGAGAAAGTTATGCTCGACCTCGTGGACACTACCGAAGATCTTGAGGGATCCTGTCTTCTAATTTGATTTTATTTTCCTAATTGCAACTCTTTTCTTATTACTCTTTGATCATTTTTGCTTCATGGACACCTCATTATCAATTTGTACCTATAGAATACTAAATCCACCAATTAAAACAGAAATATAAATTAATCCATAAAAAAATCCACGTAAACGTAAACGTTGAGTGTTATTTCTACACTCCACTGTATCTTTTGTATCTAGTGTTTTTGCTGTTGTTTGGTTATGCATATTAAAGTCCTAGTGTTGTATTTCGTGTTTTTAAGAACGTTGATGCGAATGCACTTTTGCGCATGTTTTTTTACATGTACGTTTGTGCATGTCCATTTGAGCGAGTGTGTTTGTGCATGTTTGTTGATTTGTATTAATGTCCTAGTATTGTATTTTGTGTTTTCATGAACCTTTTTGCGAATGCACTTTTGCGTGAGTACTTTTGTGCATGATTTTTTACTTTTACTTATGTGCGTATCTTTTGTAGTGAGTATTTTTGTGCATGTTTCTTGATGCGCATTCGTGTCCTCGAACTGTAGCGGGTATTTTCATGATCGCTTTTGGGATCCTATTTTGACCATGTTCGAGTCCGAATCTGGAAATTTGACATTAGACAGGAATTGTAGCCGGCTGAAATAGCTTTCTAATGCCGCCCGAACCAGTTGATTTGGAGTCCGGATGAGAAAGTTATGCTCGACTTCGTGGACACTACCGAAGATGTTGAGGGATCCTCTCTTCTAATTTGATTTTATTTTCCTAATTGCAACTCTTTTATTACTCTTTGATCATTTTTGCTTCATGGACACCTCATTATCAATTCGTACTTATAGAATACTAAATCCACCAATTAAAACAGAAATATTAATTAATCCATCAAAAAATCCACGTAAACGTAGACGTTGAGTGTTATTTCTACACTCCGCTGTATCTTTTGTATCTAGTGTTCTTGCTGTTGTTTGGTTATGCGTATTAAAGTCCTAGTGTTGTATTTCGTGTTTTTAAGAACGTTGATGCGAATGCACTTTTGCGCATGTTTTTTTAAATGTACGTTTGTGCATGTCCATTTGAGCGAGTGTGTTTGTGCATGTTTGTTGATTTGTATTAATGTCCTGGGATTGTAGTTTGTGTTTTCATGAACCTTTTTGCGAATGCACTTTTGCGTGAGTACTTTTGTGCATGATTTTTAACTTTTACTTATGTGCGTATCTTTTGTAGCGAGTATTTTTGTGCACGTTTCTTGATGCGAATTCGTGTCCTCGAACTGTAGCGGGTATTTACATGATCGCTTTTGGGATCCAATTTTGACCATGTTCGAGTCTGAATTTGGAAATTTGACATTAGACAGGAATTGTAGCCAGCTGAAATAGCTTTCTAATGCCGCCGGAACCAGTTGATTTGGAGTCCGGATGAGAAAGTTATGCTCGACTTCGTGGACACTACCGAAGATCTTGAGGGATCCTCTCTTCTAATTTGATTTGATTTTCCTAATTGCAACTCTTTTGTTACTCTTTGATCATTTTTGCTTCATGGACACCTCATTATCAATTTGTACCTATAGAATACTAAATCCACCAATTAAAACAGAAATATAAATTAATCCATAAAAAAATCCACGTAAACGTAAACGTTGAGTGTTATTTCTACACTCCACTGTATCTTTTGTATCTAGTGTTCTTCCTGTTGTTTGGTTATGCGTATTAAAGTCCTAGTGCGTGTTTTTAAGAACGTTGATGCGAATGCCCTTTTGCGCATGTTTTTTTACATGTACGTTCGTGCATGTCCATTTGAGCGAGTGTGTTTGTGCAAGTTTGTTGATTTGTATTAATGTCCTAGGATTGTAGTTTGTGTTTTCATGAACCTTTTTGCGAATGCACTTTTGCGTGAGTACTTTTGTGCATGATTTTTTTACTTTTACTTATGTGCGTATCTTTTGTAGTGAGTATTTTTGTGCACGTTTCTTGATGCACATTCGTGTCCTCGAACTGTAGCGGGTATTTTCATGATCGCTTTTGGGATCCAATTTTGACCATGTTCGAGTCCGAATTTGGAAATTTAACATTAGGTAGGAATTGTTGCCAGCGGAAATAGCTTTCTAATGTCGCGGGAACCAGTTGATTTGGAGTCCGGATGAGAATGTTATGCTCGAGTTCGTGTACACTACTGAATATGTTGAGGGATCCTCTCTTCTAATTTGATTTTATTTTCCTAATTGCAACTATTTTCTTACTCTTTGATCATTTTTGCATCATGGACACCTCATTATCAATCTGTACTTATAGAATACTAAATCCACCAATTAAAACAGAAATATAAATTAATCCATAAAAAAATCCACGTAAACGTAAACGTTGAGTGTTATTTCTACACTCCGCTGTATCTTGTGTATCTAGTGTTCTTGCTGTTGTTTGGTTATGCTTATTAAAGTCCTAGTGTTGTATTTCGTGTTTTTAAGAACGTTGATGCGAATGCACTTTTGCGCATGTTTTTTTACATGTACGTTTGTGCATGTCCATTTGAGCGAGTGTGTTTGTGCATGTTTGTTGATTTGTATTAATGTCCTAGGATTGTAGTTTGTGTTTTCATGAACCTTTTTGCAAATGCACTTTTGCGTGAGTACTTTTGTGCATGATTTTGTAGTTTTACTTATGTGCGTATCTTTTGTAGCGAGTATTTTTGTGCACGTTTCTTGATGCGCATTCGTGTCCTCGAACTGTAGCGGGTATTTTCATGATCGCTTTTGGAATCCAATTTTGACCATTTTCAAATCCGAATTTGGAAATTTGACATTAGACAGGAATTGTTGCCAGCGGAAATAGCTTTATAATGTTGCCGGAACCAGTTGATTTGGAGTCCGGATGAGAATATTATGCTCGAGTTCGTGGACACTATCGAATATGTTGAGGGATCCTCTCTTCTAATTTGATTTTATTTTCCTAATTGCAACTCTTTTCTTACTCTTTGATCATTTTTGCTTCATGGACACCTCCTTATCAATCTGTACTTATAGAATACTAAATCGACCAATTAAAACAGAAATATAAATTAATCCATAAAAAAATCCACGTAAATGTAAACGTTGAGTGTTATCAATCTTTTGTATTTAATTGCAACTCTTTTCTTACTCTTTGATCATTTTTGCTTCATGGACACCTCATTATCAATCTGTACTTATAGAATACTAAATCCACCAATTAAAACAGAAATATAAATTAATCCATAAAAAAATCCACGTAAACGTAAACGTTGAGTGTTATTTCTACACTCCGCTGTATCTTTTGTATCTAGTGTTTTTGCTGTTGTTTGGTTATGCGTATTAAAGTCCTAGTGTTGTATTTCGTGTTTTTAAGAACGTTGTTGCGAATGCACTTTTGCGCATGTTTTTTTACATGTGCGTTTGTGCATGTCCATTTGAGCGAGTGTGTTTGTGCATGTTTGTTGATTTGTATTAATGTCCTAGGATTCTAGTTTGTGTTTTCATGACCCTTTTTGCGAATGCACTTTTGCGTGACTACTTTTGTGCATGATTTTGTACTTTTACTTATGTGCGTATCTTTTTTAGCGAGTGTTTTTGTGCGCGTTTCTTGATGCGCATTCGTGTCCTCGAACTGTAGCGGGTATTTTCACGATCGCTTTTGGAATCCAATTTTGACCATGTTCGAGTCCGAATTTGGAAATTTGACATTAGACAGGAATTGTAGCCAGCTGAAATAGCTTTCTAATGCCGCCGGAACCAGTTGATTTGGAGTCCGGATGAGAAAGTTATGCTCGACTTCGTGGACACTACCGAAGATCTTTAGGGATCCTCTCTTCTAATTTGATTTTATTTTCCTAATTGCAACTCTTTTGTTACTCTTTGATCATTTTTGCTTCATGGACACCTCATTATCAATCTGTACTTAGAGAATACTAAATTCACCAATTAAAAAAGAAATATAAATTAATCCATAAAAAAATCCACGTAAACGTAAACGTTGAGTTTTATTTCTACACTCCGCTGTATCTTTTGTATCTAGGGTTCTTGCTGTTGTTTGGTTATGCGTATTAAAGTCCTAGTGTTGTATTTCGTGTTTTTAAGAACGTTGTTGCGAATGCACTTTTGCGCATGTTTTTTTACATGTACGTTTGTGCATGTCCATTTGAGCGAGCGTGTTTGTGCATGTTTGTTGATTTGTATTAATGTCCTAGGATTGTAGTTTGCGTTTTCATGAACCTTTTTGCGAATGCACTTTTGCGTGAGTACTTTTGTGCATGATTTTGTACTTTTACTTATGTGCGTATCTTTTGATAGCGGGTATTTTTGTGCACGTTTCTTGATGCGCATTCGTGTCCTCGAACTGTAGCGGGGATTTTCATGATCGCTTTTGGGATCCAATTTTGACCATGTTCTAGTCCGAATTTGGAAATTTGACATTAGACAGGAATTGTCAGCCAGTCTGAAATAGCTTTCTAATGCCGCGGGAACCGTTGATTTGGAGTCCTGATGAGAAAGTATGCTCGACATCGTGGACACCACCGAAGATGTTGAGGGATCCTCTCTTCTAATTTGATTTTATTTTCCTAACTGCAACTCCTTTCTTACTCTTTTATCATTTTTGCTTCATGGACACCTCATTATCAATATGTACTTATAGAATACTAAATCCACCAATTAAAATAGAAATATAAATTAATCCATAAAAAAATCCACGTAAACGTAAACGTTGAGTGTTATTTCTACACTCCGCTGTATCTTTTGTATCTAGTGTTCTTGCTGTTGTTTGGTTATGCGTATTAAAGTCCTAGTGTTGTATTTCGTGTTTTTAAGAACGTTGATGCGAATGCACTTTTGCGCATGTTTTTTTACATGTGCGTTTGTGCATGTCCATTTGAGCGAGTGTGTTTGTGCATGTTTGTTGATTTGTATTAATGTCCTAGGATTGTAGTTTGTGTTTTCATTAACCTTTTTGCGAATGCACTTTTGCGTGAGTACTTTTGTGCATGATTTTGTACTTTTACTTATGTGCGTATCTTTTGTAGCGAGTATTTTTGTGCACGTTTCTTGATGCGCATTCGTGTCCTCGAACTCTAGCGGGTATTTTCATGATCGCTTTTGGAATCCAATTTAGACCATGTTCGAGTCCGAATTTGGAAATTTCACATTAGACAGGAATTGTAGCCAGCTGAAATAGCTTTCTAATGCCGCCGGAACCAGTTGATTTGGAGTCCGGATGAGAAAGTTATGCTCGACTTCGTGGACACTACCGAAGATGTTGAGGGATCCTCTCTTCTAATTTGATTTTATTTTCCTAATTGCAACTCTTTTCTTACTCTTTGATCATTTTTGCTTCATGGACACCTCATTATCAATCTGTACTTATAGAATACTAAATCCACCAATTAAAACAGAAATATAAATTAATCCATAAAAAATCCACGTAAACGTAAACGTTGAGTGTTATTTCTACACTCCGCTGTATCTTTTGTATCTAGTGTTCTTGCTGTTGTTTGGCTAAGCGTATTAAAGTCCTAATGTTGTATTTCGTGTTGTTAAGAACGTTGATGCGAATGCACTTTTGCGCATGTTTTTTTACATGTACGTTTGTGCATGTCCATTTGAGCGAGTGTGTTTGTGCATGTTTGTTGATTTGTATTAATGTCCTGGGATTGCAGTTTGTGTTTTCATGAACCTTTTTGCGAATGCACTTTTGCGTGAGTACTTTTGTGCATGATTTTTTACTTTTACTTATGTGCGTATCTTTTGTAGCGAGTATTTTTGTGCACGTTTCTTGATGCGCATTGGTCTCCTCGAACTGTAGCGGGTATTTTCATGATCGCTTTTGGAATCCAAGTTTGACCATGTTCAGGTCCGAATTTGGAAATTTGACATTAGACACGAATTGTTGCCAGCTGAAATAGCTTTCTAATGCCGCCAGAACCAGTTGATTTGGAGTCAGGATGAGAAAGGTATGCTCGACTTCGTGGACACTACCGAATATGTTGAGGGATCCTCTCTTCTAATTTGATTTTATTTTCCTAAATGCAACTCTTTTCTTACTCTTTGATCATTTTTGCTTCATGGACACCTCATTATCAATCTATACCTATAGAATACTAAATCCACCAATTAAAACAGAAATATAAATTAATCCATAAAAAAATCCACGTAAACGTAAACGTTGAGTGTTATTTCTACACTCCGCTGTATCTTTTGTATCTAGTGTTCTTGCTGTTGTTTGGTTATGCGTATTAAATTCCTAGTGTTCTATTTCGTGTTTTTAAGAACGTTGATGCGAATGCACTTTTGCGCATGTTTTTTTACATGTACGTTTGTGCATGTCCATTTGAGCGAGTGTGTTTGTGCATGTTTGTTGATTTGTATTTATGTCCTAGGATTGTAGTTTGTGTTTTCATGACCCTTTTTGCGAATGCACTTTTGCGTGACTAATTTTGTGCATGATTTTGTACTTTTACTTATGTGCGTATCTTTTTTAGCGAGTGTTTTTGTGCGCGTTTCTTGATGCGCATTCGTGACCTCAAACTGTACCAGGTATTTTCATGATCGCTTTTGGAATCCAATTTTGACCATGTTCCAGTCCGAATTTGGAAATTTGACATTAGACAGGAATTGTAGCCAGCAGAAATAGCTTTCTAATGCTGCCAGAACCAGATGATTTGGAGTCCGGATGAGAAAGTTATGCTCGACTTCATGGACACTACAGAAGATGTTGAGGGATCCTCTCTTCTAATTTGATTTAATTTTCCTAAATGCAAACTCTTTTCTTACTCTTTGATCATTTTTGCTTCATGGACACCTCATTATCAATCTATACCTATAGAATACTAAATCCACCAATTAAAACAGAAATATAAATTAATCCCATAAAAAAATCCACGTAAACGTAAACGTTGAGTGTTATTTCTACACTCCGCTGTATCTTTTGTATCTAGTGTTCTTGCTGTTGTTTGGTTATGCGTATTAAATTCCTAGTGTTCTATTTCGTGTTTTTAAGAACGTTGATGCGAATGCACTTTTGCGCATGTTTTTTTACATGTACGTTTGTGCATGTCCATTGGAGGGAAGGGGGGTTTGTGCATGTTTGTTGATTTGTATTAATGTCCTGGGATTGTAGTTTGTGTTTTCATGAACCTTTTTGCGAATGCACTTTTGCGTGAGTACTTTTGTGCATGATTTTTTACTTTTACTTATGTGCGTATCTTTTGTAGCGAGTATTTTTGTGCACGTTTCTTGATGCGCATTCGTGTCCTCGAACTGTAGCGGGTATTTTCATGATCGCTTTTGGGATCCAATTTTGACCATGTTCGAGTCCGAATTTGGAAATTTGACATTAGACAGGAATTGTAGCCAGCTGAAATAGCTTTCTAATGCCGCCGGAACAAGTTGATTTGGAGTCCGGATGAGAAAGTTATGCTCGACTTCGTGGACACTACCGAATATGTTGAGGGATCCTCTCTTCTAATTTGATTTTATTTTCCTAATTGCAACTCTTTTCTTATTACTCTTTGATCATTTTTGCTTCATGGACACCTCATTATCAATTTGTACCTATAGAATACTAAATCCACCAATTAAAACAGAAATATAAATTAATCCATAAAAAAATCCACGTAAACGTAAACGTTGAGTGTTATTTCTACACTACACTGTGTCTTTTGTATCTAGTGTTCTTGCTGTTGTTTGGTTATGCGTATTAAACTCCTAGTGTTGTATTTCGTGTTTTTAAGAACGTTGTTGCGAATGCACTTTTGCGCATGTTTTTTTACATGTACGTTTGTGCATGTCCATTTGAGCGAGTGTGTTTGTGCATGTTTGTTGATTTGTATTAATGTCCTGGGATTGCAGTTTGTGTTTTCATGAACCTTTTTGCGAATGCACTTTTGCGTGAGTACTTTTGTGCATGATTTTTTACTTTTACTTATGTGCGTATCTTTTGTAGCAAGTATTTTTGTGCACGTTTCTTGATGCGCATTGGTCTCCTCGAACTGTAGCGGGTATTTTCATGATCGCTTTTGGAATCCAAGTTTGACCATGTTCAGTTCCGAATTTGGAAATTTGACATTAGACACGAATTGTTGCCAGCTGAACTCGCTTTCTAATGCCGCCAGAACCAGTGATTTGGAGTCAGGATGAGAAAGTTATGCTCGACTTCGTGGACACTACCGAATATGTTGAGGGATCCTCTCTTCTTATTTGATTTTATTTTCCTAATTGCAACTCTTTTCTTACTCTTTGATCATTTTTACTTCATGGACACCTCATGATCAATCTATACCTATAGAATACTAAATCCACCAATTAAAACAGAAATATAAAGTAATCCATAGAGAAATCCACGTAAACGTAAACGTTGAGTGTTATTTCTACACTCCGCTGTATCTTTTGTATCTAGTGTTCTTGCTGTTGTTTGGTTATGCGTATTAAATTCCTAGTGTTCTATTTCGTGTTTTTAAGAACGTTGATGCGAATGCACTTTTGCGCATGTTTTTTTACATGTACGTTTGTGCATGTCCATTTGAGCAAGTGTGTTTGTGCATGTTTGTTGATTTGTATTAATGTCCTGGGATTGTAGTTTGTGTTTTCATGAACCTTTTTGCGAATGCACTTTTGCGTGAGTACTTTTGTGCATGATTTTTTACTTTTACTTATGTGCGTATCTTTTGTAGCGAGTATTTTTGTGCACGTTTCTTGATGCGCATTCGTGTCCTCGAACTGTAGCGGGTATTTTCATGATCGCTTTTGGGATCCAATTTTGACCATGTTCGAGTCCGAATTTGGAAATTTGACATTAGACAGGAATTGTAGCCAGCTGAAATAGCTTTCTAATGCCGCCGGAACAAGTTGATTTGGAGTCCGGATGAGAAAGTTATGCTCGACTTCGTGGACACTACCGAATATGTTGAGGGATCCTCTCTTCTAATTTGATTTTATTTTCCTAATTGCAACTCTTTTCTTACTCTTTGATCATTTTTGCTTCATGGACACCTCATTATCAATCTGTACCTATAGAATACTAAATCCACCAATTCAACCAGAAATATAAATTAATCCATAAAAATATCCACGTAAACGTAAACGTTGAGTGTTATTTCTACACTCCGGTGTATCTTTTGTATCTAGTGTTCTTGCTGTTGTTTGGTTATGCTTATTAAAGTCCTAGTGTTGTATTTCGTGTTTTTAAGAACGTTGATGCGAATGCACTTTTCCGCATGTTTTTATACATGTACGTTTGTGCATGTCCATTTGAGCGAGTGTGTTTGTGCATGTTTGTTGATTTGTATTAATGTCCTAGGATTGTAGTTTGTGTTTTCATGAACTTTTTTGCGAATGCACTTTTGCGTGAGTACTTTTGTGCATGATTTTTTACTTTTACTTATGTGCGTATCTTTTGTAGCGAGTATTTTTGTGCACGTTTCTTGATGCGAATTCGTGTCCTCGAACTGTAGCGGGTATTTTCATGATCGCTTTTGGGATCCAATTTTGACCATGTTCAGGTCCGAATTTGGAAATTTGACATTAGACAGGAATTGTAGCCAGCTGAAATAGCTTTCTAATACAGCTACAACTAGTTGATTTGGAGTCCGGATGAGAAAGTTATGCTCGACCTCGAGGACACTACCGAAGATCTTGAGGGATCCTGTCTTCTAATTTGATTTTATTTTCCTAATTGCAACTCTTTTCTTATTACTCTTTGATCATTTTTGCTTCATGGACACCTCATTATCAATTTGTACCTATAGAATACTAAATCCACCAATTAAAACAGAAATATAAATTAATCCATAAAAAAATCCACGTAAACGTAAACGTTGAGTGTTATTTCTACACTACACTGTATCTTTTGTATCTAGTGTTCTTGCTGTTGTTTGGTTATGCGTATTAAAGTCCTAGTGTTGTATTTCGTGTTGTTAAGAACGTTGATGCGAATGCACTTTTGCGCATGTTTTTTTACATGTGCGTTTGTGCATGTCCATTTGAGCGAGTGTGTTTGTGCATGTTTGTTGATTTGTATTAATGGCCTAGGATTGTAGTTTGTGTTTTCATGAACCTTTTTGCGAATGCACTTTTGCGTGAGTACTTTTGTGCATGATTTTGTACTTTTACTTATGTGCGTATCTTTTGTAGCGAGTATTTTTGTGCACGTTTCTTGATGCGCATTCGTGTCCTCGAACTGTAGCGGGTATTTTCATGATCGCTTTTGTGATCCAATGTTGACCATGTTCGAGTCCGAATTTGGAAATTTGACATTAGCCAGGAATTGTAGCCAGCTGAAATAGCTTTCTAATGCCGCCGGAACCAGTTAAGTTGGAGTCCGGATGAGAAAGTTATGCTCGACTTCGTGGACACTACCGAAGATGTTGAGGGATCCTCTCTTCTAATTTGATTTTATTTTCCTAATTGCAACTCTTTTCTCACTCTTTGATCATTTTTGCTTCATGGACACCTCATTATCAATCTGTACTTATAGAATACTAAATCCACCAATTAAAACAGAAATCTAAATTAATCCATAAAAAAATCCACGTAAACGTAAACGTTGAGTGTTATTTCTACACTCCGCTGTATCTTTTGTATCTAGTGTTCTTGCTGTTGTTTGGTTCTGCGTATTAAAGTCCTAGTGTTGTATTTCGTGTTTTTAAGAACGTTGTTGCGAATGCACTTTTGCGCATGTTTTTTTACATGTGCGTTTGTGCATGTCCATTTGAGCGAGTGTGTTTGTGCATGTTTGTTGATTTGTATTAATGTCCTAGGATTCTAGTTTGTGTTTTCATAACCCTTTTTGCGAATGCACTTTTGCGTGACTACTTTTGTGCATGATTTTGTACTTTTACTTATGTGCGTATCTTTTTTAGCGAGTGTTTTTGTGCGCGTTTCTTGATGCGCATTCGTGTCCTCGAATTGTAGCGGGTATTTTCATGATCGCTTTTGGAATCCAATTTTGACCATGTTCGAGTCCGAATTTGGAAATTTGACATTACCCAGGAATTGTAGCCAGCTGAAATAGCTTTCTAATGCCGCCAGAACCAGTTGATTTGGAGTCCGGATGAGAAAGTTATGCTCGACTTCGTGGACACTACCGAAGATGTTGAGGGATCCTCTCTTCTAATTTGATTTTATTTTCCTAACTGCAACTCCTTTCTTACTCTTTGATCATTTTTGCTTCATAGAGACCTCATTATCAATCTGTACTTATAGAATACTAAATCCACCAATTAAAACAGAAATATAAATTAATCCATAAAAAAATCCACGTAAACGTAAACGTTGAGTGTTATTTCTACACTCCGCTGTATCTTTTGTATCTAGTGTTCTTGCTGTTGTTTGGTTATGCGTATTAAAGTCCTAGTGTTGTATTTCGTGTTGTTAAGAACATTGATGCGAATGCACTCTAGCGCATCGTTTTTTGACATGAGCGCCAGTGCATGACCACTTGAGCGAGTGTGTTCGTGCATGATTGTTGATTAGTACTAATGTCCTAGGATTGTAGTTAGTGTTTTCATGACCCTTTTTGCGAACGCACTTATGCGTGACTACTTCCGTGCATGATTCGGTACTTTAACTGATGTGCGTATCTTCTTTAGCGAGTA
>NW_012194827.1:1198031-1212145 GCF_000504015.1 Erythranthe guttata
TGTCCTAGGATTCTAGTTTGTGTTTTCATGACCCTTTTTGCGAATGCACTTTTGCGTGACTACTTTTGTGCATAATTTTGTACTTTTACTTATGTGCGTATCTTTTTTAGCGAGTGTTTTGGTGCGCGTTTCTTGATGCGCATTTGTGTCCTCGAACTGTAGCGGGTATTTTCATGATCGCTTTTGGGATCCAATGTTGACCATGTTCGAGTCCGAATTTGGAAATTTGACATTAGACAGGAATTGTAGCCAGCTGAAATAGCTTTCTTATTCGATCTTTTTCATAACACACTCTTCCGGATGAGAAAGTTATGCTCGACTTCGTGGACACTACCGAAGATGTTGAGGGATCCTCTCTTCTAATTTGATTTTATTTTCCTAATTGCAACTCTTTTCTTACTCTTTGATCATTTTTGCTTCATGGACACCTCATTATCAATCTGTACTTATAGAATACTAAATCCACCAATTAAAACAGAAAAAAAATTAATCCATAAAAAAATCCACGTAAACGTAAACGTTGAGTGTTATTTCTACACTCCGCTTTATCTTTTGTATCTAGTGTTCTTGTTGTTGTTTGGTTATGCGTATTAAAGTCCTAGTGTTGTATTTCGTGTTTTTAAGAACGTTGTTGCGAATGCACTTTTGCGCATGTTTTTTTACATGTGCGTTTGTGCATGTCCATTTGAGCGAGTGTGTTTGTGCATGTTTGTTGATTTGTATTAATGTCCTAGGATTCTAGTTTGTGTTTTCATGACCCTTTTTGCGAATGCACTTTTGCGTGACTACTTTTGTGCATGATTTGGTACTTTTACTTCTGTGCGTATCTTTTTTAGCGAGTGTTTTTGTGCGCGTTTCTTGATGCGCATTCGCGTCCTCGAACTGTAGCGGGTATTTTCATGATCGCTTTTGGGATCCAATTTTGACCATGTTCGAGTCCGAATTTGGAAATTTGACGTTAGACAAGAATTGTAGCCAGCTGAAAAAGCTTTCTAATGCCGCCAGAACCAGTTGATTTGGAGTCCGGATGAGAAAATTATGCTCGACTTCGTGGACACTACCGAAGATGTTGAGGGATCCTCTCTTCTAATTTGATTTTATTTTCCTAATTGCAACTCTTTTCTTACTCTTTGATCATTTTTGCTTCATGGACACCTCATTATCAATCTGTACTTATAGAATACTAAATCCACCAATTAAAACAGAAATATAAATTAATCCATAAAAAAATCCACGTAAACGTAAACGTTGAGTGTTATTTCTACACTCCGCTGTATCTTTTGTATCTAGTGTTCTTGTTGTTGTCTGGTTATGCGGATTAAAGTCCTAGTGTTGTATTTCGTGTTTTTAAGAACGTTGTTGCGAATGCACTTTTGCGCATGTTTTTTTACATGTGCGTGTGTGCATGTCCATTTGAGCGAGTGTGTTCGTGCATGTTTGTTGATTTGTATTAATGGCCTACGAGTCTAGTTTGTGTTTTCATGACCCTTTTGGCGAATGCACTTTTGCGTGACTACTTTTGAGCATGATTTTGTACATTTACATATGTGCGTATCTTTTTTAGCGAGTGATTTTGTGCGCGTTTCTCGATGCGCATTCGTGTCATCGAACTACAGCGGGTATTTCATGATCGCTCTTGGAATCCAATTTTGACCATGTTCAAGTCCGAATTTGGAAATTTGACATTAGACAGGAATTGTAGCCAGCTCAAATAGCTTTCTAATGCCGCCGGAACCAGTTGATTTGGAGTCCGGATTAGAAAGTTATGCTCGACTTCGTGGACACTACCGAAGATGTTGAGGGATCCTCTCTTCTAATTTGATTTTATTTTCCTAATTGCAACTCTTTTCTTACTCTTTGATCATTTTTGCTTCATGGACACCTCATTATCAATCTGTACTTATAGAATACTAAATCCACCAATTAAAACAGAAATATAAATTAATCCATAAAAAAATCCACGTAAACGTAAACGTTGAGTGTTATTTCTACACTCCGCTGTATCTTTTGTATCTAGTGTTCTTGTTGTTGTTTGGTTATGCGTATTAAAGTCCTAGTGTTGTATTTCGTGTTTTTAAGAACGTTGTTGCGAATGCACTTTTGCGCATGTTTTTTTACATGTGCGTTTGTGCATGTCCATTTGAGCGAGTGTGTTTGTGCATGTTTGTTGATTTGTATTAATGTCCTAGGATTCTAGTTTGTGTTTTCATGACCCTTTTTGCGAATGCACTTTTGCGTGACTACTTTTGTGCATGATTTTGTACATTTACTTATGTGCGTATCTTTTTTAGCGAGTGTTTTTGTGCGCGTTTCTTGATGCGCATTCGTGTCATCGAACTACAGCGGGTATTTTCATGATCGCTTTTGGGATCCAATTTTGACCATGTTCGAGTCCGAATTTGGAAATTTGACATTAGACAGGAATTGTAGCCAGCTGAAATAGCTTTCTAATGCCGCCGCAACCAGTTGATTTGGAGTCCGAATGAGAAAGTTATGCTCGACTTCGTGGACACTACCGAAGATGTTGAGGGATCCTCTCTTCTAATTTGATTTTATTTTCCTAATTGCAATTCTTTTCTTACTCTTTGATCATTTTTGCTTCATGGACACCTCATTATCAATCTGTACTTATAGAATACTAAATCCACCAATTAAAACAGAAATATAAATTAATCCATAAAAAAATCCACGTAAACGTAAACGTTGAGTGTTATTTCTACACCCCGCTGTATCTTTTGTATCTAGTGTTCTTGCTGTTGTTTGGTTATGCGTATTAAAGTCCTAGTGTTGTATTTCGTGTTTTTAAGAACGTTGTTGCGAATGCACTTTTCCGCATGTTTTTTTTACATGTGCGTTTGTGCATGTCCATTTGAGCGAGTGTGTTTGTGCATCTTTGTTGATTTGTATAAATGTCCTAGGATTCTAGTTTGTGTTTTCATGACCCTTTTTGCGAATGCACTTTTGCGTGACTACTTTTGTGCATGATTTTGTACTTTTACTTATGTGCGTATCTTTTTTAGCGAGTGTTTTTGTGCGTGTTTCTTGATGCGCATTCGTGTCCTCGAACTGTAGCGGGTATTTTCATGATCGCTTTTGGAATCCAATTTTAACCATGTTCGAGTCCGAATTTGGAAATTTGACATTAGATAGGAATTGTAGCCAGCTGAAATACCTTTCTAATGCCGCCAGAACCAGTTGATTTGGAGTCCGGATGAGAAAATTATGCTCGACTTCGTGGACACTACCGAAGATGTTGAGGGATCCTCTCTTCTAATTTGATTTTATTTTCCTAATTGCAACTCTTTTCTTACTCTTTGATCATTTTTGCTTCATGGACACCTCATTATCAATCTGTACTTATAGAATACTAAATCCACCAATTAAAACAGAAATATAAATTAATCCATAAAAAAATCCACGTAAACGTAAACGTTGAGTGTTATTTCTACACTCCGCTTTATCTTTTGTATCTAGTGTTCTTGTTGTTGTTTGGTTATGCGTATTAAAGTCCTAGTGTTGTATTTCGTGTTATTAAGAACGTTGTTGCGAATGCACTTTTGCGCATGTTTTTTTACATGTGCGTTTGTGCATGTCCATTTGAGCGAGTGTGTTTGTGCATGTTTGTTGATTTGTATTAATGTCCTAGGATTCTAGTTTGTGTTTTCATGACCCTTTTTGCGAATGCACTTTTGCGTGACTACTTTTGTGCATGATTTTGTACATTTACTTATGTGCGTATCTTTTTTAGCGAGTGTTTTTGTGCGCGTTTCTTGATGCGCATTCGTGTCCTCGAACTGTAGCGGGTATTTTCATGATCGCTTTTGGGATCCAATGTTGACCATGTTCGAGTCCGAATTTGGAAATTTGACATTAGACAGGAATTGTAGCCAGCTGAAATAGCTTTCTAATGCTGCCGGAACCAGTTGATTTGGAGTCCGGATGAGAAAGTTATGCTCGACTTCGTGGACACTACCGAAGATGTTGAGGGATCCTCTCTTCTAATTTGATTTTATTTTCCTAATTGCAACTCTTTTCTTACTCTTTGATCATTTTTGCTTCATGGACACCTCATTATCAATCTGTACTTATAGAATACTAAATCCACCAATTAAAACAGAAATATAAATTAATCCATAAAAAAATCCACGTAAACGTAAACGTTGAGTGTTATTTCTACACTCCGCTGTATCTTTTGTATCTAGTGTTCTTGCTGTTGTTTGGTTATGCGTATTAAAGTCCTAGTGTTGTATTTCGTGTTTTTAAGAACGTTGTTGCGAATGCACTTTTCCGCATGTTTTTTTACATGTGCGTTTGTGCATGTCCATTTGAGCGAGTGTGTTTGTGCATCTTTGTTGATTTGTATAAATGTCCTAGGATTCTAGTTTGTGTTTTCATGACCCTTTTTGCGAATGCACTTTTGCGTGACTACTTTTGTGCATGATTTTGTACTTTTACTTATGTGCGTATCTTTTTTAGCGAGTGTTTTTGTGCGTGTTTCTTGATGCGCATTCGTGTCCTCGAACTGTAGCGGGTATTTTCATGATCGCTTTTGGAATCCAATTTTGACCATGTTCGAGTCCGAATTTGGAAATTTGACATTAGACCGGAATTGTAGCCAGCTGAAATAGCTTTCTAATGCCGCCAGAACCAGTTGATTTGGAGTCCGGATGAGAAAGTTATGCTCGACTTCGTGGACACTACCGAAGATGTTGAGGGATCCTCTCTTCTAATTTGATTTTATTTTCCTAACTGCAACTCTTTTCTTACTCTTTGATCATTTTTGCTTCATGGAGACCTCATTATCAATCTGTACTTATAGAATACTAAATCCACCAATTAAAACAGAAATATAAATTAATTCATAAAAAAATCCACGTAAACGTAAACGTTGAGTGTTATTTCTACACTCCGCTGTATCTTTTGTATCTAGTGTTCTTGCTGTTGTTTGGTTATGCGTATTAAAGTCCTAGTGTTGTATTTCGTGTTGTTAAGAACGTTGATGCGAATGCACTTTTGCGCATGTTTTTTTACATGTGCGTTTGTGCATGTCCATTTGAGCGAGTGTGTTTGTGCATGTTTGTTGATTTGTATTAATGTCCTAGGATTGTAGTTTGTGTTTTCATGAACCTTTTTGCGAATGCACTTTCGTGAGTACTTTTGTGCATAATTTTGTACTTTTACTTATGTGCGTATCTTTTGTAGCGAGTATTTTTGTGCACATTTCTTGATGCGCATTCGTGTCCTCGAACTGTAGCGGGAATTTTCATGATCGCTTTTGGGATCCAATGTTGACCATGTTCGAGTCCGAATTTGGAAATTTGACATTAGTCAGGAATTGTAGCCAGCTGAAATAGCTTTCTAATGTCGCCGGAACCAGTTGATTTGGAGTCCGGATGAGAAAGTTATGCTCGACTTCGTGGACACTACCGAAGATGTTGAGGGATCCTCTCTTCTAATTTGATTTTATTTTCCTAACTGCAACTCCTTTCTTACTCTTTGATCAATTTTGCTTCATGGACACCTCACTATCAATCTGTACTTATAGAATACTAAATCCACCAATTAAAACAGAAATATAAATTAATCCATATAAAATCCACGTAAACGTAAACGTTGATTGTTATTTCTACACTCCGCTGTATCTTTTGTATCTAGTGTTCTTGCTGTTGTTTGGTTAAGCGTATTAAAGTCCTAGTGTTGTATTTCGTGTTGTTAAGAACGTTGATGCGAATGCACTTTTGCGCATGTTTTTTTACATGTGCGTTTGTTCATGTCCATTTGAGCGAGTGTGTTTGTGCATGTTTGTTGATTTGTATTAATGTCCTAGGATTGTAGTTTGTGTTTTCATGAACCTTGTTGCGAATGCACTTTTGCGTGAGTACTTTTGTGCATGATTTTGTACTTTTACTTATGTGCGTATCTTTTGTAGCGAGTATTTTTGTGCACGTTTCTTGATGTGCATTCGTGTCCTCGAACTGTAGCGGGAATTTTCATGATCGCTTTTGGGATCCAATGTTGACCATGTTCGAGTCCGAATTTGGAAATTTGACATTAGTCAGGAATTGTAGCCAGCTGAAATAGCTTTCTAATGTCGCCGGAACCAGTTGATTTGGAGTCCGGATGAGAAAGTTATGCTCGACTTCGTGGACACTACCGAAGATGTTGAGGGATCCTCTCTTCTAATTTGATTTTATTTTCCTAACTGCAACTCCTTTCTTACTCTTTGATCATTTTTGCTTCATAGAGACCTCATTATCAATCTGTACTTATAGAATACTAAATCCACCAATTAAAACAGAAATATAAATTAATCCATAAAAAAATCCACGTAAACGTAAACGTTGAGTGTTATTTCTACACTCCGCTGTATCTTTTGTATCTAGTGTTCTTGCTGTTGTTTGGTTATGCGTATTAAAGTCCTAGTGTTGTATTTCGTGTTGTTAAGAACATTGATGCGAATGCACTTTAGCGCATGTTTTTTTACATGTGCGTTTGTGCATGTCCATTTGAGCGAGTGTGTTTGTGCATGTTTGTTGATTTGTATTAATGTCCTAGGATTCTAGTTTGTGTTTTCATGACCCTTTTTGCGAATGCACTTTTGCGTGACTACTTTTGTGCATGATTTTGTACATTTACTTATGTGCGTATCTTTTTTAGCGAGTGTTTTTGTGCGCGTTTCTTGATGCGCATTCGTGTCCTCGAACTGTAGCGGGTATTTTCATGATCGCTTTTGGGATCCAATGTTGACCATGTTCGAGTCCGAATTTGGAAATTTGACATTAGACAGGAATTGTAGCCAGCTGAAATAGCTTTCTAATGCTGCCGGAACCAGTTGATTTGGAGTCCGGATGAGAAAGTTATGCTCGACTTCGTGGACACTACCGAAGATGTTGAGGGATCCTCTCTTCTAATTTGATTTTATTTTCCTAATTGCAACTCTTTTCTTACTCTTTGATCATTTTTGCTTCATGGACACCTCATTATCAATCTGTACTTATAGAATACTAAATCCACCAATTAAAACAGAAATATAAATTAATCCATAAAAAAATCCACGTAAACGTAAACGTTGAGTGTTATTTCTACACTCCGCTGTATCTTTTGTATCTAGTGTTCTTGCTGTTGTTTGGTTATGCGTATTAAAGTCCTAGTGTTGTATTTCGTGTTGTTAAGAACGTTGATGCGAATGCACTTTTGCCCAGGTTTTTATACATGGCATTTGTGCATGTCCATTTGAGCGAGTGTGTTTGTGCATGTTTGTTGATCCGTATTAATGTCCTAGGATTGTAGTTTGTGTTTTCATGAGCCTTTTTGCGAATGCACTTTTGCGTGAGTACTTTTGTGCATGATTTGGTACTTTTACTTATGTGCGTCTCTTTTGTAGGGAGTGTTTTTGTGCACGTTTCTCGATGCGCATTCGTGTCCTCGAGCTGTAGCGGGTATTTTCATGATCGCTTTTGGGATCCAATTTTGACCATGTTCGAGTCCGAATTTGGAAATTTGACATAAGACAGGAATTGTAGCCAGCTGAAATAGCTTTCTAATGCCGCCGGAACCAGTTGATTTGGAGTCCGGATGAGAAAGTTATACTCGACTTCGTGGACACTACCGAAGATGTTGAGGGATCCTCTCTTCTAATTTGATTTTATTTTCCTAATTGCAACTCTTTTCTTACTCTTTGATCATTTTTGCTTCATGGACACCTCATTATCAATCTGTACTTATAGAATACTAAATCCACCAATTAAAACAGAAATATAAATTAATCCATAAAAAAATCCACGTAAACGTAACCGTTGAGTGTTATTTCTACACTCCGCTGTATCTTTTGTATCTAGTGTTCTTGCTGTTGTTTGGTTATGCGTATTAAAGTCCTAGTGTTGTATTTCGTGTTTTTAAGAACGTTGTTGCGAATGCACTTTTGCGCATGTTTTTTTACATGTGCGTTTGTGCATGTCCATTTGAGCGAGTGTGTTTGTGCATGTTTGTTGATTTGTATTAATGTCCTAGGATTGTAGTTTGTGTTTTCATGACCCTTTTTGCGAATGCACTTTTGCGTGAGTACTTTTGTGCATGATTTTGTACTTTTACTTATGTGCGTATCTTTTGTAGGTAGTATTTTTGTGCACGTTTCTTGATGCGCATTCGTGTCCTCGAACTGTAGCGGGTATTTTCATGATCGCTTTTGGGATCCAATTTTGACCATGATCGAGTCCGAATTTGGAAATTTGACATTAGACAGGAATTGTAGCCAGCTGAAATAGCTTTCTAATGCCGCCGGAACCAGTTGATTTGGAGTCCGAATGAGAAAGTTATGCTCGACTTCGTGGACACTACCGAAGATGTTGAGGGATCCTCTCTTCTAATTTGATTTTATTTTCCTAATTGCAACTCTTTTCTTACTCTTTGATCATTTTTGCTTCATGGACACTTCATTATCAATCTGTACTTATAGAATACTAAATCCACCAATTAAAACAGAAATATAAATTAATCCATAAAAAAATCCACGTAAACGTAACCGTTGAGTGTTATTTCTACACTCCGCTGTATCTTTTGTATCTAGTGTTCTTGCTGTTGTTTGGTTATGCGTATTAAAGTCCTAGTGTTGTATTTCGTGTTTTTAAGAACGTTGTTGCGAATGCACTTTTGCGCATGTTTTTTTACATGTGCGTTTGTGCATGTCCATTTGAGCGAGTGTGTTTGTGCATGTTTGTTGATTTGTATTAATGTCCTAGGATTCTAGTTTGTGTTTTCATGACCCTTTTTGCGAATGCACTTTTGCGTGACTACTTTTGTGCATGATTTTGTACATTTACTTATGTGCGTATCTTTTTTAGCGAGTGTTTTTGTGCGCGTTTCTTGATGCGCATTCGTGTCATCGAACTACAACGGGTATTTTCATGATCGCTTTTGGGATCCAATTTTGACCATGTTCGAGTCCGAATTTGGAAATTTGACATTAGACAGGAATTGTAGCCAGCTGAAATAGCTTTCTAATGCCGCCGCAACCAGTTGACTTGAGTCCGAATGAGAAGTATGCTCGACTTCGTGGACACTACCGAAGATGTTGGGGGATCCTCTCTTCTAATTTGATTTTATTTTCCTAACTGCAACTCCTTTCTTACTCTTTGATCATTTTTGCTTCATGGACACCTCATTATCAATTGTTACTTATAGAATACTAAATCCACCAATTAAAAAAGAAATATAAATTAATCCATAAAAAAATCCACGTAAACGTAAACGTTGAGTGTTATTTTTCCACTCCGCGGTATCTTTGGTATCTAGTGTTCTGGTGGTTGTTGGGTTATGCGTATTAAAGTCCTAGTGTTGTATTTCGTGTTGTAAACAACGTTGATGCGAATGCACTTTTGCGCATGTTTTTTTACATGTCATTTGTGCATGTCCATTTGAGCGAGTGTGTTTGTGCATGTTTGTTGATTTGTATTAATGTCCTAGGATTGTAGTTTGTGTTTTCATGAACCTTTTTGCGAATGCACTTTTGCGTGAGTACTTTTGTGCATGATTTTGTACTTTTACTTATGTGCGTCTCTTTTGTAGGGAGTATTTTTGTGCACGTTTCTCGATGCGCATTCGTGTCCTCGAACTGTAGCGGGTATTTTCATGATCGCTTTTGGGATCCAATTTTGACCATGTTCGAGTCCGAATTTGGAAATTTGACATTAGACAGGAATTGTAGCCAGCTGAAATAGCTTTCTAATGCCGCCGCAACCAGTTGATTTGGAGTCCGAATGAGAAAGTTATGCTCGACTTCGTGGACACTACCGAAGATGTTGAGGGATCCTCTCTTCTAATTTGATTTTATTTTCCTAATTGCAACTCTTTTCTTACTCTTTGATCATTTTTGCTTCATGGACACTTCATTATCAATCTGTACTCATAGTATACTAAATCCACCAATTAAAACAGAAATATAAATTAATCCATAAAAAAATCCACGTAAACGTAAACGTTGAGTGTTATTTCTACACTCCGCTGTATCTTTTGTATCTAGTGTTCTTGGTGTTGTTTGGTTATGCGTATTAAAGTCCTAGTGTTGTATTTCGTGGTTTTAAGAACGTTGTTGCGAATGCACTTTTGCGCATGTTTTTTTACATGTGCGTTTGTGCATGTCCATTTGAGCGAGTGTGTTTGTGCATGTTTGTTGATTTGTATTAATGTCCTAGGATTCTAGTTTGTGTTTTCATGACCCTTTTTGCGAATGCACTTTTGCGTGACTACTTTTGTGCATGATTTTGTACTTTTACTTATGTGCGTATCTTTTTTAGCGAGTGTTTTTGTGCACGTTTCTTGATGCGCATTCGTGTCCTCGAACTGTAGCGGGTATTTTCATGATCGCTCTTGGAATCCAATTTTGACCATGTTCAAGTCCGAATTGGAAATTTGACATTAGACAGGAATTGTAGCCAGCTCAAATAGCTTTCTAATGCCGCCGGAACCAGTTGATTTGGAGTCCGGATTAGAAAGTTATGCTCGACTTCGTGGACACTACCGAAGATGTTGAGGGATCCTCTCTTCTAATTTGATTTTATTTTCCTAATTGCAACTCTTTTCTTACTCTTTGATCATTTTTGCTTCATGGACACTTCATTATCAATCTGTACTCATAGTATACTATATCCACCAATTAAAACAGAAATATAAATTAATCCATAAAAAAATCCACGTAAACGTAAACGTTGAGTGTTATTTCTACACTCCGCTGTATCTTTTGTATCTAGTGTTCTTGCTGTTGTTTGGTTATGCGTATTAAAGTCCTAGTGTTGTATTTCGTGTTTTTAAGAACGTTGTTGCGTATGCACTTTTGCGCATGTTTTTTTACATGTGCGTTTGTGCATGTCCATTTGAGCGAGTGTGTTTGTGCATGTTTGTTGATTTGTATTAATGTCCTAGGATTCTAGTTTGTGTTTTCATGACCCTTTTTGCGAATGCACTTTTGCGTGACTACTTTTGTGCATGATTTTGTACTTTTACTTATGTGCGTATCTTTTTTAGCGAGTGTTTTTGTGCACGTTTCTTGATGCTCATTCGTGTCCTCGAACTGTAGCGGGTATTTTCATGATCGCTTTTGGAATCCAATTTTGACCATGTTCAAGTCCGAATTTGGAAATTTGACATTAGACAGGAATTGTAGCCAGCTGAAATAGCTTTCTAATGCCGCCGGAACCAGTTGATTTGGAGTCCGGATTAGAAATTTATGCTCGACTTCGTGGACACTACCGAAGATGTTGAGGGATCCTCTCTTCTAATTTGATTTTATTTTCCTAACTGCAACTTCTTTCTTACTCTTTCATCATTTTTGCTTCATGGACACCTCATTATCAATCTGTACTTATAGAATACTAAATCCACTAATTAAAACAGAAATAAAAATTAATCCATAAAAAAATCCACGTAAACGTTAACGTTGAGTGTTATTTCTACACTCCGCTGTATCTTTTGTATCTAGTGTTCTTGCTGTTGTTTGGTTATGCGTATTAAAGTCCTAGTGTTGTATTTCGTGTTGTTAAGAACGTTGATGCGAATGCACTTTTGCGCATGTTTTTTTACATGTACGTTTGTGCATGTCCATTTGAGCGAGTGTGTTTGTGCATGTTTGTTGATTTGTATTAATGTCCTAGGATTGTAGTTTGTGTTTTCATGAACCTTTTTGCGAATGTACTTTTGCGTGAGTACTTTTGTGCATGATTTTGTACTTTTACTTATGTGCGTATCTTTTGTAGCGAGTATTTTTGTGCACGTTTCTTGAATGCGCATTCGTGTCCTCGAACTATAGCGGGTATTTTCATGATCGCTTTTGGGATCCAATTTTGACCATGTTCGAGTCCGAATTTGGAAATTTGGCATTAACAGGAATTGTAGCCAGCTGAAATAGCTTTCTTATGCCGCCGGAATCAGTTGATTTGGAGTCCGAATGAGAAAGTTATGCTCGACTTCGTGGACACTACCGAAGATGTTGAGGGATCCTCTCTTCTAATTTGATTTTATTTTCCTAATTGCAACTCTTTTTCTTACTCTTTGATCATTTTTGCTTCATGGACACTTCATTATCAATCAGTACTCATAGTATACTAAATCCACCAATTAAAACATAAATATAAATTAATCCATAAAAAAATCCACGTAAACGTAAACGTTGAGTGTTATTTCTACACTCCGCTGTATCTTTTGTATCTAGTGTTCTTGCTGTTGTTTGGTTATGCGTATTAAAGTCCTAGTGTTGTATTTCGTGTTGTTAAGAACGTTGTTGCGAATGCACTTTTGCGCATGTTTTTTGACATGTACGTTTGTGCATGTCCATTTGAGCGAGTGTGTTTGTGCATGTTTGTTGATTTGTATTAATGTCCTAGGATTGTAGTTTGTGTTTTCATGAACCTTTTTGCGAATGTACTTTTGCGTGAGTACTTTTGTGCATGATTTTGTACTTTTACTTATGTGCGTATCTTTTGTAGCGAGTATTTTTGTGCACGTTTCTTGATGCGCATTCGTGTCCTCGAACTGTAGAGGGTATTTTCATGATCGCTTTTGGAATCCAATTTTGACCATGTTCGAGTCCGAATTTGGAAATTTGACATTAGACAGGAATTGTAGCCAGCTGGAATAGCTTTCTTATGCCGCCGGAACTAGTTGATTTGGAGTGCGGATGAGAAAGTTATGCTCGACTTCGTGGACACTACCGAAGATGTTGAGGGATCCTCTCTTCTAATTTGATTTTATTTTCCTAACTGCAACTCCTTTCTTACTCTTTCATCATTTTTGCTTCATGGACACCTCATTATCAATCTGTACTTATAGAATACTAAATCCACCAATTAAAACAGAAATAAAAATTAATCCATAAAAAAATCCACGTAAACGTTAACGTTGAGGGTTATTTCTACACTCCGCAGTATCTTTTGTATCTAGTGTTCTTGCTGTTGTTTGGTTATGCGTATTAAAGTCCTAGTGTTGTATTTCGTGTTGTTAAGAACGTTGATGCGAATGCAATTTTGCGCATGTTTTTTTACATGTACGTTTGTGCATGTCCATTTGAGCGAGTGCGTTTGTGCATGTTTGTTGATTTGAATTAATGTCCTAAGATTGTAGTTTGATTTTCTTGAACCTTTTTTGCGAATGTACTTTTTGCGTGAGTACATTTGTGCATGATTTTGGACTTTTACTTATGTGCGTATCTTTTGTAGGGAGTATTTTTGTGCACGTTTCTTGATGCGCATTCGTGTCCTCGAACTGTAGCGGGTATTTTCATGATCGCTTTTGGGATCCAATTTTGACCATGTTCGAGTCCGAATTTGGAAAATTTGACATTAGACAGGAATTGTAGCCAGCTGAAATAGCTTTCTAATGCCGCCGGAACCAATTGATTTGGAGTCCGAATGAGAAAGTTATGCTCGACTTCGTTGACACTACCGAAGAATGTTGAGGGATCCTCTCTTCTAATTTGATTTTATTTTCCTAATTGCAACTCTTTTCTTACTCTTTGATCATTTTTGCTTCATGGACACTTCATTATCAATCTGTACTCATAGTATACTAAATCCACCAATTAAAACAGAAATATAAATTAATCCATAAAAAAATCCACGTAAACGTAAACGTTGAGTGTTATTTCTACACTCCGCTGTATCTTTTGTGTCTAGTGTTCTTGCTGTTGTTTGGTTATGCGTATTAAAATCCTAGTGTTGTATTTCGTGTTTTTAAGAACGGTGTTGCGAATGCACTTTTGCGCATGTTTTTTTACATGTGCGTTTGTGCATGTCCATTTGAGCGAGTGTGTTTGTGCATGTTTGTTGATTTGTATTAATGTCCTAGGATTCTAGTTTGTGTTTTCATGACCCTTTTTGCGAATGCACTTTTGCGTGACTACTTTTGTGCATGATTTTGTACTTTTACTTATGTGCGTATCTTTTTTAGCGAGTGTTTTTGTGCACGTTTCTTGATGCGCATTCGTGTCCTCGAACTGTAGCGGGTACTTTCATGATCGCTTTTGGAATCCAATTTTGACCATGTTCGAGTCCGAATTTGGAAATTTGACATTAGACAGGAATTGTAGCCAGCTGAAATAGCTTTCTAATGCCTCCGGAACTAGTTGG
>NW_012194827.1:1230226-1252963 GCF_000504015.1 Erythranthe guttata
CTCTTTTCTTACTCTTTGATCATTTTTGCTTCATGGACACCTCATTATCCATCTGAACTTATAGAATACTAAATCCACCAATCAAAACAGAAATATAAATTAATCAATAAAAAAATCCACGTAAACGTTGAGTGTTATTTCTACACTCCGCTGTATCTTTTGTCTCTAGTGTTCTTACTGTTGTTTGGTTATGCGTATTAAAGTCCTAGTGTTGTATTTCGCCTTTTTAAGAACGTTGTTGCGAATGCACTTTTGCGCATGTTTTTTTACATGTGCGTTTGTGCATGTCCATTTGAGCGAGTGTGTTTGTGCATGTTTGTTGATTTGTATTAATGTCCTAGGATTGTAGTTTGTGTTTTCATGAACCTTTTTGCGAATGCACTTTTGCGTGAGTACTTTTGTGCATGATTTTGTACTTTTACTTATGTGCGTATCTTTTTTAGCGAGTGTTTTTGTGCGCGTTTCTTGATGCGCATTCGTTTCCTCGAACTGTAGCGGGTATTTTCATGATCGCTTTTGGGATCCAATTTTGACCATGTTCGAGTCCGAATTTGGAAATTTGACATTAGAAAGGAATTGTAGCCAGCTGAAATAGCTTTCTAATGCCGAAAGAACCAGTTGATTTGGAGTCCGAATGAGAAAGTTATGCTCGACTTCGTGGACACTACCGAAGATGTTGAGGGATCCTCTCTTGTGATTTGATTTTATTTTCCTAATTGCAACTCTTTTCTTACTCTTTGATCATTTTTGCTTCATGGCCACCTCATTATCAATCTGTACTTATAGAATACTAAATCCACCAATTAAAACAGAAATATAAATTAATCCATAAAAAAATCCACGTAAACGTAAACGTTGAGTGTTATTTCTACACTCCGCTGTATCTTTTGTCTCTAGTGTTCTTGCTGTTGTTTGGTTATCCGTATTAAAGTCCTAATGTTGTATTTCGTGTTTTTAAGAACGTTGTTGCGAATGCACTTTTGCGCATGTTTTTTTATATGTGCGTTTGTGCATGTCCATTTGAGCGAGTGTGTTTGTGCATGTTTGTTGATTTGTATTAATGTCCTAGGATTGTAGTTTGTGTTTTCATGAACCTTTTTGCGAATGCACTTTTGCGTGAGTACTTTTGTGCATGATTTTGTACTTTTACTTATGTGCGTATCTTTTGTAGCGAGTATTTTTGTGCACGTTTCTTGATGCGCATTCGTGTCCTCGAAATGTAGCGGGTATTTTCATGATCGCTTTTGGGATCCAATTTTGACCATGTTCGAGTCCGAATTTGGAAATTTGACATTAGACAGGAATTGTAGCCAGCTGAAATAGCATCCTAATGCCGCCGAAACCAGTGGATTTGGTGTCCGGATGAGAAAGTTATGCTCGACTTCGTGGACACTACCGAAGATGTTGAGGGATCCTCTCTTCTAATTTGATTTTATTTTCCTAACTGCAACTCCTTTCTTACTCTTTGATCATTTTTGCTTCATGGACACCTCATTATCAATCTGTACTTATAGAATACTAAATCCACCAATTAAAACAGAAATATAAATTAATCCATAAAAAAATCCACGTAAACGTAAACGTTGAGTGTTATTTCTACACTCCGCTGTATCTTTTGTATCTAGTGTTCTTGCTGTTGTTTGGTTATGCGTATTAAAGTCCTAGTGTTGTATTTCGTGTTGTTAAGAACGTTGATGCGAATGCACTTTTGCGCATGTTTTTTTACATGTACGTTTGTGCATGTCCATTTGAGTGAGTGTGTTTGTGCATTTTTGTTGATTTGTATTAATGTCCTAGGATTGTAGTTTGTGTTTTCATGAACCTTTTTGCGAATGCACTTTTGCGTGAGTACTTTTGTGCATGATTTTGTACTTTTACTTATGTGCGTATCTTTTATAGCGAGTATTTTTGTGCACGTTTCTTGATGCGCATTCGTGTCCTCGAACTGTAGCGGGTATTTTCATGATCGCTTTTGGGATCCAATTTTGACCATGTTCGAGTCCGAATTTGGAAATTTGACATTAGATGGGAATTGTAGCCAGCTGAAATGGCTTTCTAATGCCGCCGAAACCAGTTGATTTGGAGTCCGGATGAGAAAGTTATACTCGACTTCGTGGACACTACCGAAGATGTTGAGGGATCCTCTCTTGTAATTTGATTTTATTTTCCTAACTGCAACTCCTTTCTTACTCTTTGATCATTTTTGCTTCATGGACACCTCATTATCAATCTGTACTTATAGAATACTAAATCCACCAATTAAAACAGAAATATAAATTAATCCATAAAAAAATCCACGTAAACGTAAACGTTGAGTGTTATTTCTACACTCCGCTGTATCTTTTGTATCTATTGTTCTTGCTGTTGTTTGGTTATGCGTATTAAAGTCCTAGTGTTGTATTTTCTGTTGTTAAGAACGTTGATGCGAATGCACTTTTGCCCATGTTTTTTTACATGTACGTTTGTGCATGTCCATTTGAGCGAGTGTGTTTGTGCATGTTTGTTGATTTGTATTAATGTCCTAGGATTGTAGTCTGTGTTTTCATTAACCTTTTTGCGAATGCACTTTTGCGTGAGTACTTTTGTGCATGATTTTGTACTTTTACTTATGTGCGTATTGTTGGTCGAAAACTTACACGCAAGTGCACGTATCGTACAAGTAATATAGTGGACTAAAAGTCCAGATATCGAACCCATAGGGAATATTTAATTATCTAATCCTAGACGCTAAATTCTACCAATTATTATCAAGCCCACCCTACACAGTCGACTTTAGAGAGAATTAACTAAAATAAATTAAAAAGCAAATTAAAACGACAAAGCAAGAAAGAAAATTAAACACGAAGATTTATCAGAGTAAACGAGCCTAGGATTTTATTCTTCCCCCTATGTGATTATTACTCCCCCAATTCCTTCAATTATGCAAGCAATTAACCCGGATTATTAACCTGAGATGCTAAAATAATCATAACCCTCTTCCGCGTGTATTACGATTCTAATACTCTAGATTCAATTACTATATTCCTATGCAATTAATTCTAGAACACAGCATTAAGCAAAAATCTCAATAATGGCTACCTAAGAGATTAACTATATTCCTATGTTAATACCACAAAGGCTCTTCTACCACAGTTCTAATTATTAACCCGATCTTCCGATTCATGCGATTAACAATAACATAAAAGCACATAAAGTGGCCAGTTTCATGAACAAGAAATAATCCGGAATTAAAACTTGCATAAAATCATAGAATTGGGTTCATAAATCCCACATAGGGTTCCAAATAAAATCCTAGAAATAAGAAAATTAGCTACTCATGATTAAAGGAAAAACACAAATAAAATAAGTCATAAACGATAAATCTATGCTTAGAGTCTTCGAATTCTTCGTCTTCGTTATTGCTTTGTTGCTCTCCAAATTGCGTAAAAAAACTCCCTAATTGTGTGCTTGGATTGGTCTTATATAGGGTGAAGAACTTGGGGAAGAAGGCAGTTTCCTTGTGCAATTAAAATCCCTTTACTGCGCAACTTCGGAGTATGGGACGGGGGTCCCATAATTTGCACTAAAAGTGGGACGGGGGTCCGAGCCTTGTTTCTTCAGAATTTTGATTTTTTCACTTTTGGCCCATATTTTCTCCAAAATTGCAGTTTTGACCCCATACTTTTCCAATTCTTCAATTTGTACCTAAAATACAATAAATCAACTTTTTAAGCACCAATTATCATTAAAACACACCATAAGCTCAAATAAAAAGATACGATAAATTGTAAAAATATACACTTAACACACCCCCAAACTTGAACTTTTGCTTGTCCTCAAGCAAAATCTACCAATAAGCAAATAACTCAACGATAACATCTCATCACATAGATCAATGGTCCACTTCACGTTTTCAGAACTTGTAATTATAATGACAATTCTTAGGCATTCGCAAGCTCAAAATTCAACAACACTTAGTCACTCACCATTACCAAAAACCACAATTCATACAATTGCTTCAAGCATCCAATATTTGCAAATTAAAGATAGAAATAATTTAAACTTACATGCATATGCTTGACTCCAAATACTCACCAAATTATTCTACTCTACTAATATCGACCATTAAGATATTGGGATCATTGGGGCTTTGTGTCTTTCAATTGTTAGGCTCTTTGGTTCGAGGTAGGAAATATGGGTATATGTGGCTATTCTTCTTGAATTTAGGTGATTACGCCAAAATTTGAAAGATAGGCGTTTGAAACAATGAATTCACCTCTAAGGACTTTAGTAAACTCGATTCTCAAAAGTTCAAAAGTCTCCACTTTTGCTTTTGATAATTCAACAACTAGTCCTTATTTCTCCCTTCTAGTCTCTTCTTCTTCTTTTTTTTTTTCTTTTTTTTTTTCTTTTTTTTTTTCTTTTTTTTTTTTTATATATATATATAGAAGCATAGATATTTGTCTTCTTTTTTTTTTTTTTTCGAAGAAGAAGAAGGACCGAACTCCAAGGGATAATTTTTTCAAGAATCTCCACCTATTCTACCTTACACATTGGCTAAAAGAAAGAACACCTTTTCTCCGAGGCTCAAAACAAGGTTCTAAGGATAATTTCGATAAAAAGGCGGCTTGAAAGGCTCAAACGGTTCAAAGAAGGCCCAAATCATATCCCAAATCACTCACTACTCAATACTTCGTATCATAAATTTCCTAAGGTGAGTCTTAAAACCGAACATAGCATGATCTAGCACAAATTAATTCCAAATTTAAAATACAAAACATTCAACAAAAGCAATGCACAAAATGTGATTCCTAGCAATAATTCGCTTCTAAGTCCCGTTGAATCGAAAGCTAAACAAACATCAAATCCTTATCACATAAAACAAGCAATTTCATCATCAAACGTTGATCATCTCTCATCATCATAAATCATAGATGCATTCGACTCAAGCAAATTTTTTTATTTATTTTTATTTATTTATTATATTTTTTTTTTATATTCCGGAAAAACGAGAAAAACAATAAAAACAAATTAAAACCTAATGCATGCAAACTAAAACAAATAAGCACAAAAATAACATGTTTTTCACCCCCAAACTTAAAATTTCCGTTGCCCTCAACGAAATTAGCACAAAGTTTTAAGGATAGAAAACACCTGATTTATTCGGAGTCGGTGTGATCGGGGTGCTCCTCTCTCGCTCTCTCACGCTCGTCCTCATCGGAAAGCTCGGGTACGGGCTCAAGAATGGGTGCCGGTAGAGGTTTGTTGGATGACATATTTGGGAGAAGTTTTGGAGTGGATGCGGTAAGAATTGGATGAGAATCGACCTCCAAATTTGGTTGAGGCAATTTGTCGAACACCTTGTGGGCGTGCCTTGAAAGATGAGATTTTGAAGAAGTTGGTTCGATTCTCTAGCCTCCCTGTCAATACCAACACAAATTAATAATTGGAGAGTGAGTGAGTGAATTATGTGTGTGAAATTTAAGAATTTTTCGAAGGGAAGGATGAAAGAGAAGGGTTTAGGAAATAATGGGGGAGAAAATCTAATTTTCAGAATTTAAAAAAAACGCCCAGTATGTGCCTCGGACGGCCGACTCGACCCTCGATCGCGTTTTCGACCCTGAAAAATTCAAATAATAAATTAGAATGCATGCTTATGATATTAATAAAAAAACGAAAAATTAAATAAAAATACGAAAAACAATAAAGCTCGGGTTGCCTCCCGAGAAGCGCTAAGTTTAAAGTCTTCAGCCGGACATTGCTTCGTTATTTTCAAGCAAAAGTGACCGAGGTCACTTGACATTCTTCACTCGCTTCCCAATACGATTTGAGCCGGCTCCGCTTCACGTTGCACGTATGATTTGAATCGCGCTCTTTTATTTTGACCACCTCGTGAGGAAGAATTTCTTGGACAATAAACGGCCGCGACCACTTTGATTTGCGCTTCCTTGGAAATAACCAAACACGGGATTTGCACAATAACACCAATTGTCCTTTGTGAAATTCCTTTTTGATTTTCTCCTTTCGACCACAATAGCTTGACTCATCCTTCTTTCGTGACTTGCTCGAGCCTTTGGTTGGCAACATCTTCCTTGCATTCTCCTCGTCGTTAAGACCTCAACTCGCATGACTTTCTCTCGGAGGATTTAAAAGTGAGTCCATGAAATAAACTTGCTCCGTCCGATTCCCGTTTCCGCCATCATCTCCTGCACTCAAAGATGCTTTCCCATTGTCCAAGATCGAAACATCAAACTTTTCATTATTTGTAAAATCCATAAGCTCAATAGCAAAACAATCATTATTATCACATGGATTTTTATTAGCACTAAAAACATTGAATTTGATTGTTTGATCATGCACAGTCATTGTAAGATCACCACTAGCACAATCAATGAGAGTTTTCGACGTGGCTAAAAACGGTCTCCCTACGATAAGAGGTATCTCCCTATCCTCATCTATATCAAGTATAACGAAATCAACAGGGAAGATAAATTTATTAACTTTCACTAGCACATTCTCTAAAATACCTTTTGGGTAAACTAAAGATCTATCAGCTAATTGAAGAGTTATAGCCGTCGGTTCAATTTCTCCTAACCCAAGATTTTTAAAAGTAGAGTACGGCATAAGATTAATGCTAGCGCCTAAATCAATGAGCGATCTAAAATTTTTACCTCCTATAGTACAAGGAATAGTAAACTTACCTGGATCGCCGAGTTTTTGTGGAAGAGGCCGAGTAAGAATTGCACTAATTTGCTCCGTGAGTAGGATCATCTCGTTCCCTTGCAATTTCTTACTTTTCTTCACGAGGTCCTTGAGGAACTTCACCCACTTTGGCATCTTTTGAAGTGCTTCAATGAAAGGAATATTTATGCGAATTTCCTTCAACTTGTCCAAAAATCTTTGATATTCAGCGTCGAGCTTCTTCTTTATAAACTTTTGAGGATACGGAATTGGAGGGACTTGTGAAGGCACCGTCGATGGTGGCTCGTCATGAGATGATTCTTTTTCCTCATTCTTTTTCGGCTTCTCGATTACCGTGCTTCTCTTCTCTTTTCGTGGGGCTTCCTCCAATTGCTTACCGTTCTTCAAGGTGATTGCTTGGCATGTCTCGACCTCGATCTTTTTCGTTAGCACTCTTTGTGGATATGGGATTGGCTCGACCCATTCGGCTACAGTGACTTGCGGCTTGATTTGAATTTCTTCCCTTTTTTCGCTCTTGACATCGATAGCTTGGCACGTCTCGAACTTTTGATTTCGAGGATCTTCCGTATTCGATGGCAATGCTCCAAATTTCGCAACGAGGCTTGGGTAGCGGTCATGAATTGGGCCAATATCTCATCCGTGTTTGATTTTTGGGCCGGTGGATTGTTGCCTTGATAGCTTTGTTGAGGAGGGGCTTGATTTTGGAATTGACCTTGAGGTCTTTGATATCCTTGGCCTTGTTGATTTCCTCCATATTGCCCTTGTGATCTCCACCCTTGATTTTGAAATTGGCGAGGCGCGTTGTTGACGTAGTTCAACGACTCCACATCTTGTTGGCATTGGAGTGTGTAATGATTTCCCCCGCAAATTTCACAACATGGAGACTCAACGGCTTGGACTTGTTGTGGTGGATTTGCTTTGATGTGCTGCAAAAGGAGTTGATTTTGTTGAGTAACTTGGGTCACTTGAGCTTGAAGGGCCGTAATTGCATCTAACTCCAACACTCCGGGAACTTTCTTGGCTCCACTAACCGTCCTCTCGCTTGACTTGGCAAACTGATTTTGAGCAATTTGATCCAACATGATAAAAGCATCCGGTATCGATTGACTCATAAAATTTCCCCCGGTTGATGTATCTAAGACCGTTCATGCATTCTCGTTAATCCCTTGGTAGAAGATGTGGATTTGCCGCCATTGTTCGACTCCATGTGTTGGACACTGCCGCAAAAGAGTTTTAAATCTCTCCCATGCCTCGTATAATTGCTCGCCTTGCTCTTTGACAAAATTATGAATTTCTCGTCGGATTCTCTCGTCCTTCTCGGGTGAGCTGTAAACTTTCATGAAAAGGTTGAGGAGTTGAGACCACGACGAGATAGAGTGGGGGGCTTGGGACATCAACCACTGGCGAGCTCTTCCTTGTAAGGAGTGCTTGAAGAGAATTAATTGTAGCGCCTCTTGGGAAACGCCGTTTTGACGGTGGGAGTTACAGGTATCTAGAAAATTGACAATGTGAAGATGGGGATCTTCACCTGCCAATCCACTAAATAACCCGTTATTTTGGAGCATCGTCAAGAGGCCTTGCTTGATCTCAAAATTGTGCGCCTCAATGGGTGGATATTGGATGCTCGGGCGGAATCCGTCAATGTAGTCTTGAAGTGCCCGTGGCCTAACTGCTGGCTGTACTGGAAGTTGAGGGGGTGGGTCTTGGACTTGGTTTCCGTTGGCCCCGAGTAAATTACCCGCTGCGCGTATGCGTTCTTCGTCCTCCATTGTATTGGTTGCGTGTTGACGTCTCCTAGCGGCTCGAAAAGTGCGTTCGATTTCGGGATCAAACGGTTCTCTGGCAAGATCGAGTCTCCTAGGCATACAACGTACCTAAAACAAAAATAAAATAAAACAAAAATTAAATGGGTGAATCGTGAAAATTGTTCAAATCTAAAGCTAGAATAAAATAAATAATTAAAATATTCCCCGGCAACGGCGCCAAAAACTTGTTGGTTGAAAACCTACACGCAAGTGCACGTATCGTACAAGTAATATAGTGGACTAAAAGTCCGGATATCGAACCCACAGGGAATATTTAATTATCTAATCCTAGACGCTAAATTCTACCAATTATTATCAAGCCCACCCTACACAGTCGACTTTAGAGAGAATTAACTAAAATAAATTAAAAAGCAAATTAAAACGACAAAGCAAGAAAGCAAATTAAACACGAAGATTTATCAGAGTAAACGAGCCTAGGATTTTATTCTTCCCCCTATGTGATTATTACTCCCCCAATTCCTTCAATTATGCAAGCAATTAACCCGGATTATTAACCTGAGATGCTAAAATAATCATAACCCGCTTCCGCGTGTATTACGATTCTAATACTCTAGATTCAATTACTATATTCCTATGCAATTAATTATAGAACACAGCATTAAGCACATATCTCAATAATGGCTACCTTAGAGATTAACTATATTCCTATGTTAATACCACAAAGGCTCTTCTACCACAGTTCTAATTATTAACCCGATCTTCCGATTCATTCGATTAACAATAACTTAAAAGCACATAAAGTGACCAGTTTCATGAACTTAATAAAACAAGAAGAAGAAATAATCCGGAATTAAAACTTGCATAAAATCATAAATTGGGTTCATAAATCCCACATAGGGTTCCAAATAAAATCCTAGAAATAAGAAAATTAGCTACTCATGATTAAAGGAAAAACACAAATAAAATAAGTCATAAACGATAAATCTATGCTTAGAGTCTTCGAATTCTTCGTCTTCGTTATTGCTTTGTTGCTCTCCAAATTGCGTAAAAAAACTCCCTAATTGTGTGCTTGGATTGGTCTTTTATAGGGTGAAGAACTTGGGGAAGAAGGCAGTTTCCTTGTGCAATTAAAATCCCTTTACTGCGCAACTTCGGAGTATGGGACGGGGGTCCCATAATTTGCACTAAAACAGGGACGGGGTTCCGAGCCTTGTTTCTTCAGAATTTTGATTTTTTCACTTTTGGCCCATATTTTCTCCAAAATTGCAGTTTTGACCCCATACTTTTCCAATTCTTCAATTTGTACCTAAAATACAATAAATCAACTTTTTAAGCACCAATTATCATTAAAACACACCATAAGCTCAAATAAAAAGATACGATAAAGTGTAAAAATATACACTTAACACGTATCTTTTTTAGCGAGTATTTTTGTGCACGTTTCTTGATGCGCATTCGTGTCCTCGAACTGTAGCGGGTATTTTCATGATCGCTTTTGGGATCCAATTTTGACCATGTTCGAGTCCGAATTTGGAAATTTGACATAACACAGGAATTGTAGCCAGCTGAAATAGCTTTCTAATGCCGCCGGAACCTGTTGATTTGGAGTCCGGATGAGAAAGTTATGCTCGATTTCGTGGACACTACCGAAGATGTTGAGGGATCCTCTCTTCTAATTTGATTTTATTTTCCTAATTGCAACTCTTTTGGATTTGGTGTCCGGATGAGAAAGTTATGCTCGACTTCGTGGACACTACCGAAGATGTTGAGGGATCCTCTCTTCTAATTTGATTTTATTTTCCTAACTGCAACTCCTTTCTTACTCTTTGATCATTTTTGCTTCATGGACACCTCATTATCAATCTGTACTTATAGAATACTAAATCCACCAATTAAAACAGAAATATAAATTAAACAATAAAAAAATCCACGTAAACGTAAACGTTGAGTGTTATTTCTACACTCCGCTGTATCTTTTGTATCTAGTGTTCTTGCTGTTGTTTGGTTATGCGTATTAAAGTCCTAGTGTTGTATTTCGTGTTGTTAAGAACGTTGATGCGAATGCACTTTTGCGCATGTTTTTTTACATGTACGTTTGTGCATGTCCATTTGAGCGAGTGTGTTTGTGCATTTTTGTTGATTTGTATTAATGTCCTAGGATTGTAGTTTGTGTTTTCATGAACCTTTTTGCGAATGCACTTTTGCGTGAGTACTTTTGTGCATGATTTTGTACTTTTACTTATGTGCGTATCTTTTGTAGCGAGTATTTTTGTGCACGTTTCTTGATGCGCATTCGTGTCCTCGAACTGTAGCGGGTATTTTCATGATCGCTTTTGGGATGCAATTTTGACCATGTTAGAGTCCGAATTTGGAAATTTGACATTAGATGGGAATTGTAGCCAGCTGAAATGGCTTTCTAATGCCGCCGAAACCAGTTGATTTGGAGTCCGGATGAGAAAGTTATGCTCGACTTCGTGGACACTACCGAAGATGTTGAGGGATCCTCTCTTCTAATTTGATTTTATTTTCCTAACTGCAACTCCTTTCTTACTCTTTGATCATTTTTGCTTCATGGACACCTCATTATCAATCTGTACTTATAGAATACTAAATCCACCAATTAAAACAGAAATATAAATTAATCCATAAAAAAATCCACGTAAACGTAAACGTTGAGTGTTATTTCTACACTCCGCTGTATCTTTTGTATCTATTGTTCTTGCTGTTGTTTGGTTATGCGTATTAAAGTCCTAGTGTTGTATTTTCTGTTGTTAAGAACGTTGATGCGAATGCACTTTTGCCCATGTTTTTTTACATGTACGTTTGTGCATGTCCATTTGAGCGAGTGTGTTTGTGCATGTTTGTTGATTTGTATTAATGTCCTAGGATTGTAGTTTGTGTTTTCATGAACCTTTTTGCGAATGCACTTTTGCGTGAGTACTTTTGTGCATGATTGTGTACTTTTACTTATGTGCGTTTTGTTGGTCGAAAACTTACACGCAAGTGCACGTATCGTACAAGTAATATAGTGGACTAAAAGTCCAGATATCGAACCCACAGGGAATATTTAATTATCTAATCCTAGACGCTAAATTCTACCAATTATTATCAAGCCCACCCTACACAGTCGACTTTAGAGAGAATTAACTAAAATAAATTAAAAAGCAAATTAAAACGACAAAGCAAGAAAGAAAATTAAACACGAAGATTTATCAGAGTAAACGAGCCTAGGATTTTATTCTTCCCCCTATGTGATTATTACTCCCCCAATTCCTTCAATTATGCAAGCAATTAACCCGGATTATTAACCTGAGATGCTAAAATAATCATAACCCTCTTCCGCGTGTATTACGATTCTAATACTCTAGATTCAATTACTATATTCCTATGCAATTAATTCTAGAACACAGCATTAAGCAAAAATCTCAATAATGGCTACCTAAGAGATTAACTATATTCCTATGTTAATACCACAAAGGCTCTTCTACCATAGTTCTAATTATTAACCCGATCTTCCGATTCATGCGATTAACAATAACATAAAAGCACATAAAGTGGCCAGTTTCATGAACAAGAAATAATCCGGAATTAAAACTTGCTAAAATCATAGAATTGGGTTCATAAATCCCACATAGGGTTCCAAATAAAATCCTAGAAATAAGAAAATTAGCTACTCATGATTAAAGGAAAAACACAAATAAAATAAGTCATAAACGATAAATCTATGCTTAGAGTCTTCGAATTCTTCGTCTTCGTTATTGCTTTGTTGCTCTCCAAATTGCGTAAAAAAACTCCCTAATTGTGTGCTTGGATTGGTCTTATATAGGGTGAAGAACTTGGGGAAGAAGGCAGTTTCCTTGTGCAATTAAAATCCCTTTACTGCGCAACTTCGGAGTATGGGACGGGGGTCCCATAATTTGCACTAAAAGTGGGACGGGGGTCCGAGCCTTGTTTCTTCAGAATTTTGATTTTTTCACTTTTGGCCCATATTTTCTCCAAAATTGCAGTTTTGACCCCATACTTTTCCAATTCTTCAATTTGTACCTAAAATACAATAAATCAACTTTTTAAGCACCAATTATCATTAAAACACACCATAAGCTCAAATAAAAAGATACGATAAAGTGTAAAAATATACACTTAACACACCCCCAAACTTGAACTTTTGCTTGTCCTCAAGCAAAATCTACCAATAAGCAAATAACTCAACGATAACATCTCATCACATAGATCAATGGTCCACTTCACGTTTTCAGAACTTGTAATTATAATGACAATTCTTAGGCATTCGCAAGCTCAAAATTCAACAACACTTAGTCACTCACCATTACCAAAAACCACAATTCATACAATTGCTTCAAGCATCCAATATTTGCAAATTAAAGATAGAAATAATTTAAACTTACATGCATATGCTTGACTCCAAATACTCACCAAATTATTCTACTCTACTAATATCGAACATTAAGATATTGGGATCATTGGGGCTTTGTGTCTTTCAATTGTTAGGCTCTTTGGTTCGAGGTAGGAAATATGGGTATATGATTACGCCAAAATTTGAAAGATAGGCGTTTGAAACAATGAATTCACCTCTACGGACTTTAGTAAACTCGATTCTCAAAAGTTCAAAAGTCTCCACTTTTGCTTTTGAGGCAATGGATCGAGTTTTCAAAAATAATTCAACAACTAGTCCTTATTTCTCCCTTCTAGTCTCTTCTTCTTCTTTTTTTTTTCTTTTTTTTTTTCTTTTTTTTTTATATATATATATAGAAGCATAGATATTTGTCTTCTTTTTTTTTTTTTTTCGAAGAAGAAGAAGGACCTTATAAAAAATTTCGACCGAACTCCAAGGGATAATTTTTTCAAGAATCTCCACCTATTCTACCTTACACATTGGCTAAAAGAAAGAACACCTTTTCTCCGAGGCTCAAAACAAGGTTCTAAGGATAATTTCGATAAAAAGGCGGCTTGAAAGGCTCAAACGGTTCAAAGAAGGCCCAAATCATATCCCAAATCACTCACTACTCAATACTTCGTATCATAAATTTCCTAAGGTGAGTCTTAAAACCGAACATAGCATGATCTAGCACAAATTAATTCCAAATTTAAAATACAAAACATTCAACAAAAGCAATGCACAAAATGTGATTCCTAGCAATAATTCGCTTCTAAGTCCCGTTGAATCGAAAGCTAAACAAACATCAAATCCTTATCACATAAAACAAGCAATTTCATCATCAAACGTTGATCATCTCTCATCATCATAAATCATAGATGCATTCGACTCAAGCAAATTTTTTTATTTATTTTTTTTTTTATTTTTTTTTTTTTTATATTCCGGAAAAAACGAGAAAAACAATAAAAACAAATTAAAACCTAATGCATGCAAACTAAAACAAATAAGCACAAAAATAACATGTTTTTCACCCCCAAACTTAAAATTTTCGTTGCCCTCAACGAAATTAGCACAAAGTTTTAAGGATAGAAAACACCTGATTTATTCGGAGTCGGTGTGATCGGGGTGCTCCTCTCTCGCTCTCTCACGCTCGTCCTCATCGGAAAGCTCGGGTACGGGCTCAAGAATGGGTGCCGGTAGAGGTTTGTTGGATGACATATTTGGGAGAAGTTTTGGAGTGGATGCGGTAAGAATTGGATGAGAATCGACCTCCAAATTTGGTTGAGGCAATTTGTCGAACACCTTGTGGGCGTGCCTTGAAAGATGAGATTTTGAAGAAGTTGGTTCGATTCTCTAGCCTCCCTGTCAATACCAACACAAATTAATAATTGGAGAGTGAGTGAGTGAATTATGTGTGTGAAATTTAAGAATTTTTCGAAGGGAAGGATGAAAGAGAAGGGTTTAGGAAATAATGGGGGAGAAAATCTAATTTTCAGAATTTAAAAAAAACGCCCAGTATGTGCCTCGGACGGCCGACTCGACCCTCGATCACGTTTTCGACCCTGAAAAATTCAAATAATAAATTAGAATGCATGCTTATGATATTAATAAAAAAACGAAAAATTAAATAAAAATACGAAAAACAATAAAGCTCGGGTTGCCTCCCGAGAAGCGCTAAGTTTAAAGTCTTCAGCCGGACATTGCTTCGTTATTTTCAAGCAAAAGTGACCGAGGTCACTTGACATTCTTCACTCGCTTCCCAATACGATTTGAGCCGGCTCCGCTTCACGTTGCACGTATGATTTGAATCGCGCTCTTTTATTTTGACCACCTCGTGAGGAAGAATTTCTTGGACAATAAACGGCCGCGACCACTTTGATTTGCGCTTCCTTGGAAATAACCAAACACGGGATTTGCACAATAACACCAATTGTCCTTTGTGAAATTCCTTTTTGATTTTCTCCTTTCGACCACAATAGCTTGACTCATCCTTCTTTCGTGACTTGCTCGAGCCTTTGGTTGGCAACATCTTCCTTGCATTCTCCTCGTCGTTAAGACCTCAACTCGCATGACTTTCTCTCGGAGGATTTAAAAGTGAGTCCATGAAATAAACTTGCTCCGTCCGATTCCCGTTTCCGCCATCATCTCCTGCACTCAAAGATGCTTTCCCATTGTCCAAGATCGAAACATCAAACTTTTCATTATTTGTAAAATCCATAAGCTCAATAGCAAAACAATCATTATTATCACATGGATTTTTATTAGCACTAAAAACATTGAATTTGATTGTTTGATCATGCACAGTCATTGTAAGATCACCACTAGCACAATCAATGAGAGTTTTCGACGTGGCTAAAAACGGTCTCCCTACGATAAGAGGTATCTCCCTATCCTCATCTATATCAAGTATAACGAAATCAACAGGGAAGATAAATTTATTAACTTTCACTAGCACATTCTCTAAAATACCTTTTGGGTAAACTAAAGATCTATCAGCTAATTGAAGAGTTATAGCCGTCGGTTCAATTTCTCCTAACCCAAGATTTTTAAAAGTAGAGTACGGCATAAGATTAATGCTAGCGCCTAAATCAATGAGCGATCTAAAATTTTTACCTCCTATAGTACAAGGAATAGTAAACTTACCTGGATCGCCGAGTTTTTGTGGAAGAGGCCGAGTAAGAATTGCACTAATTTGCTCCGTGAGTAGGATCATCTCGTTCCCTTGCAATTTCTTACTTTTCTTCACGAGGTCCTTGAGGAACTTCACCCACTTTGGCATCTTTTGAAGTGCTTCAATGAAAGGAATATTTATGCGAATTTCCTTCAACTTGTCCAAAAATCTTTGATATTCAGCGTCGAGCTTCTTCTTTATAAACTTTTGAGGATAAGGAATTGGAGGGACTTGTGAAGGCACCGTCGATGGTGGCTCGTCATGAGATGATTCTTTTTCCTCATTCTTTTTCGGCTTCTCGATTACCGTGCTTCTCTTCTCTTTTCGTGGGGCTTCCTCCAATTGCTTACCGTTCTTCAAGGTGATTGCTTGGCATGTCTCGACCTCGATCTTTTTCGTTAGCACTCTTTGTGGATATGGGATTGGCTCGACCCATTCGGCTACAGTGACTTGCGGCTTGATTTGAATTTCTTCCCTTTTTTCGCTCTTGACATCGATAGCTTGGCACGTCTCGAACTTTTGATTTCGAGGATCTTCCGTATTCGATGGCAATGCTCCAAATTTCGCAACGAGGCTTGGGTAGCGGTCATGAATTGGGCCAGTATCTCATCCGTGTTTGATTTTTGGGCCGGTGGATTGTTGCCTTGATAGCTTTGTTGAGGAGGGGCTTGATTTTGGAATTGACCTTGAGGTCTTTGATATCCTTGGCCTTGTTGATTTCCTCCATATTGCCCTTGTGATCTCCACCCTTGATTTTGAAATTGGCGAGGCGCGTTGTTGACGTAGTTCAACGACTCCACATCTTGTTGGCATTGGAGTGTGTAATGATTTCCCCCGCAAATTTCACAACATGGAGACTCAACGGCTTGGACTTGTTGTGGTGGATTTGCTTTGATGTGCTGCAAAAGGAGTTGATTTTGTTGAGTAACTTGGGTCACTTGAGCTTGAAGGGCCGTAATTGCATCTAACTCCAACACTCCGGGAACTTTCTTGGCTCCACTAACCGTCCTCTCGCTTGACTTGGCAAACTGATTTTGAGCAATTTGATCCAACATGATAAAAGCATCCGGTATCGATTGACTCATAAAATTTCCCCCGTCTAAGACCGTTCATGCATTCTCGTTAATCCCTTGGTAGAAGATGTGGATTTGCCGCCATTGTTCGACTCCATGTGTTGGACACTGCCGCAAAAGGGTTTTAAATCTCTCCCATGCCTCGTATAATTGCTCGCCTTGCTCTTTGACAAAATTATGAATTTCTCGTCGGATTCTCTCGTCCTTCTCGGGTGAGCTGTAAACTTTCATGAAAAGGTTGAGGAGTTGAGACCACGACGAGATAGAGTGGGGGGCTTGGGACATCAACCACTGGCGAGCTCTTCCTTGTAAGGAGTGCTTGAAGAGAATTAATTGTAGCGCCTCTTGGGAAACGCCGTTTTGACGGTGGGAGTTACAGGTATCTAGAAAATTGACAATGTGAAGATGGGGATCTTCACCTGCCAATCCACTAAATAACCCGTTATTTTGGAGCATCGTCAAGAGGCCTTGCTTGATCTCAAAATTGTGCGCCTCAATGGGTGGATATTGGATGCTCGGGCGGAATCCGTCAATGTAGTCTTGAAGTGCCCGTGGCCTAACTGCTGGCTGTACTGGAAGTTGAGGGGGTGGGTCTTGGACTTGGTTTCCGTTGGCCCCGAGTAAATTACCCGCTGCGCGTATGCGTTCTTCGTCCTCCATTGTATTGGTTGCGTGTTGACGTCTCCTAGCGGCTCGAAAAGTGCGTTCGATTTCGGGATCAAACGGTTCTCTGGCAAGATCGAGTCTCCTAGGCATACACCGTACCTAAAACAAAAATAAAATAAAACAAAAATTAAATGGGTGAATCGTGAAAATTGTTCAAATCTAAAGCTAGAATAAAATAAATAATTAAAATATTCCCCGGCAACGGCGCCAAAAACTTGTTGGTTGAAAACCTACACGCAAGTGCACGTATCGTACAAGTAATATAGTGGACTAAAAGTCCGGATATCGAACCCACAGGGAATATTTAATTATCTAATCCTAGACGCTAAATTCTACCAATTATTATCAAGCCCACCCTACACAGTCGACTTTAGAGAGAATTAACTAAAATAAATTAAAAAGCAAATTAAAACGACAAAGCAAGAAAGCAAATTAAACACGAAGATTTATCAGAGTAAACGAGCCTAGGATTTTATTCTTCCCCCTATGTGATTATTACTCCCCCAATTCCTTCAATTATGCAAGCAATTAACCCGGATTATTAACCTGAGATGCTAAAATAATCATAACCCGCTTCCGCGTGTATTACGATTCTAATACTCTAGATTCAATTACTATATTCCTATGCAATTAATTCTAGAACACAGCATTAAGCACATATCTCAATAATGGCTACGTAAGAGATTAACTATATTCCTATGTTAATACCACAAAGGCTCTTCTACCACAATTCTAATTATTAACCCGATCTTCCGATTCATTCGATTAACAATAACTTAAAAGCACATAAAGTGACCAGTTTCATGAACTTAATAAAACAAGAAGAAGAAATAATCCGGAATTAAAACTTGCATAAAATCATAAATTGGGTTCATAAATCCCACATAGGGTTCCAAATAAAATCCTAGAAATAAGAAAATTAGCTACTCATGATTAAAGGAAAAACACAAATAAAATAAGTCATAAACGATAAATCTATGCTTAGAGTCTTCGAATTCTTCGTCTTCGTTATTGCTTTGTTGCTCTCCAAATTGCGTAAAAAAACTCCCTAATTGTGTGCTTGGATTGGTCTTTTATAGGGTGAAGAACTTGGGGAAGAAGGCAGTTTCCTTGTGCAATTAAAATCCCTTTACTGCGCAACTTCGGAGTATGGGACGGGGGTCCCATAATTTGCACTAAAACTGGGACGGGGTTCCGAGCCTTGTTTCTTCAGAATTTTGATTTTTTCACTTTTGGCCCATATTTTCTCCAAAATTGCAGTTTTGACCCCATACTTTTCCAATTCTTCAATTTGTACCTAAAATACAATAAATCAACTTTTTAAGCACCAATTATCATTAAAACACACCATAAGCTCAAATAAAAAGATACGATAAAGTGTAAAAATATACACTTAACACGTATCTTTTTTAGCGAGTATTTTTGTGCACGTTTCTTGATGCGCATTCGTGTCCTCGAACTGTAGCGGGTATTTTCATGATCGCTTTTGGGATCCAATTTTGACCATGTTCGAGTCCGAATTTGGAAATTTGACATAACACAGGAATTGTAGCCAGCTGAAATAGCTTTCTAATGCCGCCGGAACCTGTTGATTTGGAGTCCGGATGAGAAAGTTATGCTCGATTTCGTGGACACTACCGAAGATGTTGAGGGATCCTCTCTTCTAATTTGATTTTATTTTCCTAATTGCAACTCTTTTCTTACTCTTTGATCATTTTTGCTTCATGGACACCTCATTATCAATTTGTACTTATAGAATACTAAATCCACCAATTAAAACAGAAATATAAATTAATCCATAAAAAAATCCACGTAAACGTAAACGTTGAGTGTTATTTCTACACTCCGCTGTATCTTTTGTCTCTAGTGTTCTGGCTGTTGTTTGGTTATGCGTATTAAAGTCCTAGTGTTGTATTTCGTGTTGTTAAGAACGTTGATGCGAATGCACTTTTGCGCATGTTTTTTTACATGTGCGTTTGTGCATGTCCATTTGAGCGAGTGTGTTTGTGCATGTTTGTTGATTTGTATTAATGTCCTAGGATTGTAATTTGTGTTTTCATGAACCTTTTTGCGAATGCACTTTAGCGTAAGTACTTTTGTGCATGATTTTGTATTTTTACTTATGTGCGTATCTTTTGTAGCGATTATTTTTGTGCACGTTTCTTCATGTGCATTCGTGTCCTCGAACTGTGGCGGGTATTTTCATGATCGCTTTTGGGATCCAATTTTGACCATGTTCGAGTCCGAATTTGGAAATTTGACATTACACAGGAATTGTAGCCAGCTGAAATAGCTTTCTAATGCCGCCGGAACCAGTTGATTTGGAGTCCGAATAAGAAAGTTATGCTCGACTTCGTGGACACTACCGAAGATGTTGAGGGATCCTCTCTTCTAATTTGATTTTATTTTCCTAACTGCAACTCCTTTCTTACTCTTTAATCATTTTTTCTTCATGGAGACCTCATTATCAATCTGTACTTATAGAATACTAAATCCACCAATTAAAACAGAAATATAAATTAATCCATAAAAAAATCCACGTAAACGTAAACGTTGAGTGTTATTTCTACACTCCGTTGTATCTTTTGTATCTAGTGTTCTTGCTGTTGTTTGGTTATGCGTATTAAAGTCCTAGTGTTGTATTTCCTGTTGTTAAGAATGTTGATGCGAATGCACTTTTGCGCATGTTTTTTTACATGTACGTTTGTGCATGTCCATTTGAGCGAGTGTGTTTGAGCATGTTTGTTGATTTGTATTAATGTCCTAGGATTGTAGTTTGTGTTTTCATGAACCTTTTTGCGAGTGCACTTTTGCGTGAGTACTTTTGTGCATGATTTTGTACTTTTACTTATGTACGTATCTTTTGTAGCGAGTATTTTTGTGCACGTTTCTGTTAGGATAGTAGACTAAAAGTCTCGCTTTTAGCTTCATAATTTTATTATTGAATTAATAAAATAATTTATTATCATTTTATGAGAATCTGCACTAGGGTATTCAATGCATTTAATTGATTGGTTGTCAATTAATTAAAAACATAAGTCTAATATTCTAATAGTATTCGAGATGGTGTGCTACGGCGCACATAAAGATCATTTCGAAAGTTCGTTTAGAATATAAAGATAAACGTTCACAATCTAGATGGAAATGGACTAACCATTGGTAAAAGATTGTAGCACAATATTTAAGTGATTGGTCTTGATCACAGTAAATAGAGAATAACTTTTGTAGTTATTGTTTTGACTTATTGTGCTAGCACACCCGACATGTGTTGAACCGGACAAAGTGAAATAATTGTTTCATCACTGTTCAAAAATGAAACTGTATTATTTCTAGTTGACAGTAAATTACTTACTCTCTTAATCCCTAGATAATTAACGTACATATTTAATTGATGATCTCTACTTTGATGTCACAATGGGAGAGATTCCTATATTGAGTCAAATGGCCCCCGGTGCGTTGGGTAGAGACATTAAGAATTAATAGGTGGAAATTAATTATCGAAAGGAATCCACATCTCTGAAATATGAGATTGATAATAACCCTTGAGTAGCTTATAAGATTTGTTTATGCCAAGTGCTGGCCAGGTGGATTTCGTATCCGGCATACTCAAATAAGTTAAGCGGGCAAGACTCATGAAAAGAAACCATTTAATTTATTTAGCAGCGAATAAATTATTTGGTGGTTATAAGATATCTTAATGTGGGGAGAATCTAAGTAATGATCGACCGGAGCTCGAATGTAATATTTGAGAATATAAACGGGAGTTCAATAATTATTTGGTAGTGGAAAATAAATAATTATTTAATGATTAATTAAATGAATTCTTTTAAGAGTTTGGATTTAATTAATTATTAGTTGCCCGATTTATATTTTCTCCTTTAGTCCCTATTGTAGCCCGTTGGATTTTCTAATTAATCGAGAAAATAAAGTTCAACCAATATTATATATTGGAATTAATATAGCCGAAAACTAAGTTCCCATAGGACTGCAATTTTCGACTATATAGAGTTATAGAAGGAGTGGGATTTGTTTCCATGTAATCCTCTCTATGTGGGACTCTAATTCCTTGTGCTATATATAATAGAGATTAGGTTGATGAGAGAGAACTCCTACACGCCTATTCACGTTGGAGAAGAAAATATTTTTCTCTTCTTCTTTTCTCTCTAAATTCTCGATTATAGTTTTAGATTTCTTCAAGTACAAGTCCACCCTTGTAGAAGAATTATTAATCCAGGATATACAATAGAAGATTATAGGTTTTTAGAGCAAACCATAAATCCCGAATTTTCTGAGCAGTCCTGCGAAGAAAATCACCATAAATCAACCGTTAGTCGGATAGGCTCGAAATTTATACAGTAGCTTTCTAACCCTTAGATCTATAATCTATCCGAAGGGTTTCTTGATCGGATCAACGATCGCGGAGATATCGGTGAAGGAAGAGGACTGGAAATTTCTGGACAGCAGCTTTTACGAAGGTTGAAGGCTTGACGTGGATCCTCGTTCGTGCGCCGAAGATAGAAACGAATCTGCTCGCGAAAACTGTAAGTTGCTAGATTAGATTTATTCCGCTTTAAACGAATCTAATCATAGCATGTTAATAAAATTAAAACCGGCTAATCTAGAACCTCTTGCGAATTTTCATTGAATCATGGGCTTAACATCCCAACAGTTTCTTGATGCGCATTCGTGTCCTCGAACTGTAGCGGGTATTTTCATGATCGCTTTTGGGATCCAATTTTGACCATGTTCAAGTCCGAATTTGGAAATTTGACATTAGACAGGAATTGTAGCCAGCTGAAATAGCTTTCTAATGCCGCCAGAACCAGTTGATTTGGAGTCCGGATGAGAAAGTTATGCTCGACTTCGTGGACACTACCGAAGATGTTGAGGGATCCTCTCTTCTAATTTGATTTTATTTTCCTAACTGCAACTCCTTTCTTACTCTTTGATCATTTTTGCTTCATGGAGACCTCATTATCAATCTGTACTTATAGAATACTAAATCCACCAATTAAAACAGAAATATAAATTAATCCATAAAAAAAATCCACGTAAACGTAAACGTTGAGTGTTATTTCTACACTCCGCTGTATCTTTTGTATCTAGTGTTCTTGCTGTTGTTTGGTTATGCGTATTAAAGTCCTAGTGTTGTATTTCGTGTTGTTAAGAACGTTGATGCGAATGCACTTTTGCGCATGTTTTTTTACATGTGCGTTTGTGCATGTCCATTTGAGCGAGTGTGTTTGTGCATGTTTGTTGATTAGTATTAATGTCCTAGGATTGTAGTTTGTGTTTTCATGAACGTTTTTGCGAATGCACTTTTGCGTGAGTACTTTTGTGCGTTATTTTGTACTTTTACTTATGTGCGTATCTTTTGTAGCGAGTATTTTTGTGCACGTTTCTTGATGCGCATTCGTGTCCTCGAACTGTAGCGGTTATTTTCATGATCGCTTTTGGGATCCAATTTTGACCATGTTCGAGTCC
>NW_012194827.1:1254013-1267987 GCF_000504015.1 Erythranthe guttata
CGTAAACGTTGAGTGTTATTTCTACGCTCCGCTGTATCTTTTGTATCTAGTGTTCTTGCTGTTGTTTGGTTATGCGTATTAAAGTCCTAGTGTTGGATTTCGTGTTGTTAAGAACGTTGATGCGAATGCACTTTTGCGCATGTTTTTTTACATGTGCGTTTGTGCATGTCTATTTGAGCGAGTGTGTTTGTGCATGTTTGTTGATTTGTATTAATGTCCTAGGATTCTAGATTGTGTTTTCATGACCCTTTTTGCGAATGCACTTTTGCGTGACTACTTTTGTGCATGATTTTGTACTTTTACTTATGTGCGTATCTCTTTTAGCGAGTGTTTTTGTGCGCGTTTCTTGATGCGCATTCGTGTCCTCGAACTGTAGCGGGTATTTTCATGATCGCTTTTGGAATCCAATTTTGACCATGTTCGAGTCCGAATTTGGAAATTTGACATTAGACGGGAATTGTAGCCAGGTGAAATAGCTTTCTAATGCCGCCGGAACCAGTTGATTTAGAGTCCGGGTGAGAAAGTTATGCTCGACTTCGTGGACACTACCGAAGATGTTGTGGGATCCTCTCTTCTAATTTGATTTTATTTTCCTAATTGCAACTCTTTTCGTACTCTGTGACCATTTTGGCTTCATGGACACCTCATTATGAATTTGTACTTATAGTATACTAAATCCACTCAATTAAAACAGAAATATAAATAATCCATAAAAAAATCCACGTAAACGATAAGTGTTATTTCTACACTCCGCTGTATCTTTTGTCTCTAGTGTTCTTGCTGTTGTTTGGTTATGCGTATTAAAGTCCTAGTGTTGTATTTCCTGATGTTAAGAACGTTGGTGCGAATGCACTTTTGCCCATGTTTTGTTACATGTACGTTTGTGCATGTCCATTTGAGCGAGTGTGTTTGTGCATGTTTGTTGATTTGTATTAATGTCATAGGATTGTAGTTTGTGTTTTCATGAACCTTTTTGCGAATGCACTTTTGCGTGAGTACTTTTGTGCATGATTTTGTACTTTTACTTATGTGCGTATCTTTTGTAGCGAGTATTTTTGTGCACGTTTCTTGATGCGCATTCGTGTCCTCGAACTGTAGCGGGTATTTTCATGATCGCTTTTGGGATCCAATTTTGACCATGTTCGAGTCCGAATTTGGAAATTTGACATTAGACAGGAATTGTAGCCAGCTAAAATAGCTTTCTTATGCCGCCTGAACCAGTTGATTTGGAGTCCGGATGAGAAAGTTATGCTCGACTTCGTGGACACTACCGAAGATCTTGAGGGATCCTCTCTTCTAATTTGATTTTATTTTCCTAATTGCAACTCTTTTCTTACTCTTTGATCATTTTTGATTCAATGACACCTCATTATCAATTTGTACCTATAGAATACTAAATCCACCAATTAAAACAGAAATATAAATTAATCCATAAAAAAATCCACGTAAACGTTGAGTGTTATTTCTACACTCCGCTGTATCTTTTGTCTCTAGTGTTCTTGCTGTTGTTTGGTTATGCGTATTAAAGTCCTAGTGTTGTATTTCGTGTTGTTAAGAACGTTGATGCGAATGCACTTTTGCGCATGTTTTTTTACATGTACGTTTGTGCATGTCCATTTGAGCGAGTGTGTTTGTGCATGTTTGTTGATTTGTATTAATGTCTTAGGATTGTAGTTTGTGTTTTCATGAACCTTTTTGCGAATGCACTTTTGCGTGAGTACTTTTGTGCATGATTTTGTACTTTTACTTATGTGCGTATCTTTTGTAGCGAGTATTTTTGTGCACGTTTCTTGATGCGCATTTGTGTCCTTGAACTGTAGCGGGTATTTTCATGGTCGCTTTTGGGATCCAATTTTGACCATGTTCGAGTCCGAATTGGGGAAATTTGACATTAGACAGGAATTGTAGCCAGCTGAAATAGCTTTCTAATGCCGCCGGAACCAGTTGATTTGGAGTCCGGATGAGAAAGTTATGCTCGACTTCGTGGACACTACCGAAGATCTTGAGGGATCCTCTCTTCTAATTTGATTTTATTTTCCTAATTGCAACTCTTTTCTTACTCTTTGATCATTTTTGCTTCATGGACACCTCATTATCAATTTGTACCTATAGAATACTAAATCCACCAATTAAAACAAAAATATAAATTAATCCATAAAAAAATCCACGTAAACGTAAACGTTGAGTGTTATTTCTACACTCCGCTGTATCTTTTGTATCTAGTGTTCTTGCTGTTGTTTGGTTATGCGTATTAAAGTCCTAGTGTTGTATTTCGTGTTTTTAAGAACGTTGATGCGAATGCACTTTTGCGCATGTTTTTTTACATGTACGTTTGTGCATGCCCATTTGAGGGAGTGTGTTTGTGCATGTTTGTTGATTTGTATTAATGTCCTAGGATTCTAGTTTGTGTTTTCATGACCCTTTTTGCGAATGCACTTTTGCGTGACTACTTTTGTGCATGATTTTGTACTTTTACTTATGTGCGTATATTTTTTAGCGAGTGTTTTTGTGCGCGTTTCTTGATGCGCATTCGTGTCCTCGAACTGTAGCTTGTATTTTCATGATCGCTTTTGGAATCCAATTTTGACCATGTTCGAGTCCGAATTTGGAAATTTGACATTAGAGAGGAATTGCAGCCAGCTGAAATAGCTTTCTAATGCCGCCGGAACCAGTTGATTTGGAGTCCGGATGAGAAAGTTATGCTCGACTTCGTGGACACTACCGAAGATGTTGGGGGATCCTCTCTTCTAATTTGATTTTGTTTTCCTAATTGCAACTCTTTTCTTACTCTTTGATTATTTTTGCTTCATGGACACCTCATTATCAATCTGTACCTATAGAATACTCAATCCACCAATTAAAACAGAAATATAAATTAGACCATAAAAAAATCCACGTAAACGTAAACGTTGAATGTTATTTCTACACTCCGCTGTATCTTTTGTATCTAGTGTTCTTGCTGTTGTTTGGTTATGCGTATTAAAGTCTTAGTGTTGTATTTCGTGTTTTTAAGAACGTTGTTGCGAATGCACTTTTGCGCATGTTTTTTTTCATGTGCGTTTGTGCATGTCCATTTGAGCGAGTGTGTTTGTGCATGTTTGTTGATTTGTATTAATGTCCTAGGATTCTAGTTTGTGTTTTCATGACCCTTTTTGCGAATGCACTTTTGCGTGACTACTTTTGTGCATGATTTTGTACTTTTACTTATGTGCGTATCTTTTTTAGCGAGTGTTTTTGTGCGCGTTTCTTGATGCGCATTCGTGTCCTCGAACTGTAGCGGGTATTTTCATGATCGCTTTTGGAATCCAATTTTGACCATGTTCGAGTCCGAATTTGGAAATTTGACATTAGACAGGAATTGTAGCCAGCTGAAATAGCATCCTAATGCTGCCGGAACCAGTTGATTTGGAGTCCGGATAAGAAAGTTATGCTCGACTTCGTGGACACTACCGAAGATGTTGAGGGATCCTCTCTTCTAATTTGATTTTATTTTCCTAATTGCAACTCTTTTCTTACTCTTTGATCATTTTCTTTCATGGACACCTCATTCTCAATTTGTACCTATAGAATACTAAATCCACCAATTAAAACAGAAATATAAATTTATCCATAAAAAAATCCACGTAAACGTAAACGTTGAGTGTTATTTCTACATTCCGCTGTATCTTTTGTATCTAGTGTTCGTGCTGTTGTTTGGTTATGCGTATTAAAGTCCTAGTGTTGTATTTCGTGTTTTTAAGAACGTTGTTGCGAATGCACTTTTGCGCACGTTTGTTTACATATGCGTTTTTGCATGTCCATTTGAGGGAGTGTTTTTGTGCATGTTTGTTGATTTGTATTTATGTCCTAGGATTCTAGTTTGTGTTTTCATGACCCTTTTTGAGAATGCACTTTTGCGTGAGTAATTTTGTGCATGATTTTTTACTTTTACTTATGTGTGTATCTTTTGTAGCGAGTATTTTTGTGCACGTTTCTTGATGCGCATTCGTGTTCTCGAACTGTAGCGGGTATTTTCATGATCGCTTTTGGAATCCAATTTTGACCATGTTCGAGTCCGAATTTGGAAATTTGACATTAGATAGGAATTGTAGCCATCTGAAATAGCTTTCTAATGCTGCCGGAACCAGTGGATTTGGAGTCCGGATGAGAAAGTTATGCTCGACTTCGTGGACACTATTGAAGATCTTGAGGGATCCTCTCTTCTAATTTGATTTTATTTTCCTAATTGCAAACTCCTTTCTTACTCTTTGATCATTTTTGCTTCATGGACACCTCATTATCAATCTGTACCTATAGAATACTAAATCCACCAATTAAAACAAAAATATAAATTAATCCATAAAAAAATCCACGTAAGCGTAAACGTTGAGTGTTATTTCTACACTCCGCTGTATCTTTTCTATCTAGTGTTCTTGCTGTTGTTTGGTTATGGGTATTAAAGTCCTAGTGTTGTATTTCGTGTTTTTAAGAACGTTGATGCGAATGCACTTTTGCGCATGTTTTATTACATGTACGTTTGTTCATGCCCATTTGAGTGAGTGTGTTTGTGCATGTTTGATGATTTGTATTAATGTCCTAGGATTCTAGTTTGTGTTTTCATGACCCTTTTTGCGAATGCACTTTTGCGTGACTACTTTTGTGCATGATTTTGTACTTTTACTTATGTGCGTATATTTTTTAGCGAGTGTTTTTGTGCGCGTTTCTTGATGCGCATTCGTGTCCTCGAACTGTAGCTTGTATTTTCATGATCGCTTTTGGAATCCAATTTTGACCATGTTCGAGTCCGAATTTGGAAATTTGACATTAGATAGGAATTGTAGCCAGCTGAAATAGCTTTCTAATGCTGCCGGAACCAGTGGATTTGGAGTCCGGATGAGAAAGTTATGCTCGACTTCGTGGACACTATTGAAGATCTTGAGGGATCATCTCTTCTAATTTGATTTTATTTTCCTAATTGCAACTCTTTTCTTACTCTTTGATCATTTTTGCTTTATGGACACCTTATTATCAATCTGTACTTAGAGAATACTAAATCCACCAATTAAAATTGAAATATAAATTAATCCATAAAAAAATCCACGTAAACGTAAACGTTGACTGTTATTTCTACACTCCGCTGTATCTTTTGTATCTAGTGTTCTTGCTGTTGTTTGGTTATGCGTATTAAAGTCCTAGTGTTGTATTTCGTGTTTTTAAGAACGTTCTTGCGAATGCACTTTTGCGCATGTTTTTTTACATGTACGTTTGTGCATGTCAATTTGAGCGAGTGTGTTTGTGCATGTTTGTTGATTTGTATTAATGTCCTAGGATTGTAGTTTGTGTTTTCATGAACATTTTTGCGAATGCACTTTTGCGTGAGTACTTTTGTGCATGATTTTTTACTTTTACTTATGTGTGTCTCTTCTGTAGCGAGTATTTTTGTGCACGTTTCTTGATGCGCATTCGTGTCCTCGAACTGTAGCGGGTATTTTCATGATCGCTTTTGGGATCCAATTTTGACAATGTTCGAGTCCGAATTTGGTAATTTGACATTAGATAGGAATTGTAGCCAACTGAAATAGCTTTCTAATGCTGCCGGAACCAGTGGATTTGGAGTCCGGATGAGAAAGTTATGCTCGACTTCGTGGACACTACCGAAGATCTTGAGGGATCATCTCTTCTAATTTGATTTTATTTTCCTAATTGCAACTCTTTCCTTACTCTTTGATCATTTTTGCTTTATGGACACCTCATTATCAATCTGTACTTATAGAATACTAAATCCACCAATTAAAATAGAAATATAAATTAATCCATAAAAAAATCCACGTAAACGTAAACGTTGAGTGTTATTTCTACACTCCGCTGTATATTTTGTATCTAGTGTTCTTGCTGTTGTTTGGTTATGCGTATTAATGTCCTAGTGTTGTATTTCGTGTTTTTAAGAACGTTTATGCGAATGCACTTTTGCGCATGTTTTTTTACATGTACGTTTGTGCATGTCCATTTGAGCGAGTGTGTTTGTGCATGTTTGTTGATTTGTATTAATGTCCTAGGATTGTAGTTTGTGTTTTCATGAACCTTTTTGCGAATGCACTTTTGCGTAAATACTTTTGTGCATGATTTTGTACTTTTACTTATGTGCGTATCTTTTGTAGCGAGTATTTTCGTGCACGTTTCTTGATGCGCATTCGTGTCCTCGAACTGTAGCGGGTATTTTCATGATCGCTTTTGGAATCCAATTTTGATCATGTTCGAGTCCGAATTTGGAAATTTGACATTAGATAGGAATTGTAGCCAGCTGAAATAGCTTTCTTATGCCGCCTGAACCAGTTGATTTGGAGTCCGGATGAGAAAGTTATGCTCGACTTCGTGGACACTACCGAAGATCTTGAGGGATCCTCTCTTCTATTTGATTTTATTTTCCTAATTGCAACTCTTTTCTTACTCTTTGATCATTTTTGATTCAATGACACCTGATTATCAATTTGTACCTATAGAATACTAAATCCACAAATTAAAACAGAAATATAAATTAATCGATAAAAAAATCCACGTAAACGTTGAGTGTTATTTCTACACTCCGCTGTATCTTTTGTCTCTAGTGTTCTTGCTGTTGTTTGGTTATGCGTATTAAAGTCCTAGTGTTGTATTTCGTGTTGTTAAGAACGTTGATGCGAATGCACTTTTGCGCATGTTTTTTTACATGTACGTTTGTGCATGTCCATTTGAGCGAGTGCGTTTGTGCATGTTTGTTTATTTGTATTAATGTCCTAGGATTGTAGTTTGTGTTTTCATGAACCTTTTTGCGAATGCACTTTTGCGTGAGTACTTTTGTGCATGATTTTGTACTTTAACTTATGTGCGTATCTTTTGTAGCGAGTATTTTTGTGCACGTTTCTTGATGCGCATTCGTGTCCTCGAACTGTAGCGGGTATTTTCATGATCGCTTTTGGGATCCAATTTTGACCATGTTCGAGTCCGAATTTGGAAATTTGACATTACACGGGAATTGTAGCCAGCTGAAATAGCTTTCTAATGCCACCGGAACCAGTTCATTTGGAGTCCGGATGAGAAAGTTATGCTCGATTTCGTGGACACTACCGAAGATGTTGAGAGATCCTCTCTTCTAATTTGATTTTATTTTCCTTAATTGCAACTCTTTTCTTACTCTTTGATCATTTTTGCTTCATGGACACCTCATTATCAATATGTACCTATAGAATACTAAATCCACCCATTAAAAAAGAAATATAAATTAATCCATAAAAAAATCCACGTAAACGTAAACGTTGAGTGTTATTTCTACACTCCGCTGTATCTTTTGTATCTAGTGTTCTTGCTGTTGTTTGGTTATGCGTATTAAAGTCCTAGTGTTGTATTTCGTGTTGTTAAGAACGTTGATGCGAATGCACTTTTGCGCATGTTTTTTTACATGTGTGTTTGTGCATGTCTATTTGAGCGAGTGTGTTTGTGCATGTTTGTTGATTGGTATTAATGTCCTAGGATTGTAGTTTGTGTTTTCATGAACGTTTTTGCGAATGCACTTTTGCGTGAGTACTTTTGTGCGTTATTTTGTACTTTTACTTATGTGCGTATCTTTTGTAGCGAGTATTTTTGCCCCCCTTTCTTGATGCGCATTCGTGTCCAAAAAATGAAGCGGAATTTGCATGATCGCTTTTGGGATCCAATTTTGACCATGTTCGAGTCCGAATTTGGAAATTTGACATTAGACAGGAATTGTAGCCAGCTAAAATAGCTTTCTAATGCCGCCGGAACCAGTTGATTTGGAGTCCGGATGAGAAAGTTATGCTCGACTTCGTGGACACTACCGAAGATGTTGAGGGATCCTCTCTTCTAATTTGATTTTATTTTCCTAATTGCAACTCTTTTCTTACTCTTTGATCATTTTTGCTTCATGGACCCCTCATTATCAATCTGTACTTATAGAATACTAAATCCACCAATTAAAACAGAAATATAAATTAATCCATAAAAAAATACACGTAAACGTAAACGTTGAGTGTTTTTTTACACTCCGCTGTATCTTTTGTATCTAGTGTTCTTGATGTTGTTTGGTTATGCGTATTAAAGTCCTAGTGTTGTATTTCCTGTTGTTAAGAACGTTGATGCGAATGCACTTTTGCGCATGTTTTTTTACATGTACGTTTGTGCATGTCCATTTGAGCGAGTGTGTTTGTGCATGTTTGTTGATTTGTATTAATGTCCTAGGATTGTAGTTTGTGTTTTCATGAACCTTTTTGCGAATGCACTTTTGCGTAAGTACTTTTGTGCATGATTTTGTACTTTTACTTATGTGCGTATCTTTTGTAGCGAGTATTTTTGTGCACGTTTCTTGATGCGCATTCGTGTCCTCGAACTGTAGCGGGTATTTTCATGATCGCTTTTGGGATCCAATTTTGACCATGTTCGAGTCCGAATTTGGAAATTTGACATTAGACAGGAATTGTAGCCAGCTGAAATAGCTTTCTTATGCCGCCTGAACCAGTTGATTTGGAGTCCGGATGAGAAAGTTATGCTCGACTTCGTGGACACTACCGAAGATCTTGAGGGATCCTCTCTTCTAATTTGATTTTATTTTCCTAATTGCAACTCTTTTCTTACTCTTTGATCATTTTTGATTCAATGACACCTCATTATCAATTTGTACCTATAGAATACTAAATCCACAAATTAAAACAGAAATATAAATTAATCCATAAAAAAATCCACGTAAACGTTGAGTGTTATTTCTACACTCCGCTGTATCTTTTGTCTTCTAGTGTTTCTTGCTGTTGTTTGGTTTATGCGTATTAAAATCCTAGTGTTGTAATTCGTGTTGTTAAGAACGTTGATGCGAATGCACTTTTGCGCATGTTTTTTTACGATGTACGTTTGTGCATGTCCATTTGAGCGAGTGTGTTTGGGCATGTTTGTTGATTTGTATTAATGTCCTAGGATTGTAGTTTGTGTTTTCATGAACCTTTTTGCGAATGCACTTTTGAGTGAGTACTTTTGTGCATGATTTTGTACATTTACTTATGTGCGTATCTTTTGTAGCGAGTATTTTTGTGCACGTTTCTTGATGCGCATTTGTGTCCTTGAACTGTAGCGGGTATTTTCATGATCGCTTTTGGGATCCAATTTTGACCATGTTCGAGTCTGAATTGGGGAAATTTGACATTAGACATGAATTGTAGCCAGCTGAAATAACTTTCTAATGCCGCCGGAACCAGTTGATTTGGAGTCCGGATGAGAAAGTTATGCTCGACTTCGTGGACACTACCGAAGATCTTGAGGGATCCTCTCTTCTAATTTGATTTTATTTCCTAATTGCAACTCTTTTCTTACTCTTTGATCATTTTTGCTTCATGGACACCTCATTATCAATTTGTACCTATAGAATACTAAATCCACCAATTAAAACAGAAATATAAATTAATCCATAAAAAAATCCACGTAAACGTAAACGTTGAGTGTTATTTATACACTCCGCTGTATCTTTTGTATCTAGTGTTCTTGGTGTTGTTTGGTTATGCGTATTAATGTTCTAGTGTTGTATTTCGTGTTTTTAAGAACGTTGTTGCGAATGCACTTTTGCGCACGTTTTTTTACATGTGCGTTTGTGCATGTCCATTTGAGCGAGTGTTTTTGTGCATGTTTGTTGATTTGTATTTATGTCCTAGGATTCTAGTTTGTGTTTTCATGACCCTTTTTGAGAATGCACTCTTGCGTGAGTACTTTTGTGCATGATTTTTTACTTTTACTTATGTGTGTATCTTTTGTAGCGAGTATTTTTGTGCACGTTTCTTGATGCGCATTCGTGTCCTCGAACTGTAGCGGGTATTTTCATGATCGCTTTTGGGATCCAATTTTGACCATGTTCGAGTCCGAATTTGGAAATTTGACATTAGATTGGAATTGTAGCCAGCTGAAATGGCTTTCTAATGCCGCCGGAACCAGTTGATTTGGAGTCCGGATGAGAAAGTTATGCTGGACTTCGTGGACACTACCGAAGATGTTGAGGGATCCTCTCTTCTAATTTGATTTTATTTTCCTAATTGCAACTCTTTTCTTACTCTTTGATCATTTTTGCTTCATGGACACCTCATTATCAATCTGTACTTATAGAATACTAAATCCACCAATTAAAACAGAAATATAAATTAATCCATAAAAAAATCCACGTAAACGTTGAGTGTTATTTCTACACTTCGCTGTATCTTTTGTCTCTAGTGTTCTTGCTGTTGTTTGGTTATGCGTATTAAAGTCCTAGTGTTGTATATCGTGTTGTTAAGAACGTTGATGCAAATGCACTTTTGAGCATGTTTTCTTACAAGTACGTTTGTGCATGTCCATTTGAGCGAGTGTGTTTGTGCATGTTTGTTGATTTGTATTAATATCCTAGGATTGTAGTTTGTGTTTTCATGAACCTTTTTGCGAATGCACTTTTGCATAAGTACTTTTGTGCATGATTTTGTACTTTTACTTATGTGCGTATCTTTTGTAGCGAGTATTTTTGTGCATGTTTCTTGATGCGCATTCGTGTCTTCGTACTGTAGCGGGTATTTTCATGATCGCTTTTGGGATCCAATTTTGACCATTTTCGAGTCCGAATTTGGAAATTTGACATTAGACAGGAATTGTAGCCAGCTGAAATAGCTTTCTAATGCCGCCGGAACCAGTTAATTTGGAGTCCGGATGAGAAAGTTATGCTCGATTTCGTGGACACTACCGAACATGTTGAGGGATCCCTCTTCTAATTTGATTTTATTTTCCTAACTGCAACTCCTTTCTTACTCTTTGATCATTTTTGCTTCATGGACACCTCATTATCAATCTGTACTTATAGAATACTAAATCCACCAATCAAAACAGAAATATAAATTAATCCATAAAAAAATCCACGTAAACGTAAACGTTGAGTGTTATTTCTACACTCCGGTGTATCTTTTGTATCTAGTGTTCTTGCTGTTGTTTGGTTATGCGTATTAAAGTCCTAGTGTTGTATTTCGTGTTTTTAAGAACGTTGATGCGAATGCACTTTTGCGCATGTTTTTTTACATGTACGTTTGTGCATGTCCATTTGAGCGAGTGTTTTTGTGCATGTTTGTTGATTTGTATTTATGTCCTAGGATTCTAGTTTGTGTTTTCATGACCCTTTTTTAGAATGCACTTTTGCGTGAGTACTTTTGTGCATGATTTTTTACTTTTACTTATGTGTGTATCTTTTGTAGCGAGTATTTTTGTGCACGTTTCTTGATGCGCATTCGTGTCCTCGAACTGTAGCGGGTATTTTCATGATCGCTTTTGGGATCCAATTTTGACTATGTTCGAGTCCGAATTTGAAAATTTGACATTAGACAGGAATTGTAGCCAGTTGAAATAGCTTTCTAATGCCGCCGGAACCAGTTGATTTGGAGTCCGGATGAGAAAGTTTTGCTCGACTTCGTGGACACTACCGAAGATGTTGAGGGATCCTCTCTTCAAATTTGATTTTATTTTCCTAACTGCAACTCCTTTCTTACTCTTTGATCATTTTTGCTTCATGGACACCTCATTATCAATATGTACCTATAGAATACTAAAGCCACCAATTAAAACAAAAATATAAATTAATCCATAAAAAAATCCACGTAAACGTAAACGTTGAGTGTTATGTCTACACTCCGCTGTATCTTTTGTATCTAGTGTTCTTGCTGTTGTTTGGTTATGCGTATTAAAGTCCTAGTGTTGTATTTCGTGTTTTTAAGAACATTGATGCGAATGCACTTTTGCGCATGTTTTTTTACATGTACGTTTGTGCATGCCCATTTGAGTGAGTGTGTTTGTGCATGTTTGTTGATTTGTATTAATGTCCTAGGATTCTAGTTTGTGTTTTCATGAACCTTTTTGCGAATGCACTTTTGCGTAAGTACTTTTGTGCATGATTTTGTACTTTTATTTATGTGCGTATCTTTTGTAGCGAGTATTTTTGTGCACGTTTCTTGATGCGCAGTCGTGTCCTCGAACTGTAGCGGGTATTTTCATGATCGCTTTTGGGATCCAATTTTGACCATGTTCGAGTCCGAATTTGGAAATTTGACATTAGACAGGAATTGTAGCCAGCTGAAATAGCTTTCTAATGTCGCCGGAACCAGTTGATTTGGAGTCCGAATGAGAAAGTTATGCTCGACTTCGTGGACACTACCGAAGATCTTGAGGGATCCTCTCTTCTAATTTGATTTTATTTTCCTAATTGCAACTCTTTTCTTACTCTTTGATCATTTTTGCTTCATGGACACCTCATTATCAATTTGTACCTATAGAATACTAAATCCACCAATTAAAACAGAAATATAAATTAATCCATAAAAAAATCCACGTAAACGTAAACGTTGAGTGTTATTTCTACACTCCGCTGTATCTTTTGTATCTAGTGTTCTTGTTGTTGTTTGGTTATGCGTATTAAAGTCCTAGTGTTCTATTTCGTGTTTTTAAGAACGTTGTTGCGAATGCACTTTTGCGCACGTTTTTTTACGTGTGCGTTTGTGCATGTCCATTTGAGCGAGTGTTTTTGTGCATGTTTGTTGATTTGTATTTATGTCCTAGGATTCTAGTTTGTGTTTTCATGACCCTTTTTGAGAATGCACTTTTGCGTGAGTACTTTTGTGCATGATTTTTTACTTTTACTTATGTGTGTATCTTTTGTAGCGAGTATTTTTGTGCACGTTTCTTGATGCGCATTCGTGTCCACGAACTGTAGCGGGTATTTTCATGATCGCTTTTGGGATCCAATTTTGACTATGTTCGAGTCCGAATTTGGAAATTTGACATTAGACAGGAATTGTAGCCAGTTGAAATAGCTTTCTAATGCCGCCGGAACCAGTTGATTTGGAGTCCGGATGAGAAAGTTTTGCTCGACTTCGTGGACACTACCGAAGATGTTGAGGGATCCTCTCTTCAAATTTGAATTTATTTTCCTAACTGCAACTCCTTTCTTACTCTTTGATCATTTTTGCTTCATGGACACCTCATTATCAATCTGTACCTATAGAATACTAAATCCACCAATTAAAACAAAAATATAAATTAATCCATAAAAAAATCCACGTAAGCGTAAACGTTGAGTGTTATTTCTACACTCCGCTGTATCTTTTCTATCTAGTGTTCTTGCTGTTGTTTGGTTATGGGTATTAAAGTCCTAGTGTTGTATTTCGTGTTTTTAAGAACGTTGATGCGAATGCACTTTTGCGCATGTTTTATTACATGTACGTTTGTTCATGCCCATTTGAGTGAGTGTGTTTGTGCATGTTTGATGATTTGTATTAATGTCCTAGGATTCTAGTTTGTGTTTTCATGACCCTTTTTGCGAATGCACTTTTGCGTGACTACTTTTGTGCATGATTTTGTACTTTTACTTATGTGCGTATATTTTTTAGCGAGTGTTTTTGTGCGCGTTTCTTGATGCGCATTCGTGTCCTCGAACTGTAGCTTGTATTTTCATGATCGCTTTTGGAATCCAATTTTGACCATGTTCGAGTCCGAATTTGGAAATTTGACATTAGAGAGGAACTGTAGCCAGCTGAAATAGCTTTCTAATGCCGCCGGAACCACTTGATTTGGAGTCCGGATGAGAAAGTTATGCTCGACTTCGTGGACACTACCGAAGATGTTGAGGGATCCTCTCTTCAAATTTGATTTTATTTTCCTAATTGCAACTCTTTTCTTACTCTTTGATCATTTTTGAATCATGGACACCTCATTATCAATTTGTACCTATAGAATACTAAATCCACCAATTAAAACAGAAATATAAATTAATCCATAAAAAAATCCACGTAAACGTTGAGTGTTATTTCTACACTCCGCTGTATCTTTTGTCTCTAGTGTTCTTGCTGTTGTTTGGTTATGCGTATTAAAGTCCTAGTGTTGTATTTCGTGTTGTTAAGAACGTTGATGCGAATGCACTTTTGCGCATGTTTTTTTACATGTACGTTTGTGCATGTCCATTTG
>NW_012194827.1:1290387-1305908 GCF_000504015.1 Erythranthe guttata
AATGCTGCCGGAACCAGTTGATTTGGAGTCCGGATGAGAAAGTTATGCTCGACTTCGTGGACACTACCGAAGATCTTGAGGGATCCTCTCTTCTAATTTGATTTTATTTTCCTAACTGCAACTCTTTTCTTACTCTCTAATCATTTTTGCTTCATGGACACCTCATTATCAATTTGTACCTATAGAATACTAAATCCACCAATTAAAACAGAAATATAAATTAATCCATAAAAAAATCCACGTAAACGGAAACGTTGAGTGTTATTTCTGCAATTCGCTGTATCTTTTGTATCTAGTGTTCTTGCTGTTGTTTGGTTATGCGTATTAAAGTCCTAGTGTTGCATTTCGTGTTTTTAAGAACGTTGTTGCGAATGCACTTTTGCGCGTGTTTTTTTACATGTGCGTTTGTGCATGTCCATTTGAGCGAGTGTGTTTGTGCATGTTTGTTGATTTGTATTAATGTCCTAGGATTCTAGTTTGCGTTTTCATGACCCTTTTTGCGAATGCACTTTTGCGTGACTACTTTTGTGCATGATTTTGTACTTTTACTTATGTGCGTATCTTTTTTAGCGAGTGTTTTTGTGCGCGTTTCTTGATGCGCATTCGTGTCCTCGAACTGTAGCGGGTATTTTCATGATAGCTTTTGGAATCCAATTTTGACCATGTTCGAGTCCGAATTTGGAAATTTGACATTAGATAGGAATTGTAGCCAGCTGAAATAGCTTTCTAATGCTGCCGGAACCAATGATTTGGAGTCCGGATGAGAAAGTTATGCTCGACTTCGTGGACACTACCGAAGATCTTGAGGGATCCTCTCTTCTAATTTGATTTTATTTTCCTAATTGCAACTCTTTTCTTACTCTTTGATCATTTTTGTAGAATGTTTAACAACACGCACTGGTGCATCTTGTCATAGAGTTTTAACAACAATCATTAGCACATTGTGGCTTTATTGACTATTACAAAAAAAAAAATTATTGATCAAATTATGAAATTAAATACACTAAATAGATTTTGAATTAATCTCAGTTTTGACCAAATTCAAATAAACCAAAACCTTTGCAATACAAAACTTATCTCAAAACACTATAATCGAATGATGTATAGACAATAAACAAAACAAGTTGATCTATCGTCAAACTAATTCTAAATTTCCTTCCAGCCCGAAAATGCTCAAGTTTTGCTCTGCCGCATATTCCACAGTTAGACTAATAGGATCAATATACTGAAAATAACAACTTATAGTTAATCCAGAGTCAAATAAAGAAATCAAATTAGAAAAAAATTGCACAAATGAACAAGAAATATCAACAAGTGAACACATAAATACAAAGTTAACCAAGTGATCTAGAACTAGAGTCACATGTGGAGTGATCTTTACGAAAGTTGCAAAATCCAAATAAATTGTTGATATTTGCAAAATAAGAATTAAGAGTAAATGTAAATATCAAACCTTTGGGTCTAAACGGGTACAAGATCACACTATTTCACTCTTTTGCGAGAATTTTTAGATGTTTCTTCAGCATCCATAAAAAGCCATGTAACTCCAGTGAGTTTGCCGATGCAACCCAAAAGAAACTCTTCCTTCAATTGGAATTGTCTTGTAAAGTAATCTAATTCATGAAAAAAATTAGTGAACAAAAATTTAAGTTAAACATAAACTAATGTATATTCCAATAAATTGTTATCATTTGTACCTTTCGTTGGATTATGTAGTAAAAATGATGCAAGAATATTTTCCTCGACATCACGGTTATCATTAGCTCTATAAAATGTGGCACTTAAATTGAGCACACTACAAACTGAAGCTCTTTATTTCCGATGTAATCGAGACAGTTTCTAATCCAACACACAATCGCCAAGCTTGCAAGTGCCACACATGGACTGCCATAAGTTATTGAATCTGAATGACTAGTGCTAGTCAGCTTCGCCAATTTTCTGTGTTTTTTCCCTCTTCATTCTGAGAATACATAATAGAAACAAACAAGTTTCAATACTTTGAAAAAGAAAAATTGCACCAACTCTTAATTGAGTGAGATATATAAAAAATACTCCGTTACCATCGAAATTTCCTTTCTCAGTATCCTTCTCTCTATCGCCTCTTCTCTGTACACGTTGTATTCTACAACTATGCAAAACAAACAAAAAACAAAAGAATATTAATCATTTCATACTCAATTCCATGGTTTCTCATATATTTAGGGAAAAACCTGGTTATTCAGGGCTTAACAAATCCTACCATCATATATCTTGCACATATTGGATAAAATATATTATTCTCATAACCTTGCAAAATATAGTTTTATATCTACTTCCTTTCCACATGTAATAAAAAAAATCACCTACAAACAAAGACAGTAGAATGTTAATTTATGAGAATGAAGGGTATGAAAAAACAAATTAAGGTAGAGAGTACTACCAATAGCAGTTAAGGTGATACAATTTTGCTTTCACTAGACCAATGACCCATTTCCAGGTGATATTGAGAATAATAACAATTAAGAGAGGCAAAGTACAAAAAAATAAAATTAAAAATTAAAAATAAAAAAAAAAAGGACAGAGGGGAAAACTATAGGTTTTTTGATGCACGAAACCAACAACATCAATATAACACACATATTAATATTGTGGGTAAAACGTGCATACAAACATAACTCACTCAATCCCTAGAACTTCAATAAAAAATAATATTAGAAAACCTAGGAAAACATTAGATATACCATACCTCAACGAAATAAAATTGGAGTATCTACGGTGGTAAAACGCATATTCTTGAAATATGTGGGAGGTGAGAAAAGATTTGGATTTGTGTCATGTTACTCCTAAAGTGCTAATAGTTCACGCAAGTTCAAAACCTAGCCGTCGACAACAATTGGAATCTCCCGTCAATTCGACATATAAGATACTTGCCGGTGAACTAAATCATGGCAAATTTCGAATTTAATTGATTAATTGAAGGGGATTGTCTGGTTTCTATCGGTTCAAAGGAAATCGAGAAGCTAGAGAGGCCTGGTAGTGGAAAATTAATTGATGAGATTTAGTAGTAAAAAAAGAAAAGAGCGGTCGTTTTGCCGGCTCTTTGAAATTAATTTATTCATTCTTCTAATAGATTTTTTTTATAATATATTAATTATATTATAGTCTATATATTTTCTTTATTAGTTTCATGTTACAATTTTTATAATTAAAATATTCTACAAAATGTTCGTCTATGCTATTTTATTTAATTAGTTCTACAAAATACATGTATTTTTTTGTCTTAATTTTTTATTTACAATACTAAATTGAACTATTTGACAGCATGCCTACGTATCTTGTTATATTTAATATATTTTACAAGATACCCATGTATTTTGTTATAAGGTATTTTATTTTACAAGATGCCGAAAATGTTGTATTGTATAACTTACAAAGGAAATATTTACAAGATGCTTGCGCATGTTGTAGTATGTAATGCTTCACAACACGCAAAACCTGCACCTTGTAATATATGATATGTTGAGGCTAACGACAACATACATTCAAAGAATGTTGTAAAATATATAATACCACAATCTGCTTTTATAGCACAGTGTTAAAATGAAGTTGTTAAAAATCATTTTTCTTGTAGTGCTAATTTGATTTTATTTTCCTAATTGCAACTCTTTTCTTACTCTTTGATCATTTTTGCTTCATGGAGACCTCATTATCAATTTGTACCTATAGAATACTAAATCCACCAATTAAAACAGAAATATAAATTAATCCATAAAAAAATCCACGTAAACGTAAACGTTGAGTGTTATTTCTACACTCCACAGTATCTTTTGTATCCATCTAGTGTTCTTGCTGTTGTTTGGTTATGCATATTAAAGTCCTAGTGTTGTATTTCGTGTTTTTAAGAACGTTGTTGCGAATGCACTTTTGCGCATGTTTTTTTACATGTGCGTTTGTGCATGTCCATTTGAGCGAGTGTGTTTGTGCATGTTTGTTGATTTGTATTAATGTCCTAGGATTGTAGTTTGTGTTTTCATGAACCTTTTTGCGAATGCACTTTTGCGTGAGTACTTTTGTGCATGATTTTTTACTTTTACTTATGTGCGTATCTTTTGTAGCGAGTATTATTGTGCACGTTTCTTGATGCGCATTCGTGTCCTCGAACTGTAGCGGGTATTTTCATGATCGCTTTTGGGATCCAATTTTGACCATGTTCGAGTCCGAATTTGGAAATTTGACATTAGCCAGGAATTGTAGCCAGCTGAAATAGCTTTCTAATGCCGCCGGAACCAGTTGATTTGGAGTCCGGATGAGAAAGTTATGCTCGACTTCGTGGACACTACCGAAGATCTTGAGGGATCCCCTCTTCTAATTTCATTTTATTTTGCTAATTGCAACTCTTTTCTTACTCTTTGATCATTTTTGCTTCATGGACACCTCATTATCAATTTGTACCTATAGAATACTAAATCCACCAATTAAAACAGAAATATAAATTAATCCATAAAAAAATTCACGTAAACGTAAACGTTGAGTGTTATTTCTACACTCCACTGTATCTTTTGTATCTATCTAGTGTTCTTGCTGTTGTTTGGTTATGCGTATTAAAGTCGTAGTGTTGAATTTCGTGTTTTTAAGAACGTTGTTGCGAATGCACTTTTGCGCATGTTTTTTTACATGTGCGTTTGTGCATGTCCATTTGAGCGAGTGTGTTTGTGCATGTTTGTTGATTTGTATTAATGTCCTAGGATTGTAGTTTGTGTTTTCATGAACCTTTTTGCGAATGCACTTTTGCGTGAGTACTTTTGTGCATGATTTTGTACTTTTACTTATGTGCGTATCTTTTGTAGCGAGTATTTTTGTGCACGTTTCTTGATGCGCATTCGTGTCCTCGAACTGTAGCGGGTATTTTCATGATCGCTTTTGGGATCCAATTTTGACCATGTTCGAGTCCAAATTTGGAAATTTGACATTAGACAGGAATTGTAGCCAGCTGAAATAGCTTTCTAATGCCGCCGGAACCAGTGGATTTGGAGTCCGGATGAGAAAGTTATGCTCGACTTCGTGGACCTACCGAAGATCTTGAGGGATCCCCTCTTCTAATTTCATTTTATTTTGCTAATTGCAACTCTTTTCTTACTCTTTGATCATTTTTGCTTCATGGACACCTCATTATCAATTTGTACCTATAGAATACTAAATCCACCAATTAAAACAGAAATATAAATTAATCTATAAAAAAATCCACGTAAACGTAAACGTGAGTGTTATTTCTACAATCCACTGTATCTTTTCTATCTAGTGTTCTTGCTGTTGTTTGGTTATGCGTATTAAAGTCTAGTGTTGTATTTCGTGTTTTTAAGAACGTTTATGCGAATGCACTTTTGCGCATGTTTTTTTACATGTACGTTTGTGCATGTCCATTTGAGCGAGTGTGTTTGTGCATGTTTGTTGATTTGTATTAATGTCCTAGGATTGTAGTTTGTGTTTTCATGAACCTTTTTGCGAATCCACTTTTGCGTGAGTACTTTTGTGCATGATTTTTTACTTTTACTTATGTGCGTATCTTTTGTAGCGAGTATTTTTGTGCACGTTTCTTGATGCGCATTCGTGTCCTCGAACTGTAGCGGGTATTTTCGTGATCGCTTTTGGGATCCAATTTTGACCATGTTCGAGTCCGAATTTGGAAATTTGACATTAGACAGGAATTGTAGCCAGCTGAAATAGCTTTCTAATGCCGCCAGAACCAGTTGATTTGGAGTCCGGATGAGAAAGTTATGCTCGACTTCGTGGACACTACCGAAGATCTTGAGGGATCCCCTCTTCTAATTTCATTTTATTTTGCTAATTGCAACTCTTTTCTTACTCTTTGATCATTTTTGCTTCATGGACACCTCATTATCAATTTGTACCTATAGAATACTAAATCCACCAATTAAAACAGAAATATAAATTAATCCATAAAAAAATTCACGTAAACGTAAACGTTGAGTGTTATTTCTACACTCCACTGTATCTTTTGTATCTATCTAGTGTTCTTGCTGTTGTTTGGTTATGCGTATTAAAGTCCTAGTGTTGTATTTCGTGTTTTTAAGAACGTTGTTGCGAATGCACTGTTGCGCATGTTTTCTTACATGTGCGTTTGTGCATGTCCATTTGAGCGAGTGTGTTTGTGCATGTTTGTTGATTTGTATTAATGTCCTAGGATTGTAGTTTGTGTTTTCATGAACCTTTTTGCGAATGCACTTTTGCGTGAGTACTTTTGTGCATTATTTTTTACTTTTACTTATGTGCGTATCTTTTGTAGTGAGTATTTTTGTGCACGTTTCTTGATGCGCATTCGTGTCCTCGAACTGTAGCGGGTATTTTCATGATCACTTTTGGGATTCAATTTTGACCATGTTCGAGTCCGAATTTGGAAATTTGACATTAGACAGGAATTGTAGCCAGCTGAAATAGCTTTCTAATGCCGCCGGAACCAGTGGATTTGGAGTCCGGATGAGAAAGTTATGCTCGACTTCGTGGACACTACCGAAGATCTTCAGGGATCCTCTCTTCTAATCTGATTTTATTTTCCTAATTGCAATTCTTTTCTTACTCTTTGATCATTTTTGCTTCATGGCCACCTCATTATCAATATGTACCTATAGAATACTAAATCCACCAATTAAAACAGAAATATAAATTAATCCATAAAAAAATCCACGTAAACGTAAACGTTGAGTGTTATTTCTACAATCCACCGTATCTTTTCTATCTAGTGTTCTTGCTGTTGTTTGGTTATGCGTATTAAAGTCCTAGTGTTGTATTTCGTGTTTTTAAGAACGTTTATGCGAATGCACTTTTGCGAGAATTTTTACATGTACGTTTGTGCATGTCCATTTGAGCGAGTGTGTTTGTGCATGTTTGTTGATTTGTATTAATGCCCTAGGATGGTAGTTTGTGTTTTCATGAACCTTTTTGCGAATGCACTTTTGCGTGGGTACTTTTGTGCATGATTTTTTACTTTGACTTATGTGCGTATCTTTTGTAGCGAGTATTTTTGTGCACGTTTCTTGATGCGCATTCGTGTCCTCGAACTGTAGCGGGTATTTTCGTGATCGCTTTTGGGATCCAATTTTGACCATGTTCGAGTCCGAATTTGGAAATTTGACATTAGACAGGAATTGTAGCCAGCTGAAATAGCTTTCTAATGCCGCCAGAACCAGATGATTTGGAGTCCGGATGAGAAAGTTATGCTCGACTTCGTGGACACTACCGAAGATCTTGAGGGATCCCCTCTTCTAATTTCATTTTATTTTGCTAATTGCAACTCTTTTCTTACTCTTTGATTATTTTTCTTCATGGACACCTCATTATCAATTTGTACCTATAGAATACTAAATCCACCAATTAAAACAGAAATATAAATTAATCCATAAAAAAATCCACGTAAACGTAAACGTTGAGTGTTATTTCTACACTCCATTGTATCTTTTGTATCTATCTAGTGTTCTTGTTGTTGTTTGGTTATGCGTATTAAAGTCCTAGTGTTGTATTTCGTGTTTTTAAGAACGTTGTTGCGAATGCACTTTTGCGCATGTTTTTTTACATGAGCGTTTGTGCATGTCCATTTGAGCGAGTGTGTTTGTGCATGTTTGTTGATTTGTATTAATGTCCTAGGATTGTAGTTTGTGTTTTCATGACCCTTTTTGCGAATGCACTTTTGCGTGAGTACTTTTGTGCATTATTTTTTACTTTTACTTATGTGCGTATCTTTCGTAGCGAGTATTTTTGTGCACGTTTCTTGATGCGCATTCGTGTCCTCGAACTGTAGCGGGTATTTTCATGATCGCTTTTGGGATCCAATTTTGACCATGTTAGAGTCCGAATTTGGAAATTTGACATTAGACAGGAATTGTAGCCAGCTGAAATAGCTTTCTAATGCCGCCAGAACCAGTGGATTTGGAGTCCGGATGAGAAAGTTATGCTCGACTTCGTGGACACTACCGAAGATCTTGAGGGATCCCCTCTTCTAATTTCATTTTATTTTGCTAATTGCAACTCTTTTCTTACTCTTTGATCATTTTTGCTTCATGGACACCTCATTATCAATTTGTACCTATAGAATACTAAATCCACCAATTAAAACAGAAATATAAATTAATCCATAAAAAAATTCACGTAAACGTAAACGTTGAGTGTTATTTCTACACTCCACTGTATCTTTTGTATCTATCTAGTGTTCTTGCTGTTGTTTGGTTATGCGTATTAAAGTCCTAGTGTTGTATTTCGTGTTTTTAAGAACGTTTATGCGAATGCACTTTTGCGCATGTTTTTTTCATGTACGTTTGTGCATGTCCATTTGAGCGAGTGTGTTTGTGCATGTTTGTTGATTTGTATTAATGTCCTAGGATTGTAGTTTGTGTTTTCATGAACCTTTTTGCGAATGCACTTTTGCGTGAGTACTTTTGTGCATGATTTTTTACTTTTACTTAAGTGCGTATCTTTTGTAGCGAGTATTTTTGTGCACGTTTCTTGATGCGCATTCGTGTCCTCGAACTGTAGCGGGTATTTTCGTGATCGCTTTTGGGATCCAATTTTGACCATGTTCGAGTCCGAATTTGGAAATTTGACATTAGACAGGAATTGTAGCCAGCTGAAATAGCTTTCTAATGCCGCCAGAACCAGTTGATTTGGAGTCCCGATGAGAAAGTTATGCTCGACTTCGTGGACACTACCGAAGATCTTGAGGGATCCCCTCTTCTAATTTCATTTTATTTTGCTAATTGCAACTCTTTTCTTACTCTTTGATCATTTTTGCTTCATGGACACCTCATTATCAATTTGTACCTATAGAATACTAAATCCACCAATTAAAACAGAAATATAAATTAATCCATAAAAAAATTCACGTAAACGTAAACGTTGAGTGTTATTTCTACACTCCACTGTATCTTTTGTATCTATCTAGTGTTCTTGCTGTTGTTTGGTTATGCGTATTAAAGTCCTAGTGTTGTATTTCGTGTTTTTAAGAACGTTGTTGCGAATGCACTTTTGCGCATGTTTTTTTACATGTGCGTTTGTGCATGTCCATTTGAGCGAGTGTGTTTGTGCATGTTTGTTGATTTGTATTAATGTCCTAGGATTGTAGTTTGTGTTTTCATGACCCTTTTTGCGAATGCACTTTTGCGTGAGTACTTTTGTGCATGATTTTTTACTTTTACTTATGTGCGTATATTTTGTAGCGAGTATTTTTGTGCACGTTTCTTGATGCGCATTCGTGTCCTCGAACTGTAGCGGGTATTTTCGTGATCACTTTTGGGATCCAATTTTGACCATGTTCGAGTCCGAATTTGGAAATTTGACATGAGACAGGAATTGTAGCCAGCTGAAATAGCTTTCTAATGCCGCCGGAACCAGTTGATTTGGAGTCCGGATGAGAAAGTTATGGTCGACTTCGTGTACACTACCGAAGATCTTGAGGGATCCCCTCTTCTAATTTCATTTTATTTTGCTAATTGCAACTCTTTTCTTACTCTTTGATCATTTTTGCTTCATGGACACCTCATTATCAATTTGTACCTATAGAATACTAAATCCACCAATTAAAACAGAAATATAAATTAATCCATAAAAAAATCCACGTAAACGTAAACGTTGAGTGTTATTTCTACACTCCACTGTATCTTTTGTATCTATCTAGTGTTCTTGCTGTTGTTTGGTTATGCGTATTAAAGTCCTAGTGTTGTATTTAGTGTTTTTAAGAACGTTGTTGCGAATGCAGTTTTGCGCATGTTTTTTTACATGTGCGTTTGTGCATGTCCATTTGAGCGAGTGTGTTTGTGCATGTTTGTTGATTTGTATTAATGTCCTAGGATTGTAGTTTGTGTTTTCATGAACCTTTTTGCGAATCCACTTTTGCGTGAGTACTTTTGTGCATGATTTTTTACTTTTACTTATGTGCGTATCTTTTGTAGCGAGTATTTTTGTGCACGTTTCTTGATGCGCATTCGTGTCCTCGAACTGTAGCGGGTATTTTCGTGATCACTTTTGGGATCCAATTTTGACCATGTTCGAGTCCGAATTTGGAAATTTGACATTAGACAGGAATTGTAGCCAGCTGAAATAGCTTTCTAATGCCGCCAGAACCAGTTGATTTGGAGTCCGGATGAGAAAGTTATGGTCGACTTCGTGTACACTACCGAAGATCTTGAGGGATCCCCTCTTCTAATTTCATTTTATTTTGCTAATTGCAACTCTTTTCTTACTCTTTGATCATTTTTGCTTCATGGACACCTCATTATCAATTTGTACCTATAGAATACTAAATCCACCAATTAAAACAGAAATATAAATTAATCCATAAAAAAATCCACGTAAACGTAAACGTTGAGTGTTATTTCTACACTCCACTGTATCTTTTGTATCTATCTAGTGTTCTTGCTGTTGTTTGGTTATGCGTATTAAAGTCCTAGTGTTGTATTTAGTGTTTTTAAGAACGTTGTTGCGAATGCAGTTTTGCGCATGTTTTTTTACATGTGCGTTTGTGCATGTCCATTTGAGCGAGTGTGTTTGTGCATGTTTGTTGATTTGTATTAATGTCCTAGGATTGTCGTTTGTGTTTTCATGACCCTTTTTGCGAATGCACTTTTGCGTGAGTACTTTTGTGCATTATTTTTTACTTTTACTTATGTGGGTATCTTTTGTAGTGAGTATTTTTGTGCACGTTTCTTGATGCGCATTCGTGTCCTCGAACTGTAGCGGGTATTTTCATGATCGCTTTTGGGATCCAATTTTGACCATGTTCGAGTCCGAATTTGGAAATTTGACATTAGACAGGAATTGTAGCCAGCTGAAATAGCTTTCTAATGCCGCCGGAACCAGTGGATTTGGAGTCCGGATGAGAAAGTGATGCTCGACTTCGTGGACACTACCGAAGATCTTCAGGGATCCTCTCTTCTAATCTGATTTTATTTTCCTAATTGCAATTCTTTTCTTACTCTTTGATCATTTTTGCTTCATGGACACCTCATTATCAATTTGTACCTATAGAATACTAAATCCACCAATTAAAACAGAAATATAAATTAATCCATAAAAAAATCCACGTAAACGTAAACGTTGAGTGTTATTTCTACAATCCACTGTATCTTTTCTATCTAGTGTTCTTGCTGTTGTTTGGTTATGCGTATTAAAGTCCTAGTGTTGTATTTCGTGTTTTTAAGAACGTTTATGCGAATGCACTTTTGCGCATGTTTTTTTGCATGTACGTTTGTGCATGTCCATTTGAGCGAGTGTGTTTGTGCATGTTTGTTGATTTGTATTAATGTCCTAGGATTGTAGTTTGTGTTTTCATGAACCTTTTTGCGAATGCACTTTTGCGTGAGTACTTTTGTGCATGATTTTTTACTTTTACTTATGTGCGTATCTTTTGTAGCGAGTATTTTTGTGCACGTTTCTTGATGCGCATTCGTGTCCTCGAACTGTAGCGGGTATTTTCGTGATCGCTTTTGGGATCCAATTTTGACCATGTTCGAGTCCGAATTTGGAAATTTGACATTAGACAGGAATTGTAGCCAGCTGAAATAGCTTTCTAATGCAGCCTGAACCAGTTGATTTGGAGTCCGGATGAGAATAGTTATGGTCGACTTCGTGGACACTACCGAAGATCTTGAGGGATCCCCTCTTCTAGTTTCATTTTATTTTGCTAATTGCAACTCTTTTCTTACTCTTTGATCATTTTTGCTTCATGGACACCTCATTATCAATTTGTACCTATAGAATACTAAATCCACCAATTAAAACAGAAATATAAATTAATCCATAAAAAAATCCTCGTACTAATCCGAGGTTATATTTGCTCTACACTCCACTGTATCTTTTGTATCTATCTAGTGTTCTTGTTGTTGTTAGGTTATGCGTATTAAAGTCCTAGTGTTGTATTTCGTGTTTTTAAGAACGTTGTTGCGAATGCACTTTTGCGCATGTTTTTTTACATGTGCGTTTGTGCATGTCCATTTGAGCGAGTGTGTTTGTGCATGTTTGTTGATTTGTATTAATGTCCTAGGATTGTAGTTTGTGTTTTCATGAACCTTTTTGCGAATGCACTTTTGCGTGAGTACTTTTGTGCATTATTTTTTACTTTTACTTATGTGCGTATCTTTTGTAGTGAGTATTTTTGTGCACGTTTCTTGATGCGCATTCGTGTCCTCGAACTGTAGCGGGTATTTTCATGATCGCTTTTGGGATCCAATTTTGACCATGTTCGAGTCCGAATTTGGAAATTTGACATTAGACAGGAATTGTAGCCTGCTGAAATAGCTTTCTACTACCGCCGGAACCAGTTGATTTGGAGTCCGGATGAGAAAGTTATGCTCGACTTCGTCGACACTACCGAAGATCTTCAGGGATCCTCTCTTCTAATCTGATTTTATTTTCCTAATTGCAATTCTTTTCTTACTCTTTGATCATTTTTGCTTCATGGACACCTCATTATCAATTTGTACCTATAGAATACTAAATCCACCAATTAAAACAGAAATATAAATTAATCCATAAAAAAATCCACGTAAACGTAAACGTTGAGTGTTATTTCTACAATCCACTGTATCTTATCCATCTAGTGTTCTCGCTGTTGTTTGGTTATGCGTATTAAAGTCCTAGTGTTGTATTTCGTGTTTTTAAGAACGTTTATGCGAATGCACTTTTGCGCATGTTTTTTTACATGTACGTTTGTGCATGTCCATTTGAGCGAGTGTGTTTGTGCATGTTTGTTGATTTGTATTAATGTCCTAGGATTGTAGTTTGTGTTTTCATGAACCTTTTTGCGAATGCACTTTTGCGTGAGTACTTTTGTGCATGATTTTTTACTTTTACTTATGTGCGTATCTTTTGTAGCGAGTATTTTTGTGCACGTTTCTTGATGCGCATTCGTGTCCTCGAACTGTAGCGGGTATTTTCGTGATCGCTTTTGGGATCCAATTTTGACCATGTTCGAGTCCGAATTTGGAAATTTGACATTAGACAGGAATTGTAGCCAGCTGAAATAGCTTTCTAATGCAGCCTGAACCAGTTGATTTGGAGTCCGGATGAGAAAGTTATGGTCGACTTCGTGGACACTACCGAAGATCTTGAGGGATCCCCTCTTCTAATTTCATTTTATTTTGCTAATTGCAACTCTTTTCTTACTCTTTGATCATTTATGATTCATGGACACCTCATTATCAATTTGTACCTATAGAATACTAAATCCACCAATTAAAACAGAAATATAAATTAATCCATAAAAAAATCCACGTAAACGTAAACGTTGAGTGTTATTTCTACACTCCACTGTATCTTTTGTATCTATCTAGTGTTCTTGCTGTTGTATGGTTATGCGTATTAAAGTCCTAGTGTTGTATTTCGTGTTTTTAAGAACGTTGTTGCGAATGCACTTTTGCGCATGTTTTTTTACATGAGCGTTTGTGCATGTCCATTTGAGCGAGTGTGTTTGTCCATGTTTGTTGATTTGTATTAATGTCCTAGGATTGTAGTTTGTGTTTTCATGACCCTTTTTGCGAATGCACTTTTGCGTGAGTACTTTTGTGCATTATTTTTGACTTTTACTTATGTGCGTATCTTTTGTATTGAGTATTTTTGTGCACGTTTCTTGATGCGCATTCGTGTCCTCGAACTGTAGCGGGTATTTTCATGATCGCTTTTGGGATCCAATTTTGACCATGTTCGAGTCCGAATTTGGAAATTTGACATTAGACAGGAATTGTGGCCAGCTGAAATAGCTTTCTAATGCCGCCGGAACCAAATGATTTGGAGTCCGGATGAGAAAGTTATGCTCGACTTCGTGGACACTACCGAGGATCTTCAGGGATCCTCTCTTCTAATTTGATTTTATTTCCCTAATTGCAACTCTTTTCTTACTCTTTGATCATTTTTGCTTCATGGACACCTCATTATCAATTTGAACCTATAGAATACTAAATCCACCAATTAAATCAGAAATATAAATTAATCCATAAAAAAATCCACGTAAACGTAAACGTTGAGTGTTATTTCTACACTCCACTGTATCTTTTGTATCTATCTAGTGTTCTTGCTGTTGTTTGGTTATGCGTATTAAAGTCCTAGTGTTGTATTTCGTGTTTTTAAGAACTTTGTTGAGAATGCACTTTTGAGCAAGTTTTTTTACAAGTGCGTTTGTGCATGTCCATTTGAGCGAGTGTGTTTGTGCATGTTTGTTGATTGGTATTAATGTCCTAGGATTGTAGTTTGTGTTTTCATGAACGTTTTTGCGAATGCACTTTTGCGTGAGTACTTTTGTGCATTATTTTGTACTTTTACTTATGTGCGTATCTTTTGTAGCGAGTATTTTTGTGCACGTTTCTTGATGCGCATTCGTGTCCTCGAACTGTAGCGGGTATTTTCATGATCGCTTTTTGAATCCAACTTTGACCATGTTCGAGACCAAATTTGGAAATTTGACATTAGATAGGAATTGTAGCCAGCTGAAATAGCTAGCTAATGCCGCCAGAACCAGTTGATTTGGAGTCCGAATGAGAAAGTTATGCTCGACTTTGTGGACACTACCGAAGATCTTGAGGGATCCTCTCTTCTAATTTCATGTTATTTTCCTAATTGCAACTCTTTTCTTACTCTTTAATCATTTTTGCTTTATGCACACCTCATTATCAATTTGTACCTATAGAATACTAAATCCACCAATTAAAATAGAAATATAAATTAATCCATAAAAAAATCCACGTAAACGTTATCGTTGAGTGTTACTTCTACACTCCACTGTATCTTTTGTATCTATCTTGTGTGCTTGATTTGCACCTAAAATACAAATAATAGCCCTTTTAAGCACCAATTATCATTAAAACACACCAAAAGCTCCAATTAAAAGGTACAATTAAGTGTATAAATATACACTTAACACATGTCCATTTGAGCGAGTGTGTTTGTGCATGTTTGTTGATTTGTATTAATATCTTAGGATTGTAGTTTGTGTTTTCATGAACCTTTTTGCGAATGCACTTTTGCGTGAGTACTTTTGTGCATGATTTTGTACTTTTACTTATGTGCGTATCTTTTGTAGCGAATATTTTTGTGCACGTTTCTTGATGCGCATTCGTGTCCTCGAACTGTAGCGGGTATTTTCGTGATCGCTTTTGGAATCCAATTTTCACCATGTTCGAGTCCGAATTTGGAAATTTGACATTAGACAGGAATTGTAGCCAGCAGAAATAGCTTTCTAATGCTGCCGGAACTAGTTGATTTGCACTCCGGATGTGAAAGTTATGCTCGACTTCGTGGACACTACCGAAGATCTTGAGGCATCCTCTCTTATAATTTGATTTTATTTTCCTAATTGCAACTCTTTTCTTACTCTTTGATCATTATTGCTTCATGGACACCTCATTATCAATTTGTACTTATAGAATACTAAATCCACCAATTAAAACAGAAATATAAATTAATCCATAAAAAAATCCACGTAAACGTAAACGTTGAATGTTATTTCTACACTCCGCTGTATCTTTTGTATCTAGTGTTCTCGCTGT
>NW_012194827.1:1306008-1320519 GCF_000504015.1 Erythranthe guttata
GAATGCACTTTTGCGCATGTATTTTTACATGTACGTTTGTGCATGTCCATTTGAGCGAGGGTGTTTGTGCATGTTTGTTGATTTGTATTAATGTCCTAGGATTGTAGTTTGTGTTTTCATGAACCTTTTTGCGAATGCACTTTTGCGTGAGTACTTTTGTGCATGATTTTTTACTTTTACTTATGTGCGTATCTTTTGTAGCGAGTATTTTTGTGCACGTTTCTTGATGCGCATTCGTGTCCTCGAACTGTAGCGGGTATTTTCATGATCGCTTTTGGGATCCAATTATGACCATGTTCGAGTCCGAATTTGGAAATTTGACATTAGACAGGAATTGTAGCCAGCTGAAATAGCTTTCTAATGCCGCAGGAAACACGAAAAGCATAATAAAAATATGAAAATTCAGAAAAGCTATAATTAAAAATCAAAGAGGAGAACTAGGATGAAGATTCGTCAAGTCTTCGCCTTCGTTCTTGTGCTCCTTGATCGCGTGTAGAAAAATGAAGAATAAAAACTAAGAAAAACGATAAAAGGTCAAAGATCCTTCTAATTGTGTGCTTTGGCCTTTAAATAGGGTGCAAAAATATAATAGGGCGGGTTTCCTTGTGTAATTAAACTTCCTTCACTGCGCCCCTACGCCCATCCGGACAGCCGTGTGAGATTAGGCTTTAAAATCCGGACGGCCGTCCGGTCTTCAATTCTTCAGAATTCTGGTTTTTTTACTTTCGGCCCACTTTTTCTCTGAATTTGCAGTTTTCACCCCAAAAGTTGTCAATTCTTCAATTTGCACCTAAAATACAAATAATAGCCCTTTTAAGCACCAATTATCATTAAAACACACCAAAAGCTCCAATTAAAAGGTACAATTAAGTGTATAAATATACACTTAACACATGTCCATTTGAGCGAGTGTGTTTGTGCATGTTTGTTGATTTGTATTAATATCTTAGGATTGTAGTTTGTGTTTTCATGAACCTTTTTGCGAATGCACTTTTGCGTGAGTACTTTTGTGCATGATTTTGTACTTTTACTTATGTGCGTATCTTTTGTAGCGAATATTTTTGTGCACGTTTCTTGATGCGCATTCGTGTCCTCGAACTGTAGCGGGTATTTTCGTGATCGCTTTTGGAATCCAATTTTCACCATGTTCGAGTCCGAATTTGGAAATTTGACATTAGACAGGAATTGTAGCCAGCAGAAATAGCTTTCTAATGCTGCCGGAACTAGTTGATTTGCACTCCGGATGTGAAAGTTATGCTCGACTTCGTGGACACTACCGAAGATCTTGAGGCATCCTCTCTTATAATTTGATTTTATTTTCCTAATTGCAACTCTTTTCTTACTCTTTGATCATTTTTGCTTCATGGACACCTCATTATCAATTTGTACCTATAGAATACTAAATCCACCAATTAAAAACAGAAATATAATTTAATCCATAAAAAAATCCACGTAAACGTAAACGTTGAGTGTTATTTCTAGACTCCACTGTATCTTTTGTTCTAGTGTTCTTGATGTTGTTTGGTTATGCTTATTAAACTTTTAGTGTTGTATTTCGTGTTTTTTAGAACGTTGTTGTGAATGCACTTTTGCGCATGTTTTTTTACATGTGCGTTTGTGCATGTCCATTTGAGCGAGTGTGTTTGTGCATGTTTGTTGATTTGTATTAATGTCCTAGGATTGTAGTTTGTGTTTTCATGAACCTTTTTGCGAATGCACTTTTGCGTGAGTACTCTTGTGCATGATTTTGTACTTTTACTTATGTGCGTATCTTTTGTAGCGAGTATTTTTGTGCACGTTTCTAGATGCGCATTTGTGTCCTCGAACAGTAGCGGGTATTTTCATGATCGCTTTTGGGATCCAATTTTGACCATGTTCGAGTCCGAATTTGGAAATTTAACATTGGACAGGAATTGTAGCCAGCTGAAATAGCTTTCTAATGCCGCCAGAACCAGTTGATTTGGAGTCCGGATGTGAAAGTTATGCTCGACTTCGTGGACACTACCGAAGATCTTGAGGGATCCTCTCTTCTAATTTGATTTTATTTTCCTAATTGCAACTCTTTTCTTACTCTTTGATCATTTTCGCTTCATGGACACCTCATTATCAATTTGTACTTATAGAATACTAAATCCACCAATTAAAACAGAAATATAAATTAATCCATAAAAAATCCACGTAAACTTAAACGTTGAGTGTTATTTCTACACTCCGCTGTATCTTTTGTATCTAGTGTTCTTGCTGTTGTTTGGTTATGCGTAGTAAATTCCTAGTGTTGTATTTCGTGTTTTTTAGAACGTTGTTGTAAATGCACTTTTGTGCATGTTTTTTTACATGTGCGTTTGTGCATGTCCATTTGAGCGAGTGTGTTTGTGCATGTTTGTTGATTTGTATTAATTTCCTAGGATTGTAGTTTGTGTTTTCATGAACCTTTTTGGGAATGCACTTTTGCGTCAGTACTTTTGTGCATGATTTTGTACTTTTACTTATGTGCGTATCTTTTGTAGCGAGTATTTTTGTGCACGTTTCTTGATGCGCATTCGTGTCCTCGAACAGTAGCGGGTATTTTCGTGATCGCTTTTGGGATCCAATTTTGACCATGTTCGAGTCCGAATTTGGAAATTTAACACTAGACAGGAATTGTAGCCAGCTAAAATAGCTTTCTAATGCCGCCGGAACCAGTTGATTTGGAGTCCGGATGAGAAAGTTATGCCCGACTTCGTGGACACTACCGAAGATCTTGAGGGATCCTCTCTTCTAATTTGATTTTATTTTCCTAATTGCAACTCTTTTCTTACTCTTTGATCATTTTTGCTTCATGGACACCTCATTATCAATTTGTACCTATAGAATACTAAATCCATGAATTAAAACAGAAATATAAATTAATCCATCAAAAAATCCACGTAAACGTAAACGTTAAGTGTTATTTCTACACTCCACTGTATCTTTTGTATCTAGTGTTCTTGATGTTGTTTGGTTATGCTTATTAAAGTCCTAGTGTTGTATTTCGTGTTTTTTAGAACGTTGATGTGAATGCACTTTTGCGCATGTTTTTTTACATGTGCGTTTGTGCATGTCCATTTGATCTTGAGGGATCCTCTCTTCTAATTTGATTTTATTTTCCTAATTGCAACTCTTTTCTTACTCTTTGATCATTTTTGCTTCATGGACACCTCATTATCAATTTGTACCTATAGAATACTAAATCCATGAATTAAAACAGAAATATAAATTAATCCATCAAAAAATCCACGTAAACGTAAACGTTAAGTGTTATTTCTACACTCCACTGTATCTTTTGTATCTAGTGTTCTTGATGTTGTTTGGTTATGCTTATTAAAGTCCTAGTGTTGTATTTCGTGTTTTTTAGAACGTTGATGTGAATGCACTTTTGCGCATGTTTTTTTACATGTGCGTTTGTGCATGTCCATTTGAGCGAGTGTGTTTGTGCATGTTTGTTGATTTGTATTAATGTCCTAGGATTGTAGTTTGTGTTTTCATGAACCTTTTTGGGAATGCACTTTTGCGTGAGTACTTTTGTGCATGATTTTGTACTTTTACTTATGTGCGTATCTTTTGTAGCGAGTATTTTTGTGCACGTTTCTTGATGCGCATTCGTGTCCTCGAACAGTAGCGGGTATTTTCGTGATCGCTTTTGGGATCCAATTTTGACCATGTTCGAGTCCGAATTTGGAAATTTGACACTAGACAGGAATTGTAGCCAGCTGAAATAGCTTTCTAATGCCGCCGGAACCTGTTGATTTGGAGTCCGGATGAGAAAGTTATGCTCGACTTCGTGGACACTACCGAAGATCTTGAGGGATCCTCTCTTCTAATTTGATTTTATTTTCCTAATTGCAACTCTTTTCTTACTCTTTGATCATTTTTGCTTCATGGACACCTCATTATCAATTTGTACCTATAGAATACTAAATCCATGAATTAAAACAGAAATATAAATTAATCCATCAAAAAATCCACGTAAACGTAAACGTTGAGTGTTATTTCTACACTCCACTGTATCTTTTGTATCTAGTGTTCTTGATGTTGTTTGGTTATGCTTATTAAAGTCCTAGTGTTGTATTTCGTGTTTTTTAGAACGTTGAAGTGAATGCACTTTTGCGCATGTTTTTTTACATGTGCGTTTGTGCATGTCCATTTGAGCGAGTGTGTTTGTGCATGTTTGTTGATTTGTATTAATGTCCTAGGATTGTAGTTTGTGTTTTCATGAACCTTTTTGCGAATGCACTTTTGCGTGAGTACTCTTGTGCATGATTTTGTACTTTTACTTATGTGCGTATCTTTTGTAGCGAGTATTTTTGTGCACGTTTCTTGATGCGCATTCGTGTCCTCGAACAGTAGCGGGTATTTTCATGATCGCGTTTTGGAATCCAATTTTGACCATGTTCGAGTCCGAATTTGGAAATTTGACATTAGACAGGAATTGTAGCCAGCTGAAATAGCTTTCTAATGCCGCCGGAACCTGTTGATTTGGAGTCCGGATGAGAAAGTTATGCTCGACTTCCTGGACACTACCGAAGATCTTGAGGGATCCTCTCTTCTAATTTGATTTTATTTTCCTAATTGCAACTCTTTTCTTACTCTTTGATCATTTTTGCTTCATGGACACCTCATTATCAATTTGTACCTATAGAATACTAAATCCGCCAGTAAAAACAGAAATATAAATTAATCCATAAAAAAATCCACGTAAACATAGACGTTGAGTGTTATTTCTACACTCCGCTGTATCTTTTGTATCTAGTGTTCTTGATGCTGTTCGGTTACGCGTACAAAGAACCAAGTGTTGCCTGTTCGGACTTCTGCAACGTTGTTGTGAATGCACTTTTGCGCATGTATTTTTTACATGTGCGATTTGTGCATGTCCATTTGAGCGAGTGTGTTTGTGCATGTTTGTTGATTTGTATTAATGTCCTAGGATTGTAGTTTGTGTTTTCATGAACCTTTTTGCGAATGCACTTTTGCTTGAGTACTTTTGTGCATGATTTTGTACTTTTACTTATGTGCGTATCTTTTGTAGCGAGTATTTTTGTGCACGTTTCTTGATGCGCATTCGTGTCCTCGAACTGTAGCGGGTATTTTCGTGATCGCTTTTGGAATCCAATTTTGACCATGTTGGAGTCCGAATTTGGAAATTCGACATTAGACAGGAATTGTAGCCAGCTGAAATAGCTTTCTAATGCCGCCGGAACCAGTTGATTTGGAGTCCGGATGAGAAAGTTATGCTCGACTTCCTGGACACTACCGAAGATCTTGAGGGATCCTCTCTTTTAATTTGATTTTATTTTCCTAATTGCAACTCTTTTCTTACTCTTTGATCATTTTTGCTTCATGGACACCTCATTATCAATTTGTACTTATAGAATACTAAATCCACCAATTAAAACAGAAATATAAATTAATCCATAAAAAAATCCACGTAAACGTAAACGTTGAATGTTATTTCTACACTCCGATGTATCTTTTGTATCTAGTGTTCTTGCTGTTGTTTGGTTATGCGTAGTAAATTCCTAGTGTTGTATTTCGTGTTTTTTAGAACGTTGTTGTGAATGCACTTTTGCGCATGTTTTTTTACATGTGCGTTTGTGCATGTCCATTTGAGCGAGTGTGTTTGTGCATGTTTGTTGATTTGTATTAATGTCCTAGGATTGTAGTTTGTGTTTTCATGACCTTTTTGCGAATGCACTTTTGCGTCAGTACTTTTGTTCATGATTTTGTACTTTTAATTATGTGCGTATCTTTTGTAGCGAGTATTTTTGTGCACGTTTCTTGATGCGCATTCGTGTCCTCGAACTGTAGCGGGTATTTTCGTGATCGCTTTTGGAATCCAATTTTGACCATGTTCGAGTCCGAATTTGGAAATTTTACATTAGACAGGTATTGTAGCCAGCTGAAATAGCTTTCTAATGCCGCCGGAACCAGTTGATTTGGAGTCCGGATGAGAAAGTTATGCTCGACTTCGTGGACACTACCGATGATCTTGAGGGATCCTCTCTTGTCATTTGATTTTATTTTCCTCATTCCAACTCTTTTCTTACTCTTTGATCATTTTTGCTTCATGGACACCTCATTATCAATTTGTACCTATAGAATACTAAATCCACCAATTAAAACAGAAATATAAATTAATCCATAAAAAAATCCACGTAAACTTAAACGTTGAGTGTTATTTCTACACTCCACTGTATCTTTTGTATCTAGTGTTCTTGCTGTTGTTTGGTTATGCGTATTAAAGTCCTAGTGTTGTATTTCTTGTTTTTTAGAACGTTGTTGTGAATGCACTTTTGCGCATGTTTTTTTACATGTGCGTTTGTGCATGTCCATTTGAGCGAATGTGTTTGTGCATGTTTGTTGATTTGTATTAATGTCCTAGGATTGTAGTTTGTGTTTTCATGAACCTTTTTGCGAATGCACTTCTGCGTCAGTACTTTTGTGCATGGTTTTGTACTTTTACTTATGTGCGTATCTTTTGTAGCGAGTATTTTTGTGCACGTTTCTTGATGCGCATTCGTGTCCTCGAACAGTAGCGGGTATTTTCATGATCGCTTTTGGAATCCAATTTTGACCATGTTCGAGTCCGAATTTGGAAATTTGACATTAGACACGAATTGTAGCCAGCTGAAATAGCTTTCTAATGCCGCCGGAACCAGTTGATTTGGTGTCCGGATGAGAAAGTTATGCTCGACTTCGTGGACACTACCGATGATCTTGAGGGATCCTCTCTTCAAATTTGATTTTATTTTCCTAATTGCAACTCTTTTCTTACTCTTTGATCATTTTTGCTTCATGGACACCTCATTATCAATTTGTACCTATAGAATACTAAATCCACCAATAAAAACAGAAATATAAATTAATCCATAAAAAAATCCACGTAAACTTAAACGTTGAGTGTTATTTCTACACTCCGCTGTATCTTTTGTATCTAGTGTTCTTGCTGTTGTTTGGTTATGCGTATTAAAGTCCTAGTGTTGTATTTCGTGTTTTTTCGAAAGTTGTTGTGAATGCACTTTTGCGCATGTTTTTTTACATGTGCGTTTGTGCATGTCCATTTGAGCGAGTGTGTTTGTGAATGTTTGTTGATTTGTATTAATGTCCTAGGATTGTAGTTTGTGTTTTCATGAACCTTTTTGCGAATGCACTTTTGCGTGAGTACTTTTGTGCATGATTTTGTACTTTTACTTATGTGCGTATCTTTTGTAGCGAGTATTTTTGTGCACGTTTCTTGATGCGCATTCGTGTCCTCGAACTGTAGCGGGTATTTTCGTGATCGCTTTTGGAATCCAATTTTGACCATGTTCGAGTCCGAATTTTGAAATTTGACATTGGACAGGAATTGTAGCCAGCTGAAATAGCTTTCTCATGCCGCCGGAACCAGTTGATTTGGAGTCCGGATGAGAAAGTTATGCTCGACTTCGTGGACGCTACCGAAGATCTTGAGGGATCCTCTCTTCTAATTTGATTTTATTTTCCTAATTGCAACTCTTTTCTTACTCTTTGATCATTTTTGCTTCATGGACACCTCATTATCAATTTGTACCTATAGAATACTAAATCCACCAATTAAAACAGAAATATAAATTAATCCATAAAAAAATCCACGTAAACTTAAACGTTGAGTGTTATTTCTACACTCCACTGTATCTTTTGTATCTAGTGTTCTTGATGTTGTTTGGTTATGCGTATTAAAGTCCTAGTGTTGTATTTCGTGTTTTTTAGAACATTGTTGTGAATGCACTTTTGCGCATGTTTTTTTACATGTGCGTTTGTGCATGTCCATTTGAGCGAGTGTGTTTGTGCATGTTTGTTGATTTGTATTAATGTCCTAGGATTGTAGTTTGTGTTTTCATGAACCTTTTTGCGAATGCACTTTTGCGTCAGTACTTTTGTGCATGATTTTGTACTTTTACTTATGTGCGTATCTTTTGCAGCGAGTATTTTTGTGCACGTTTCTTGATGCGCATTCGTGTCCTCGAACAGTAGCGGGTATTTTCGTGATCGCTTTTGGGATCCAATTTTGACCATGTTCGAGTCCGAATTTGGAAATTTGACATTAGACAGGAATTGTAGCCAGCTGAAATAGCTTTCTAATGCCGCCGGAACCTGTTGATTTGGAGTCCGGATGAGAAAGTTATGCTCGACTTCGTGGACACTACCGAAGATCTTGAGGGATCCTCTCTTCTAATTTGATTTTATTTTCCTAATTGCAACTCTTTTCTTACTCTTTGATCATTTTTGCTTCATGGACACCTCATTATCAATTTGTACTTATAGAATACTAAATCCACCAACTAAACCAGAAATAGTAAATTAATCCATACAAAAATCCACGTAAACGTAAACGTTGAGTGTTATTTCTACACTCCACTGTATCTTTTGTATCTATCTAGTGTTCTTGCTGTTGTTTGGTTATGCATATTAAAGTCCTAGTGTTGTATTTCGTGTTTTTAAGAACGTTGTTGCGAATGCACTTTTGCGCATGTTTTTTTACATGTGCGTTTGTGCATGTCCATTTGAGCGAGTGTGTTTGTGCATGTTTGTCGATTTGTATTAATGTCCTAGGATTGTAGTTTGTGTTTTCATGACCTTTTTGCGAATGCACTTTTGCGTGAGTACTTTTGTGCATGATTTTGTACTTTTACTTATGTGTGTATCTTTTGTAGCGAGTATTTTTGTGCACGTTTCTTGAAACGCATTGGTGTCCTCGAACTGTAGCGGGTATTTTCGTGATCGCTTTTGGAATCCATTTTTGACCAGGTTCGAGTCCGAATTTGGAAATTTGACATTGGACAGGAATTGTAGCCAGCTGAAATAGCTTTCTAATGCCGCCGGAACCAGTTGATTTGGAGTCCGGATGAGAAAGTTACGCTCGACTTCGTGGACACTACCGAAGATCTTGAGGGATCCTCTCTTCTAATTTGATTTTATTTTCCTAATTGCAACTCTTTTCTTACTCTTTGATCATTTTTGCTTCATGGACACCTCATTATCAATTTGTACGTATAGAATACTAAATCCACCATTTAAAACAAAAATATAAATTAATCCATAAAAAAATCCACGTAAACGTAAACGTTGAGTGTTATTTCTACACTCCACTTTATCTTTTGTATCTAGTGTTCTTGCTGTTGTTTGGTTATGCGTAGTAAATTCCTAGTCTTTTATTTCGTGTTTTTTAGAACGTTGTTGTGAATGCACTTTTGCGCATGTTTTTTTACATGTGCGTTTGTGCATGTCCATTTGAGCGAGTGTGTTTGTGCATGTTTGTTGATTTGTATTAATGTCCTAGGATTGTAGTTTGTGTTTTCATGAACCCTTTTGCGAATGCACTTCTGCGTCAGTACTTATGTGCATGATTTTGTACTTTTACTTATGTGCGTATCTTTTGTAGCGAGTATTTTTGTGCACGTTTCTTGATGCGCATTCGTGTCCTCGAACAGTAGCGGGTATTTTCATGATCGCTTTTGGAATCCAATTTTGACCATGTTCGAGTCCGAATTTGGAAATTTGACATTAGACAGGAATTGTAGCCAGCTGAAATAGCTTTCTAATGCCGCCGGAACCTGTTGATTTGGAGTCCGGATGAGAAAGTTATGCTCGACTTCCTGGACACTACCGAAGATCTTGAGGGATCCTCTCTTCTAATTTGATTTTATTTTCCTAATTGCAACTCTTTTCTTACTCTTTGATCATTTTCGCTTCATGCACACCTCATTATCAATTTGTACTTATAGAATAAAGAATCCACCAAGTAAAACAGAAAGATAAATTAATCCATAAAAAAATCCACGTAAACTTAAACGTTGAGTGTTATTTCTACACTCCGCTGTTAAATAGTAATAGCTTCGAACCTCTTGCTGTTGTTTGGTTATGCGTATTAAAGTCCTAGTGTTGTATTTCGTGTTTTTTCGAAAGTTGTTGTGAATGCACTTTTGCGCATGTTTTTTTACATGTGCGTTTGTGCATGTCCATTTGAGCGAGTGTGTTTGTGAATGTTTGTTGATTTGTATTAATGTCCTAGGATTGTAGTTTGTGTTTTCATGAACCTTTTTGCGAATGCACTTTTGCTTGAGTACTTTTGTGCATGATTTTGTACTTTTACTTATGTGCGTATCTTTTGTAGCGAGTATTTTTGTGCACGTTTCTTGATGCGCATTCGTGTCCTCGAACTGTAGCGGGTATTTTCGTGATCGTTTTTGGAATCCAATTTTGACCATGTTGGAGTCCGAATTTGGAAATTCGACATTAGACAGGAATTGTAGCCAGCTGAAATAGCTTTCTAATGCCGCCGGAACCAGTTGATTTGGAGTCCGGATGAGAAAGTTATGCTTGACTTCGTGGACACTACCGAAGATCTTGAGGGATCCTCTCTTCTAATTTGATTTTATTTTCCTAATTGCAACTCTTTTCTTACTCTTTGATCATTTTTACTTCATGGACACCTCATTATCAATTTGTACCTATAGAATACTAAACCCACCAATTAAAACAGAAATATAAATTAATCCATAAAAAAATCCACGTAAACTTAAACGTTGAGTGTTATTTCTACACTCCACTGTATCTTTTGTATCTAGTGTTCTTGCTGTTGTTTGGTTATGCGTATTAAAGTCCTAGTGTTGTATTTCGTGTTTTTTAGAACGTTGTTGTGAATGCACTTTTGCGCATGTTTTTTTACATGTGCGTTTGTGCATGTCCATTTGAGCGAGTGTGTTTGTGCATGTTTGTTGATTTGTATTAATGTCCTAGGATTGTAGTTTGTGTTTTCATGAACCTTTTTGCGAATGCACTTTTGCTTGAGTACTTTTGTGCATGGTTTTGTACTTTTACTTATGTGCGTTTCTTTTGTAGCGAGTATTTTTGTGCACGTTTCTTGATGCGCATTCGTGTCCTCGAACTGTAGCGGGTATTTTCGTGATCGCTTTTGGAATCCAATTTTGACCATGTTCGAGTCCGAATTTGGAAATTGAACATTAGACAGGAATTGTAGCCAGCTGAAATAGCTTTCTAATGCCGCCGGAACCAATTGATTTGGAGTCCGGATGAGAAAGTTATGCTCGACTTCGTGGACACTACCGAAGATCTTGAGGGATCCTCTCTTCTAATTTGATTTTATTTTCCTAATTGCAACTCTTTTCTTACTCTTTGATAATTTTTGCTTCATGGACACCTCATTATCAATTTGTACTTATAGAATACTAAATCCACCTATTAAAACAGAAATATAAATTAATCCATAAAAAAATCCACGTAAACGTAAACGTTGAGTGTTATTTCTACACTCCGCTGTATCTTTTGTATCTAGTGTTCTTGCTGTTGTTTGCTTATGCGTATTAAAGTCCTAGTGTTGTATTTCGTGTTTTTTAGAACGTTGTTGTGAATGCACTTTTGCGCATGTTTTTTTACATGTGCGTTTGTGCATGTCCATTTGAGCGAGTGTGTTTGTGCATGTTTGTTGATTTGTATTAATGTCCTAGGATTGTAGTTTGTGTTTTCATGAACCTTTTTGCGAATGCACTTTTGCGTGAGTACTTTTGTGCATGATTTTGTACTTTTACTTATGTGCGTATCTTTTGTAGCGAGTATTTTTGTGCACGTTTCTTGATGCGCATTCGTGTCCTCGAACTGTAGCGGGTATTTTCGTGATCGCTTTTGGAATCCAATTTTTACCATGTTCGAGTCCGAATTTGGAAATTTGACATTAGACAGGAATTGTAGCCAGCTGAAATAGCTTTCTAATGCCGCCGGAACCAGTTGATTTGGAGTCCGGATGAGAAAGTTATGCTCGACATCGTGGACACTATCGAAGATCTTGAGGGATCATCTCTTCTAATTTGATTTTATTTTCCTAATTGCAACTCTTTTCTTACTCTTTGATCATTTTTGTTTCATGGACACCTCATTATCAATTTGTACCTATAGAATACTAAATCCACCAATTAAAACAGAAATATAAATTAATCCATAAAAAAAATCCACGTAAACTTAAACGTTGATAGTTATTTCTACACTCCACTGTATCTTTTGTATCTAGTGTTCTTGCTGTTGTTTGGTTATGCGAATTAAAGTCCTAGTGTTGTATTTCGTGTTTTTTAGAACGTTGTTGTGAATGCACTTTTGCGCATGTTTTTTTACATGTGCATTCTTGCATGTCCATTTGAGCGAGTGTGTTTGTGCATGTTTGTTGATTTGTATTAATGTCCTAGGATTGTAGCTTGTGTTTTCATGAACCTTTTTGCGAATGCACTTTTGCGTGAGTACTTTTGTGCATGATTTTGTACTTTTACTTATGTGCGTTTGTTTTGTAGCGAGTATTTTTGTGCACGTTTCTTGATGCACATTTGTGTCCTCGAACAGTAGCGGGTATTTTCATGATCACTTTTGGGATCCAATTTTGACCATGTTCGAGTCCGAATTTTGAAATTTGACATTGGACAGGAATTGTAGCCAGCTGAAATAGCTTTCTAATGCCGCCGGAACCAGTTGATTTGGAGTCCGGATGAGAAAGTTATGCTCGACTTCGTGGACACTACCGAAGATCTTGAGGGATCCTCTCTTCTAATTTGATTTTATTTTCCTAATTGCAACTCTTTTCTTACTCTTTGATCATTTTTGCTTCATAGACACCTCATTCTCAATTTGTACCTATGGAATACTAAATCCACCAATTAAAACAGAAATATAAATTAATCCATAAAAAAAATCCACGTAAACTTAAACGTTGATAGTTATTTCTACACTCCACTGTATCTTTTGTATCTAGTGTTCTTGCTGTTGTTTGGTTATGCGAATTAAAGTCCTAGTGTTGTATTTCGTGTTTTTTAGAACGTTGTTGTGAATGCACTTTTGCGCATGTTTTTTTACATGTGCATTTGTGCATGTCCATTTGAGCGAGTGTGTTTGTGCATGTTTGTTGATTTGTATTAATGTCCTAGGATTGTAGCTTGTGTTTTCATGCACCTTTTTGCGAATGAACTTTTGCGTGAGTACTTTTGTGCATGATTTTGTACTTTTACTTATGTGCGTTTGTTTTGTAGCGAGTATTTTTGTGCACGTTTCTTGATGCGCATTTGTGTCCTCGAACAGTAGCGGGTATTTTCATGATCACTTTTGGGATCCAATTTTGACCATGTTCGAGTCCGAATTTTGAAATTTGACATTGGACAGGAATTGTAGCCAGCTGAAATAGCTTTCTAATGCCGCCGGAACCAGTTGATTTGGAGTCCGGATGAGAAAGTTATGCTCGACTTCGTGGATACTACCGAAGATCTTGAGGGATCCTCTCTTCTAATTTGATTTTATTTTCCTAATTGCAACTCTTTTCTTACTCTTTGATAATTTTTGCTTCATAGACACCTCATTCTCAATTTGTACCTATGGAATACTAAATCCACCAATTAAAACAGAAATATAAATTAATCCATAAAAAAATCCACGTAAACTTAAACGTTGAGTGTTATTTGTACACTCCACTGTATCTTTTGTATCTAGTGTTCTTGCTGTTGTTTGGTTATGCGTATTAAAGTCCTAGTGTTGTATTTCGTGTTTTTTAGAACGTTGTTGTGAATGCACTTTTGCGCATGTTTTTTTACGTGTGCGTTTGTGCATGTCCATTTAAGCGAGTGTGTTTGTGCATGTTCGTTGATTTGTATTAATGTCCTAGGATTGTAGTTTGTGTTTTCATGAACCTTTTTGCGAATGCACTTTTGCTTGAGTACTTTTGTGCATGGTTTTGTACTTTTACTTATGTGCGTATCTTTTGTTGCGAGTATTTTTGTGCACGTTTCTTGATGCGCATTTGTGTCCTCGAACAGTAGCGGGTATTTTCGTGATCGCTTTTGGAATCCAATTTTGACCATGTTCGAGGCCGAATTTGGAAATTTGACATTAGACAGTAATTGTAGCCAGCTTAAATAGCTTTCTAATGCCGCCGGAACCAGTTGATTTGGAGTCCGGATGAGAAAGTTATGCTCGACTTCGTGGACACTACCGAAGATCTTGAGGGATCCTCTCTTCTAATTTGATTTTATTTTCCTAATTGCAACTCTTTTCTTACTCTTTGATCATTTTTGCTTCATGGACACCTCATTATCAATTTGTACTTATAGAATACTAAATCTACCAATTAAAAAAAAAATATAAATTAATCCATAAAAAAATCCACGTAAACCTAAACGTTGAATGTTATTTCTACACTCCGCTGTATCTTTTGTATCTAGTGTTCTTGCTGTTGTTTGGTTATGCGTATTAAAGTCCTAGTGTTGTATTTCGTGTTTTTTCGAACGTTGTTGTGAATGCACTTTTGCGCAGGTTTTTTTACATGTGCGTTTGTGCATGTCCATTTTAGCGAGTGTGTTTGTGCATGTTTGTTGATTTGTATTAATGTCCTAGGATTGTAGTTGGTGTTTTCATGAACCTTTTTGCGAATGCACTTTTGCGTGAGTACTTTTGTGCATGATTTTGTACTTTTACTTATGTGTGTATCTT
>NW_012194827.1:1359926-1394542 GCF_000504015.1 Erythranthe guttata
AACACTCCACTGTATCTTTTGATCTAGTGTTCTTGCTGTTGTTTGGTTATGCGTATTAAAGTCCTAGTGTTTTATTTCGTGTTTTTTTGAATGTTGTTGCGAATGCACTTTTGCGCATGTTTTTTTACATGTACGTTTGTGCATGTCCATTTGAGCGAGTGTGTTTGTGCATGTTTGTTGATTTGTATTAATGTCCTAGGATTGTAGTTTGTGTTTTCATGAACCTTTTTGCGAATGCACTTTTGCGTGAGTACTTTTGTGCATGATTTTGTACTTTTACTTATGTGCGTATCTTTTGTAGCGAGTATTTTTGTGCACGTTTCTTGATGCGCATTTGTGTTCTCGAACAGTAGCGGGTATTTTCATGATCGCTTTTGGGATCCAATTTTGACCATGTTCGAGTCCGAATTTGGAAATTTGACATTAGACAAGAATTGTAGCCAGCTGAAATAGCTTTCTAATGCCGCCGGAACCAGTTGATTTGGAGTCCGGATGAGAAAGTTATGCTCGACTTCGTGGACACTACAGAAGATCTTGAGGGATCCTCTCTTCTAATTTGATTTTATTTTCCTAATTGCAACTCCTTTCTTACTCTTTGAACATTTTTGCTTCATGGACACCTCATTATCAATTTGTACCTATAGAATACTAAATCCACCAATTAAAACAGAAATATAAATTAATCCATAAAAAAATCCATGTAAACGTAAACGTTGAGTGTTATTTCTACACTCCACTGTATCTTTTGTATCTAGTGTTCTTGCTGTTGTTTGGTTATGCGTAGTAAATTCCTAGTGTTGTATATCGTGTTTTTTAGAAAGTTGTTGCGAATGCACTTTTGCGCATATTTTTTTACATGTGCGTTTGTGCATGTCCATTTGAGCGAGTGTGTTTGTGCATGTTTGTTGATTTGTATTAATGTCCTAGGATTGTAGTTTGTGTTTTCATGAACCTTTTTGCGAATGCACTTTTGCGTGAGTACTTTTGTGCATGATTTTGTACTTTTACTTATGTGCGTATCTTTTGTAGCGAGTATTTTTGTGCACGTTTCTTGCTGCGCATTTATGTTCTCGAACAGTAGCGGGTATTTTCATGATCGCTTTTGGGATCCAATTTTGACCATGTTCGAGTCCGAATTTGGAAATTTGACATTAGACAGGAATTGTAGCCAGCTGAAATAGCTTTCTAATGCCGCCGGAACTTGTTGATTTGGAGTCCGGATGAGAAAGTTATGCTCGACTTCGTGGACACTACCGAAGATCTTGAGGGATCCTCTCTTCTAATTTGATTTTATTTTCCTAATTGCAACTCTTTTCTTACTCTTTGATCATTTTTGCTTCATGGACACCTCATTATCAATTTGTACTTATAGAATACTAAATCCACCAATTAAAACAGAAATATAAATTAATCCATAAAAAAATCCACGTAAACGTAAACTTGAATGTTATTTCTACACTCCGCTGTATCTTTTGTATCTAGTGTTCTTGCTGTTGTTTGGTTATGCGTAGTAAATTCCTAGTGTTGTAATTCGTGTTTCTAAGAACGTTGTTGCGAATGCACTTTTGCGCATGTTTTTTTACATGTACGTTTGTGCATGTCCATTTGAGCGAGTGTGTTTTGTTAATATATATATACTTTATATATATATATATATATATATATATATATATATATATTTTATATTGATAAATGTAGGTGTAATTTTACTTTCATGTCATATAGAAGTTGTTATTATTAAATAGCACTTCTTGTTTAGTTATAAACACGCTTTTACATATTGGATATAAATATCCAATCCTTTTACATTGTAACGGTAACTTTTCACAATTCTGTTAGACGAATGAAGTCTTCTTCTTCTCCGTATCTTCTTATCCCTATCTTCTTCTTCTTCCTCCATACTGGTAACCAGTAGGTTTACATGGTATCAGATTAGTAATTTGATTTTTCGCTTCCGCACATTCTTCAATTGATCAGATCGCGATCAATTTCTTCAATTTTTTTTTAATTCGACACTTTACGAGTTCTGATTTCTCATATCCATGGCGGCAAATTGATGAGTTGATGATGTTTCCAGTCCGTTCTATTTACATCCGTCCGATGGTCCTGGGTTAGTTCTCGTTTCGCAGCTACTCTCTGAAGATAACTTTGCCTCTTGGAGTAGAGCGAGGCAGATTTCGCTTACGGTGAAGAACAAGTTAGGGTTCATCAATGGTACAATCACTGAACCGAGTCGAGACGAAGTTGTTCTTCACATTGCCTGGGTACGAAATAACAGCATTGTTATTTCGTGGATTTTGAATGCTGTGTCAAAAGATATTCAGGCCAGTATCATGTACTCTGATTCTGCTCACGAGATGTGGAAGGATCTCAATACCAGATTTTCACAAACAAATGGTCCGCGAATTTTCCAATTACGTCAGGAATTGTCTAATCTGACTCAAGATACGCAATCCGTTAATGTGTATTTTACGAAATTGAAGGATATTTGGGATGAATTATCCAATTTTCGACCCTCTTGCACATGTGGAGCTTGCACTTGTGGTGGTGTTCAGAAGCTTAATGAACATTACAATTTAGAACATGTAATGGCTTTTGTCATGGGGTTAAATGAGTCTCTTACTTCCACACGTGGCCAAATTCTTCTCATGGATCCTTTGCCGCCTATAAACAAGGTTTTTGCCCTTGTATCTCAAGAAGGGAGGCAGAGGTCTATTCATTCTACCCATAATGAAGTGCAGAATTCCTTAGCTTTTTCAATTCGTGGTGATCAATCCGTTCAGCGATCTGTCCACAATCAAGTTTACACATCTGCACCTAAAAGAAAGGAAAGAGGATTTTGCACTCATTGCAACATCTATGGGCATACGATTGATAAATGCTACAAGCTACATGGATATCCCCCTGGTTATAAAGCAAAACCAAGATACTCTTCTTTGCCTCAAAGCAGATTTTCTGTTAATCAGGTTTCTGCCATGGAGTCTCCACTCGATTATGCAACTTCAGGGAGTACTTCTAAACCACCTTTTGTTTCTTATGACCCTGTTTTGGCTAACATGTCTGCTGCTCAATGCCAGCAATTGATGGCATATTTTTCTAACCAAATGGCTGCCAAGAACCAGGTTCCTACTCAGCAATCTCATGGTGATGAGGCTGAAGCTGCACACATTTCTTGTGTGTCAGGTATTTGTTTAGCAGCTTCTCTTCATGCATCTTTTCAGCCTCATTATTGGATAATTGATTCTGGGGCTTCTCGTCATATATGTAATGATAAAACTCTATTTTCCTCTCTTCATAAAGTCAATTTTGCTAGAGTTATCTTACCAGATTGTTCTCTGGTTGTTGTTGAGTATATGGGAGATGTGTGTTTATCAGATGATCTGATTTTGAAAAATGTTTTTTATGTTCCTTCTTTTAAGTTCAACTTAATATCTGTTAGTGCTTTGCTTGACAATTTGCCTCACACAGTTATTTTTTATTCTACTTCCTTTCTTATTCAGGACAAGTTCTTGAAGAAGATTGGCAAGGGTAGCAAAATTGATGGTTTATATGTTCTTCAGCCTCTCAATGTTTTTACTGATATTTTTTGTAATAAAGTTTCTGCCACTGTTTGGCACAATTGACTTGGGCATATTCCTTAGTTGAAGTTAGATCTTCTATCTACTAAATTTTCTTTAGCCATGGATAAGCCTAAGAGCAATTCTTGTTGTTATATTTGTCCTATGGCTAAACAAAAACGTTTGAAATTTCCTATTAGTTCTAGTGTTTCTTCTCATATGTTTGATCTTATTCACTGTGATGTTTGGGGGCCTTACAGAGTTGAATCTCACAATGGTTACAAATATTTTGTTACTCTTGTTGATGATTATTCTAGATTTACTTGGGTTCATTTGCTAAAATCTAAATCTGATGTTTTGACTGTTATTCCTGCTTTCTTTCATATGGTTAAAACTCAGTTTAACTGTAATATTAAGATGTTCAGGTCTGATAATGCTCATGAGTTACAGTTTACTCAGCTTTTCTCTCAGTTAGGTGTTCTTCATCAGTTTTCTTGTGTTTACACACCTCAACAGAATGTTGTAGTGGAGAGAAAACACCAGCACATTCTTAATGTTGCAAGATCTTTATTGTTTCAGTCTCATATGCCTATTGCTTTTTGGAATGAATGTATTTCTACTGCAGTTTTCTTGATCAATAGAACTCCTGCAGCTAAGCTAAATAATCTCTCTCCTTTTGAATTGTTGTACCCTGGTAAGTTGTTTGATTATAATTCTCTCCAGGTTTTTGGGTGTTTGGCTTTTGCTTCTTCCTTACCAGCCCAGAGGTCAAAGTTTCAGCCCAGAGCTAAACCTTGTGTGTTCTTGGGATATCCAGTTGGCATCAAAGGTTATAAGTTGTATGATTTACAGTCTCATCAAGTCATTATTTCTAGGGATGTTGTTTTTCATGAACACATTTTTCCTTTTGGTGATCAAGATATGAATTTTGATAAGTATTCAGCTGTAGATTATTCTGTTCCACCATCTTTTGTACCTATTTCTACTGAGTCTGATATTGTTGATGACTATCCTTCTAGTTCTGTGACTCCACAGGTCACTGGTTCAGTTCCATTACCTCCTCAGACTAGGAAGTCTTCCATGAACACTAAGGCTCCTGCCTATTTGGCTGATTTTAATTGCAACTCTCTTATTGGTTCCACTTCTTTATCCCATTTCTAATCAGGTTGCTTACCATAAGCTTTCTACAGGTCATTTTGATTATGTCATGAATGTTTCAGCTGATACTGAACCTTCCACTTATAAACAAGCTGTGAAGAATTCTTTGTGGGTTCAGGCCATGGATGCTGAGCTTCAAGCTTTGGAGGATAATCATACTTGGACCATTGAGCCATTGCCAGCCCATAAACACACTGTAAGTTGTAAGTGGGTGTATAAGATTAAAAGAAAGCAAGATGGCTCAGTAGACAGATATAAGGCCAGATTAGTTGCTAGAGGTTTCACTCAACAAGAAGGGATAGATTTTATTGATACTTTTTCCCTTGTTGCCAAGCTAGTCACAGTCAAGATTCTTTTGGCTTTAGCTGCTATTCATAATTGGGAGCTTCATCAGTTAGATGTTAACAATGCTTTTTTGAATGGTGATCTTAAGGAAGAAGTTTTTATGGATATTCCTCCAGGATATAAGCATTCATCTATTGCTTTGTCTGATTCTAGACTAGTTTGCAAATTGCACAAGTCCTTGTATGGTTTGAAACAGGCTTCAAGACAATGGAATCAAAAGTTCACTGAGGCAGTAACTTCAATTGGTTTTTCTCAGTCTCCTTCTGATCATTCTTTATTCACTAGAGGTTCATCTTCTCAGTTTATTGCTTTAATTGTCTATGTGGATGATATGATTATTGCAGGGCCTTCTCCCACAGAGATACAACAGGTTAAAAATCAGCTGCACTCATTTTTCAAGCTTAAGGATTTGGGAAAGCTCAAATTTTTTCTTGGTATTGAGATAGCTAGGAATTCAACTGGCATTGTTCTTTCTCAAAGACAGTATGTTCTCAAATTATTAGATGATGCTGGTTATTTGGGCTGTAAGCCAGCTTTGCTGCCCATGGATCCCAAGGCTCAGCTCAATAATGAAGAAGGGGCTCTCCTTGAGGATGGTTCTGAGTATAGGAGGTTGATTGGTAGGCTGCTTTATCTCACCATTACTAGGCCAGATATTACTTATGCTGTGCATAAGCTCAGCCAATATGTTTCCAAGCCTAGGGTGCCTCATCTTCATGCCATTCATCATATCCTTAGATACCTCAAGTCTTCTCCTGGTAAGGGCATTTTTTACTCTTCCAAATCCTCTCTTACTGTTAAAGCTTTTTCAGATGCAGATTGGGGTTCATGTCCAGATACTAGGAAGTCCACCACAGGGTTTTGTGTCTTCATTGGGGATTCTCTCATTTCTTGGAAGGCAAAGAAACAAGCTACTGTTTCCAAAAGTTCTGCAGAAGCTGAGTACAGGGCTCTCTCTATGACTTCCAGTGAGCTCATCTGGATTATTCAGATTCCTCAAGACTTCAACATGCCTATTCAGTCCTCTCTCTTATTCTGTGACAATCTTGCTGCTGTGCATATTGCTTCCAATCCCACATTTCATGAAAGGACCAAGCACATCGAAATTGACTGTCATTTTGTGAGACAAAGAGTTGTGTCTGGACTTCTCAAACTCATGCCAGTTTCGAGTAAAGATCAACTAGCCGATTTGTTCACTAAGGCTCTTCCTTCTCCGGGTTTCAATTATCTTCTAGCCAAGATGGAAGTTAAGGATGTTTACGCTCCATCTTGAGGGGGGGGTGTTAATATATATATACTTTATATATATATATATATATATATATTTTTTATATTGATATATGTAGGTGTAATTTTACTTTCATGTCATATAGAAGTTGTTATTATTAAATAACACTTCTTGTTTAGTTATAAACACGCTTTTACATATTGGATATAAATATCCAATCCTTTTACATTGTAACGGTAACTTTTCACAATTCTGTTAGACGAATGAAGTCTTCTTCTTCTCCGTATCTTCTTCTCCCTATCTTCTTCTTCTTCCTCCATACTGGTAACCAGTAGGTTTACATGTTTGTGCATGTTTGTTGATTTGTATTAATGTCCTAGGATTGTAGTTTGTGTTTTCATGAACCTTTTTGCGAATGCACTTTTGCGTGAGTACTTTTGTGCATGATTTTGTACTTTTACTTATGTGCGTATCTTTTGTAGCGGGTATTTTTGTGCACGTTTCTTGATGCGCATTTGTGTCCTCGAACAGTAGCGGGTATTTTCATGATCGCTTTTGGGATCCAATTTTGACCATGTTCGAGTCCGAATTTGGAAATTTGACATTAGTCAGGAATTGTAGCCAGCTGAAGTAGCTTTCTAATGCCGCCGGAACCAATTGATTTGAAGTCCGGATGAGAAAGTTATGCTCGACTTCGTGGACACTACCGAAAATCTTGAGGGATCCTCTCTTCTAATTTGATTTTATTTTCCTAATTGCAACTCTTTTCTTACTCTTTGAACATTTTTGCTTCATGGACACCTCATTATCAATTTGTACCTATAGAATACTAAATCCACCAATTAAAACAGAAATATTAATAAATCCATAAAAAAATCCACGTAAACGTAAACGTTGAGTGTTATTTCTACACTCCACTGTATCTTTTGTATCTAGTGTTCTTGCTGTTGTTTGGTTATGCGTATTAAAGTCCTAGTGTTGTATTTCGTGTTTTTAGAACGTTGTTGCGAATGCACTTTTGCGCATATTTTTTTACATGTGCGTTTGTGCATGTGCATTTGAGCGAGTTTGTTTGTGCATGTTTGTTTATTTGTATTAATGTCCTAGGATTGTAGTTTGTGTTTTCATGAACCTTTTTGCGAATGCACTTTTGCGTGAGTACTTTTGTGCATGATTTTGTACTTTTACTTATGTGCGTATCTTTTGTAGCGAGTATTTTTGTGCACGTTTCTTGATGCGCATTTGTGTCCTCGAACAGTAGAGGGTATTTTCATGATCGCTTTTGGGATCCAATTTTGACCATGTTCGAGTCCGAATTCGGAAATTTGACATTAGACAGGAATTGTAGCCAGCTGAAATAGCTTTCTAATGCCGCCAGAACCAGTTGATTTGGAGTCCGGATGAGAAAGTTATGCTCGACTTCGTGGACACTACCGAAGATCTTGAGGGATCCTCTCTTCTAATTTGATTTTATTTTCCTAATTGCAACTCTTTTCTTACACTTTGAACATTTTTGCTTCATGGACACCTCATTATCAATTTGTACCTATAGAATACTAAATCCACCAATTAAAACAGAAATATAAATTAATCCATAAAAAAATCCACGTAAACGTAAACGTTGAGTGTTATTTCTACACTCCACTGTATCTTTTGTATCTAGTGTTCTTGCTGTTGTTTGGTTATGCGTAGTAAATTCCTAGTGTTGTATTTCGTGTTTTTTAGAACGTTGTTGCGAATGCACTTTTGCGCATGTTTTTTTACATATGCGTTTTTGCATGTCCATTTGAGCGAGTGTGTTTGTGCATGTTTGTTGATTTGTATTAATGTCCTAGGATTGTAGTTTGTGTTTTCATGAACCTTTTTGCGAATGCACTTTTGCGTGAGTACTTTTGTGCATGATTTTGTACTTTTACTTATGTGCGTATCTTTTGTAACGAGTATTTTTGTGCACGTTTCTTGATGCGCATTTGTGTCCTCGAACAGTAGCGGGTATTTTCATGATCGCTTTTGGGATCCAATTTTGACCATGTTCGAGTCCGAATTTGGAAATTTGACATTAGACAGGAATTGTAGCCAGCTGAAATAGCTTTCTAATGCCGTCGGAACCAGTTGATTTGGAGTCCGGATGAGAAAGTTATGCTCGACTTCGTGGACACTACCGAAGATCTTGAGGGATCCTCTCTTCTAATTTTATTTTATTTTCCTAATTGCAACTCTTTTCTTACTCTTTGATCATTTTTGCTTCATGGACACCTCATTATCAATTTGTACCTATAGAATACTAAATCCACCAATTAAAACAGAAATATAAATTAATCCATATAAAAATCCACGTAAACGTAAACGTTGAGTGTTATTTCTACACCCCACTGTATCTTTTGTATCTAGTGTTCTTGCTGTTGTTTGGTTATGCGTATTAAAGTCCTAGTGTTGTATTTCGTGTTTTTTAGAACGTTGTTGCGAATGCACTTTTGCGCATGTTTTTTTACATGTGCGTTTGTGCATGTCCATTTGAGCGAGTGTGTTTGTGCATGTTTGTTGATTTGTATTAATGTCCTAGGATTGTAGTTTGTGTTTTCATGAACCTTTTTGCGAATGCACTTTTGCTTGAGTACTTTTGTGCATGATTTTGTACTTTTACTTATGTGCGTATTGTAGCACCCTCTATGATTTAAAAGATATTTTAGAAATACGGACTTTATTAAAAATTTTTGGAACAAATTTGAACTTTGAGAAAAACCACTTTAAAATTTTAGAACCATTTCCCTTTACTTCAAATCTAACCCACAATCGGAAAATAAGATTTTTCATAGAGAGTGTACCATAACATGAACGGGATTTTGAAAATAATCTCGAGGTGGCGGAATAATCCACATAAAACATTACCGGGGTTTAGAAAACACTCGTAAGACAGCGGAAGGAAATAAACTTTATTTAAGATACCCCCGTTTAATAGACTGGGTTCCAATCAGAGTACAAAATAAAATTACACTATGTGATTAGTTTTTGATAAAACGTTGCGTAGAAAATACGAGTGAAATGATCTAGGCACCAAAGCTCGTGATTCCTCGAACTCCTCTCCGCCGGCCTCCTACATAGCTTGGAGGACCTGAAAAGATAATTTGCATAAAAGCATGAGCCCAAACAGTGGCTCAGTAAGGACATTAGTCTTATTCTGACGAACTCACGCCTCTCTCAACGTGTCACTCACGACCTATGGGAGTCCTAAAGTATTCGTCTATGTCCTTTCTAACTAATTATGTTATCTCTACAAACACGTCACAAATATTCAAGCATATAATTACACATATAAGTACATAACATATTTTTCTTCAAATCGAGAGCATTATAACGAAAGTATGGTTTTGTTTCGAAAACTACTTGAAAATCATTCTGGGAATAATTCATGTAAATAAATTCATAATTTACTAGCGAATCCAATTTAGGCATAAAATCTCTTTGAACGAAGTTCCCCTTTTTAAACAAAACGGAATTTCTTTTAAAAGAAAATCATTTTTCTTCCAAAATCATTTTTTATGCGTAGATGTGTATGACAGGATCCCTATCAAAACCCTAACGTAAGCATCGACAATAGACATTTTTATACTGAGCCCGGTCTTTGGTAAGAGCTACCCACCCTGCAGTCTATAGTAACTTGTCGTTTTGGGATACCGGCCCGCCGTATCCCGTGTCTATTCACCGGAGCAACGTTACCGTTTTGACTCTTCTATACTAGACCGTGCGATACCAATTAATGACCCGAAGAACGCATGTAATTTGAAGATCTTAATGCACCATTCAAATAAACAGTAGTAATTCCAAGTATGTCGTTCACATAATTCGAAGGAGTTAAATCACATAACTTGATAATCAAACCATACAATTCGGAAGCGAATTCCGGAACAATAGTAAGCACACATAGATCAAACATTAGTAATAAAACACATATACTTTTACACGTATATACACATAGGTACTTATACGTATATATATACTTATACATATACGTATATACTCTAATTTATAACTATGGGCTATAAGTTTCCTCAACCCGAAGGGAGTACGCCTATAACATTATAGGTCTAAACTATCGATATACATATACATATACTTTTATATATACATACTTACACCTCATAAGAGTAAAACACATTATTCAAATAATCATCATGAATTTCAATATTTCACATAATACCTATTCAAAGGATTATAGAAAATCAAATCTAGTAGAAGTACTAGGACATAGAAGGTTTCAAGAACAACTTATAGTTCTAAATATATACTAGTCTTTGTATCTTACTTATAAGTACTCTAATAATGGTTCTCTAGATGTAACATTATAATCTATATTCATTACCATATTAAATCATGTCTCAAGAGTTTACATGATGCTCACAAAGGACCCCTTTAATTCAAAGAAATTCGTTTTTAGGAAAATCGGACAGTTTTGACACCTTAACATTGAAAATACATTTCTCTTAGACCATAACTTCAAAAATTCTGCAACTTTGACACAACACTCCTGTATGAGTCTACAAAACTCTTTTAAAACAGTTTTCCAAAATAACTAGTAGACTAAGAAAAATGAGTAAAACAGTGCAGGAGTGTGGTCACACTTTCAGAAACAGAACCAACCACTTTGAAGATACCCAATAAATCACCCTTTTGTTAAAACAATGTAGGACTTTGCAGAAAACTGGTTTTATAAGTTATAAATATATTCCAAGTGGAATCAAGGAAATCAAACTAGGAAAACATCGATTTTAAAAGCAAATCCTCAGCTGACTCAAAAACTGTGCAGGTTTAGTAAATAATTCATATCTTAATCACCTGAAATCCATTGATGATTAAAATATATTAATTTAAAGAAGACAGAAAGATCTAGTTACCCATGAAATTTCGTGATTTTATGAGAACAGGGCATCTGTGAAACATGCAGTAAACTCCGAGGCTGAGAACCTGAAAATTCATTAGTGATCTATATCTACATCTTTGATCAAAACAGATCTGGCAGTTTAGGCACTATAACTTCAGAAATTCATATCTCCTAAACCGTAGATCCAAACCTGATGAAATTTGGAACAAATGTTTATATCTAAGTCTAGTTTATAGGGTTAAAACAGTTTATTAAGAAACTTATCTATGTAAGAGATATAATCAATTTAGTGCAGTAACATAAGCAGAATTTCAGAACAGATCCACTAACTTTAAAAATACCAATTAATTCATACCTTTAATTAAACACTACCAAATTTTGTGGAAAGTCACTTTCATAAGTTTATAATCATATTCAAGTGGAATCAACTCAATAATATTAGTATAAAACAGTATTCAACACATAATTCGTGGATGACTTTGAAACTGTGCAGATTCAGAAAAAGGTTAATAACTCACTCAATACAAATCCAATTTATGCATAACACGAAGCTTACCGAAAGATCTAGACTACCACCAAATTTCATTATTTTATCTTAGGGATTACCCGATGAGACATGCAATACAATCAGAAGCTACGAAACTGAAATTCAAGTAGTGTTCATCAAGAACTTTATCTTCTAAAGCTCAAAATTAAAACCTCAAACATAAAATTCATTAAAACCCATATAATTTATATTAATTAATTTATTATTTCAGTAAAGACCCATAATTAATTAATATATTATAAAGGCATATAATTCATTAATTAATCCTAAAGGCATATAATTCATTATTTCAGTAAAGGCCCATAATTAATTAATTTATTATTTCAGTAAAGACCCATAATTTATTATATGCCTTTAGGATTAATTAATGAAAACCCATAATAATTAATCTAGGATTGAGATAATGTGAATTTAGTTTTCGTTATAGTTTAATTGGTATCCTATGGAATTTATATGAATTATATGTTTTAGTGTTGTGTGTGGGGGAAAGTGAATTACTCCCTAAGTTTATTAATTACAAAGGACTCCCCTCTTCTCTTCTATATTGCTAAGAAGCCCCCAAGGTATGTTCTCCCAAATTGCTAATAGAACCCCAATGTCTTTTATATTGCAAATAAGGGCCTCATCTCCCCTATAAATAAACCCCTCCCCTTCACATTCTCTTCACACCAAACATCAGCAAATAATAAATTATATGGGTTTTAATTTATTTATTAATTAAAATAATAAATTAATTTATGGGTCTTTACTGAAATAATTAATTATGGGTCTTTACTGAAATAATTAATTAATTATGGGTCTTTACTTAATAAATTATGGGTCTTTACTGAAATAATATATTAATTAATTAATTTATAATTTATATTAATTAATTTATTATTCATAATTTATTATGCCTTTAGGGACGACTTTTTATGGTCGCTAAAAGCAAAAAAATGGTCGCTAAAACGTATAGCGAGCAAATTAAGCTTGGTCACTCGTGGTCACAATAGGGTGGCTACTAAAAGTATTAGCGACCAGTTAATCGGTTGGACGCAAAAGTGACTTCTTTTGCGACCATACAATCATGGTCATTAAAGATGAATTTATTTGCGACCAATTAATTAATCGCTAATCTAAAAAAATATGGTCTCTATAATATTGATATGGTTGCTATACATATACATTTAGTCGCCAATCATCTTGGTTGCAGTATAATATTTCTGTAGCGACCAAAACATTGATGGCAACATAATCATAACATGGTTGCTATAATGATATATTTAGTGACCAATCTATTTGGTGGATAAATAATATTTATTTAGCAACCAAGAAATTGGTGCCAATATAATATTAGCATGATCGCTGTAATTGTACATTTAGTGACCAATCAATTTTGTTGGTATATAATAATTAATTAATAACCACGAATTTGGTTGTAGTATAATATTAGCATGGTCGCTGTAATTTTATATTTAGCGACCAATCTATTTGGTGGATAAATGATAGTTATTTAGCAACCAAGAACTTGGTGCCAATATAATATTAGCACTGTCGCTGTAATTTTACATTTAGTGACCAATATAATTGGTGGATAAATAGTATTTATTTATCTACCACGAAATTGGTGGCAATATATTCTTAGTATGGTCTCAATAATTTAACGTTTAGTGACCTATTCTTTTGGTAGGTATATAACATTTATTTAGCAATCCATAAGTTGGTAGCAATATACTACTAACACGGTTGCTATAATTATAATTTAGTGGCCACATCCATTTGGTTACTACATAATATTTATTTAAGAACCATGTAATTAGTTGCAATAATGTAGACATGGTTGCTAATCTATATATATCAAACACCAAAATATGGTTGCAAAACAATTTGAACTGGTTGATAATAAATATACAATAAAAAACGAACACTAATTGTCAACATCCACATCATTCTTCATGGAGTTTGATAAACACAAAGAACTAAAATGATCGAAGCTCCAAAAATTACTAAAGCACATGATTTAAATATAAAAAGAATACACATTGTCGATTCGAAAACAAAGAATGACGGATCGGTTCTATCCACTCCCGTTGGTCGTAATTTTGCGAAAAAAGTAAGTGTAAATCTCGAAGAAGTTCGTGGGACCCAGAAAGAGGGAAAAGTATAAAAGATGATGTCACCAGTACTTATGCTAAAGGAGTTTTAAAGAGAAGTCCAGCTTTAGTAAATTCTTCTTGTGCTACTTTAAAAGAGTTTCTCCCACCTATATCAAATTTTCGTGAAGCCATTATAAGATTGATAAGCAGCACAATTTTTAAATATATAAAGGTAAATAATAAACCTTTGCTTTGTTGCCAAAAAGAATTGTATGAAGAAGCTCCAGATTCCCATCAACTTTTCTCTTCGACAACTTGAAAGCCACTGCAAAAAATCACATTAAAACAGCTCATTTTATCAAAAAGAAGGTGTGTGCTAAATCTTATTACATCATCTAATATCACAGACCCTATACCAATTCCGACAAAGAAGCTACACGAAATCATATATGATGCAGTTTTAAGTTTTCACATGCTATTTATAAATCATGGTAGAAATTAATAGATCAACCTCATCAAATATACATGCTAACCGACCATACAGGAAAAACTTGAAGCATAGGAAATACAACTAATTAAATTAGAGTCAGGTACAACTGACAAAAGGCTAAGAGTAGAGATTTGTAAGACAACACTTTCTATCAAAATAAAATGAAAATGTTTCCAATTTAATGCTACTAAATATCTATAGAATTTTATATTAAAGAACAAAATGTTTCTTTGTCCTGTAACAATTAAAATACATGAGTAAACTCACAGTAATTGATAGAACCTTATCAATTCTCCTTTTGGTAGATATAACCAATAATCTCAATTCTCATATAATTATTATTCAAAGTACCATGACTATAGCACAAGTGCACGTAAGTTTCAGAACAACCATCTTAGTAGAAACAATAATTGATTGAAGGCTTTCCATTTATTTTTCCAAAACCAAAGGCATAGTCAAGTGTGGGTTAAAAAAAACAAAAAGAAAGCATACCATTAGGAATGTCTTTAAGATGTGTTTCTCCGCCCTGGAAACATTGAAACAACACAGTTATTAGTGAAAAATTAAATACACTTTTTGTAATTCATTATATGTAAACATACTATCAGTTAATCTTAAATTTCAATTATCAATTACATTTTAATCACAAACTATTACAATGTGTGTAAGGATTGATGTAAATAATGCAGACTGAATTTTTCAAAATAAGGCACATCACGACTCTTGTTATAAAGAAAAAAGTAAGAAAAAACATTGAGATTACTAATTGAGTTAACATAGCATATTGAGATTTGTATTTTGGTTTCTGGATTATTAGAAACCGAAGTAATGATTTCGTGTTCTGATTTTTGGCAGAAGAAAATTAAAGCCCCAATTTCCATCTATCGAAATCTGATAACAACTAAAGACAAAAAATAAACAAATTCTTAATCCAACTATTCACCAAACGAATCCTTGCAAATTAATTATTCGTACCCGTACGCCGAAATAGTGTGTGACTCCAAAGTTAATGTCGCTATTTTCACCGAACCACCTCTACCAATGTCGACCAACTGCTGATGCTTGTGTCTCCAGATCGTGTAAATTACTTGTGTCCGTGTTGGGATGTTAAACGATGATGGGCGCTGTTGTATTCTGGAATTGGATGCGAAATTTGATTTTAAGAAAATTGGGGGTATTGGCCGTGTACGGTGATGTGTTGTTGTGGTGAAGAAGCCAAGTCTCTTTTTTTCTTAAAGAAGCAAAGTCTGGTGCAATCTTCAATGCGGCCTTTTGTTGGCTAGGTTATTAACACGATTTTTCATTCTTTTTTTCTATAAAACAAAAAAGAAAGTTTTATTGAAGTAATTTTTATTAGGCACTCAAAATATCTCCAGAAAAAAATATACTAATTAACTTAAATAATATAATGTTACCTATATCAATAAGAAAATATCAATATATTAGTATTATTAATATTTAAAAAAAAAACACAGAATTATAATACATTTTAATTTATTATCAAACTTTTTATTATGTCAACTAAAAATTAGTATCGCAATTTTTATTGGTGCTCGGTTCCTAACCGTCGGTTCTCAGTTCAGAAAATGAGAAACTGGAACCGAACGGGTTTTTTCGGTTCCGGTTCCGGTTCCGGTCAAACCGGTTTCGATTCGGTGCGTGTGTATATATATATAAACAAAAATATTTTACGTATTTAAAAAAAAAGAACTATTTTTAAAAGTTTATTTAAGTTTTTAAAAGTATTTTTTAAGTTATATATATATATATATATATATATATATATATATATATATATATAATAAAAAAAAATTTATTAAGAACCGGATTGTTCTACAGTTCTAACCAGGAACCGAATCGCAAGGAACCGGATTTTTTCGGTTCGGTTCCGGTTCCTCCAAAATCGGAACCGGACCGAACCGTGGCCAGGTCTAGAGTCGGCACGTGACATGAATTAGTTGGCTCGATTAGTAATAGGATTAAAATATGGTTATAGTCATACACCATTTTAATGTATTAGCTTTATAATTTTTATTGGTTATTAGATCGAAGTGCAAATGAGTTGAGCCGGCACGTGCCATGATGAGTCGGCTCGAGGTTAGCTTGAACTCGAGCACTAGTTCTTCAAGCTCCAGATTTTCTAGCTGTTCGTGAGCTCACAAGCAGACTTCTGAGCTCTTTTTAATTTCAATATTATTTTTTTTTTATTATAAATATAAATAATATATAGTAATATGAAGTATATGGCGTGGTAAACGAGCTGAGCCGACTCGTGAACTCGATAAGCCAGCTCGAAAAAAGGCTTGAACTCGAACTTGAGTTTTTCAAACTCCAGCCTTTTCTTAGTTGTTCATGAACTCACGAGCCGACTCGCGACCCTTTTTTCTATTTTTTATATATTATTTTGTATTTTATAATGTATTATATTATAAATATAATATAAAAAGAACATATAAAAATTAAGAAAATATAATTACGGTTCATTATTAGCTTTGTAATTTATTTTATTATAATATAAATAATTTTTAATAATAAAAAAATAATAATGAAAAAAAACAAAATGAGCTTCGGCTCGAGCTCGAGCTTGAAAAATTGGACTCGAGCTCGGCTGGTTAATCATAATCAACTATTTTTTTACACAAAATAATTAAATTATTTATTATGTTCAGGAATTCAACAATTTTCTCATGTATATGTAGTTAAAGAAGAAAAATGAGAGAAATCGAAAAATTAACAATTGGCGGCCATCTAAAAAATTTCACCAATTTCTCAATGTTTTCAGAACTGGACCGGTTATAAAACTGGATAGGTATTCGGGTCACGAATGGACCGGTTTAACCGGGTTCGACTCGGGTTTTTTCATTTTTTTTAATAGTTAATTTTTTTTTAAAAATATAAAATAGTATTCTTTGTACTTTATATCATTTATTCACCTTAAAATCAGATCCAACATTTATAATATAATTTTTTTTAACTAATATGTCTCATTTAATTTTAATATGCACTACTTTTTTATTTTCCTCTCCCCATTACTATCTTCACTGGCCCCACCCCACCCCACCCCTTCGTTTCTTCTTCTTTGTTCTTTTTTACTTTTTCCACTGTTGCTTTTTTTCACCTCATTTCTCTCCATTTTCAGAGAACATCATCTTCCACATATTTCTTTTCATTTTTCATCAATCTTCACGTAACGGTACTTCTTCTATTTACTTTCTCAGTTTTCTTTTTCCCCCTTTCAGTCCATTGATCTAGCCATCCACAACTCCAATTTGGTCACATAACAAACATATCCGACCACCCACAAAAATCCCCAGCCCAGATTGGACCACCGCGGCGACCCCCCACCCAAATCCGGCAACCTACCGCCATTTTAGGCTAAAACCCGGTTCGTTAACCGGTTTTTCCGGTTGAACCGGATTTTTTGCCCATTGACCCTAATTTTTTTTATTTTTTTTTTTGGTTTATACAACCTAAAGACAAATTAGTAAAAAAAAAATTTTTTGGCGCCAAAGAAGAGATTTGGCGGTAATATAATAGTTGATAAGGTAAATCCACCTCTCCAAGTTTCCCACGATAGAATCCATCGTGATCTACTCCCAAAATATATATCTCCCTTTCATTCCCTTGACCTTTCATATTACATTAAATCACCGAGAAACAGATCTAGAAACAGAACAAGAGAAATAAACAGAGGAATTTTTACTGGTAAATTTACTTCATCTAATGTAGTCCTGTTTATTTCATTATTTGTCTTGAATTGTCTAAGGAACCGACAACAAGGAGACTCATTAGAGTATTCTAAACTATTGGAATAACCCATAACATACAAAATCTTGTTGGATTATAATAGTTGGAAGTTTTTTTGAAATTGTTTTTAATATGTCCTGTTCTTTCAAATCCATATTATGTTATTGTGGTTTTCATTTTACCGGATAATTGGATTTATCATATGAATTGGTTTGCATTTGCATGTTATATTGGTAAAATGACTCTTGATTTTTTTTCTATTATCTGTGATGGAGATGGCGTGTTATGAAAAAAAAAATTATGTTGCACTTATTCATACAATCAAAATTAACAGAGATCAATATTTGTACAAATTAAGCCTTATAGCTATATTAGTATATATTTAATTAGTATTGAATTGTATGAAATATTTTTTATGTTTCTCTTTTATTGATATCAATATCTTAATTCTTTTCAGATCTCAAGTCTAATAATGAGTACAAATCATAAACGTAAAATGGAGTTATTAACAGCAATGGCAGCAACAAACAATACCGGAAATTTGAAGCGTAAGAAGGAGTAAGCAAATGCTTTAACTGCAAATGGTATAGCTAATGAGCCAACTGGGAATTCGTCTCTTCGAAATTTAAATGGTAATGATATTAACATGTTATTTTAATTTATTTGCAGTTATATATAAAAAGTTAATTTAAGTTAATATTTTGTACTTTGAACATTGTAGTTTCAAGTAGAAATAAGAGAGTGTTTGTACCACCGACTAAATCAAGTATTTCAAACTCTTTGACGGGACAATCGGCAACAAACCCAAAAACTAGCGATAAAGGTATTTTCTTTCTATGATTGAGTTTATTTTTGTAAACTTTGTTTATTAAATAGTATAAATTTATATATTTCCTTAACGCATGTAAATGTAATCAATATTTACAGCTAGAGTACATACAGAAGACCTTCACGTACAACATGTGACTAATGCTTCGAATGATCACACTGGAATTGCTGTTACAAGTTTTGTTAAGTTGTATATTTTATTTTTAATTATTTTTACTTCTAACTTATATTTTAAAAAACTAATTGTAGAATCATTTATAGATACGGTTGATAAAGCAGATGCCATAAAAGGTAATGTTAAACATACTATTTTTTTCTTTTTTCTAATCTGTATTGGTATATTAACTATTGATTTATCTTTTATTAACTAATGTTAATTATGGATTAGTGGGTCAAAAACGAGGTCGTGGACTGACTAGGGGGTTAAATACCCAAAAGTATAAACGCAAATCTGGGGGGGAGAAGCCAAAAATTGTTATTCCTAAAGGAATAAACAGACCCGTTGGGAAGCATAGCTCCAAACATGCAACCGAGATTCAAATGTCATAGTACCTAATTCAAATGTTTAAAATTTTCTAAATGTCAAAAAGAATAAGCTCAGTTATGAACTGGAGGAGCCTCATGTTGTTCAATGCATTTGGAAGTCTTTTGCCAAACAGTATTCATCTTTTCGTTCAAATGCTCATAAATATTATTTAAAATGGAAAGAAGGAGGTGGTGTGACACTAGCCAGACAGAATATATACGAAAAACTCGGTGATCGTCGTGACGATTGGCTTTGGTTGTGCGATTTTTGGGAGACAACAAAGTTTGAGGTACTATATTATTTTAGACAATTTTTGTTATTATAAATGGATATTACTGATTAGAAAAAATGATTCATTACATTATTTTTTTTATTCGTCAATATTTACAGAAAGTTTCAAATACTCAGAAAAGCAATAGGAAGAAACTGACATATAGTCATAAATTGGGAACAAAGTCTCGTGCAGCACATCAACATGAGAAAGTTAGTCATATATTTTCTTACTATGAATTATTTACTTGTCGACGTAAATTAACATTTAAATTGTTACATCACAGGGTTTCGATGATATTGATATGTATGAGGTTGAATATCATAATCCTAAAAATGGATGGGCATACAAAGATTTTGAGGCTAATAGTGTAAGTATAATTCATATTTAGGTTATTTCTTAGTTTGTTTGATCAATTATACTTGTGTGTTAAAAGTAAATAATTTATCTATAAAATGATTAACATATTGACTCATATTTGAAAATAGGTTCGAATGAAAGAATTGAGAGAACAACAAAGAGCTTTGCCAGAAGGCGTTGATCGAATGACCACAGAAGAAATTTGCATAACAGTTTTAGGGGAAAATTCATCATACGCTAAATCAAAAGGTCTTAATCGAAAAGTATCTGGAGTTGATGCTATTTCATCTTTTGAAGCTTCTAGCAGTCGAGCACGGTTAGAAGAAGAGTTGGCGAACACACAATCTGAGTTGGCAAGTACGAAAGCCGAGATGCTATTCAGAAAACTACTGTAGAAGCGGTAGTAAAATTCATGGAGCAGATGACTGGCAAAAGCTTTGCTGAAATTATAAACGTACCTAATTGGTGAGTTCAAAACTAGAATAAATCCCGGTATGATTTTATTAATAACATAATTATTTATAATTAATTTTTTTTGCATTTATTCAAGCTATTCTTAATTTTATCATGTAGAGTTAATTAAGAAGAAATGAAGAAGTAACTTGATTGAGGTGGATTTTACTTTATGAGACGTATTATTGCCATGGGCAAAGTATGATTTAAGTTTTTAAATTTAGCTGATGTTTATATTTTGGGCATGTTTCATAGGGATCTTTGTCTTAATTCGGATATGAATTATGGTAATTTTGCTTAACACTATGAGTTTTTTTTATGATATGGTTATCTGCTTTCTTTAGTGTCGTATTATCTTTAAAAAATGAAAAAAACTTCTTGTTTTGCGAAGGAAGTTTGCATTCCGCCGGAGAAAAGAGATTAGAAAACAAAGAGTTTCGCTTATTAATTTATTTCTCGTATTATTTCAAATTTTTTTCCTATTTTACACTATGAGTACACAAGAATATGAGTGGAAATATATCAGAATTATGAGAGAGAGCGAACTATGAAACAGAGGGAAGAAACGAAAGAAAAGGGAAGGGAAAACAGGGTAGGTGGCAACGAAGAATGAGACATGATCTCGGTGGAACTCTTCTGCCTAAAAAAAAAATAGAATAGCAATGGTTGCTATTGCTGCTGTATTGCAGAAGACATGTTTTTCCACAGTGTCCTTGAGGTTCAAGGTTCAGTAAAAAAATTCTAAATCTATTATATTATAGTATATATTTGAATTTGGATTTTCCATTTGATTTATTTTATTCATGCAGAAGGAAGTAAAAGAAACATTATTTCAAGCTTTTGGAGAAAAGTCAATTTTGTTTTCTGCTCGAACAATTTTAAAGTTCAATGGCGAATCTGACCAACTTATGGATTTTATTAGAATTGGTACTACGTGATCGAACACATGTGTTAGAATTTATTCATATTGTATATGTTTTATTATATATGTATTATTGTATAATACAAGTATTTTGTGTAAACGTTAGTTCCATAACCAATCATTAGTTCAATGTAGTTACATTCTGTCATTTTTTTAAATAAATTTAATTAGCTGAATTTATATGCTTACAATTTAATGATTTTAAGACACTTTAGTTTTGTGTAAAAGACATGTAGCAACTATATATACAGTATTTTTGTTATTAAATTGGTCACTGTTAATATTTATTTATATCGACCAAATGTAATTCTCACTAAATACTCCAACTTTGGACGCTATACTAGTACTCGAGTCTTGTTAAATTACAGTGACCATCGATAGTTACCAAATATCAGTTGGTCGTAAAAAAATAAACAACTTAACATTTGCAATTAAATTATTTTTGGTGGCTACATTCTTGCTATGAAAATATCGTTAGCAACCAAATTAATTGGTCGTTGATAGTTATTAAAAAAATTATAGCGACCGTTGTTTGTTTCTTTACTAAATTGGTCACTATTAACATTACTTACAACGACCGTTTTAAAACAAGTCGCTGAAGACTCTAATCATGGTCGCTCAAGGATCGACAACTAATAGTGACCATTTATAGCTACTAAATCTTGTTTGGTCGCAAAGAAATTGAAGTAACTTCAATTTTGCAACCATATTGTTATTGGTGGCTATATATACATATTTTGCGACTATTTGTCTATCGTCGCTAAAAATTTGGTCGTTAAAGCTAGTTTTTCTTGTAGTGACATCATTAAAATCCATGGACTAAAGCACATAATTCATTAAATCACATAATTAGAATAAACTACTCAAATAATAATGTCTACTTCAAAAAATACTATAATGTATCTAAATCACATAAACACATAGAGAACGTATAAATTGCTACTCGATTCATGAAATGCACGTATATTCGTATTTACTATATGTTCAATATAATCATATATAAATGCTTATGAAAATGCGGGTTGTTACACGTATCTTTTGTAGCGAGTATTTTTGTGCACGTTTCTCGATGCGCATTCGTGTTCAACATGTTCAACAACTCATCCAATGGTGGATTGAGCTTGTTCATGTTGAAGTTCACTATGAACGATTCATAAGAACTAGGAAGGGATAGTAGGATCAAATCCACCGAGAGCTCGGCCGGGAGGGTGACATCAAGGCTCACCAGCTTCTCAAGGAGAGTGATCATCTTGAGACCGTGCTCGTGGACCGAAGCCCCTTCACGCAGCCTCATGGTGATCAACTCCTTGGTAGCTGAGTACCTCGATGCCCTAGTATTCTCACTGTACATGCTTTCAAGATGGTGCTTGATATCATAAGCATGCACGTGAGACTCATACTTCCTCGCGAGCTCTGGCACCATGGATGCTAGCATGTAGCACCTCGCATGGAGGTCGTCCTTCTTCCATGCCTCGAAAGTGGCAGTCTCGTCAGCAGTAGCAGTCGCAGGAAGAGCAGCGGGGGGACGTTCATTGAGCACATAGAGACGCTCCTCAACTTGGAGCACAAGTTTCAGATTGCGAAGCCAATCCAAATAGTTTGGACCGGTGAGTTTGTTTTGGTCGAGGATTGAGGAAAGGGGATGTTTGGACATTGTTGCTGAGAAAATTTTAAGAAGACAATAATTAGAGTTTAGTTCGTAATAATCGTTACAATTAAAATTTTGGACTTTTATGTTTTAATTGTTCTCCCACTAATTTTATCGAATTCCACCACCCTCTAGCAGACAATCGAGAAAACTTATTTTTCTTTAATGGGCTTTAGGTCCAATAGCGCTAATGTAACCCGTAGTTAATCTATCCCGATTACATAAGCCTAAAGGTAGAGTACTATCAATCACATCACTATGTGACCCTAAAGATCGATTTACCTCACACAATGACCTAAGTTAATCTAGCGAATATCAAAATCTTCGTGTGTCAAGTCTAGCCTACCAATATGAGATGTCATAGATCCAACTATATCAAACTAATGCAATCCCTAGTTAATCTAGCCGACCACATTAATCCAACATAATTTTATCTATGACCGTATCTCCATCTAATGTCAATTAAATTACAGCTTATCCCACAATAGCACTCCCCGCTAACACGGCTTACTGCACTATTATGAGAGGCTACACATAATTTAATTGTTGGTAGAAGGAAAGAAAAATTCAACAATTTGGTTTTTCTTTATAGCTTGATAATTATTCTTGATTAAGAATGAGGGATTTTATTTATTAAATCTTATTAGCTCATCGGAAGTTTTAGGTTATGATCGTTTGTGATTCCTACAACTATGTTCTCTAGGTATGTGGAAACGCATATTGATCCTAAGAGAGACATACGATCATCATCGTACTTAATCACAATTATTCATCTCATGAATTAATTAATTAATACGATTAATTGCAAAAATAATTAACGGACTCCCTTCATTCATAAATCACTCAAATAAGAATAAAGTCCATTAATTATTTGCCATCCAATTTGTGTTCCATTAATTAAACTAATTTAACGATTAAATTAAATAATTAATCCAACACTATTCTTTGAATTCAAATTAAATTAATGGATCAATTATCTAATTGGGTTTAATTCATAAATAATTTCAAAAATTAAAAATCAATTAACTTTAATATTAATTCTCAGAAAATCAAATAAATTTTTTTTTTTTTTTTGTTTGTGCTGACCGGACCGGTCGGACCGGTTCGACCGGACCGGTTCGGTCAGCTGGGGAAAAACAGCAGCAAAACGAATTTTTTCAAAAATTAAAAATTTTTATATTTTCTGAAATATTCAAAATATTTAATTAATATTAAACCACCCAATTTGATAACACCAAAAATTCAACAATTCAACAAATCGAAGCATGCTTTCGAAAACGATAAACACGTTGACAAATAAACGATTAACCCGTGGCTCTGATACCACTGTTGGGGATCGTGCATGTATACGCAGCGGAATTTAAAATTTTATATCGAACTAGTTTCGATTACATGCATAAACTAATCACATAGTCAACGTACCTTAACGCTTCCGCCATACATATGGTAGTTTTCGATTTAATTGAAAAATACGTATAATCGAAAATCACGAAACATGCTTATACATCATTTAATGAAATCGAAACACGTAATCGCATATTACTCATAATCATAAATTACAATTCATACAAACATGTTCGAATTAATTTACGACAGTTTCGATTTGTTTACCTCTTGTAGCGTGAGATTTCGACGAATCGAAATCAAGAACCAATCACGTACAAGCTGCGATTACCAATCCTCGGGGCTGCAGGAACACCACCGAACGGCAGCTGGTCCGAAGGTGGAGCGACGGCGGCGCGTGCGTGACAACGGCGGCGGCGCGTGGGCGGTGCAGTGGCGCGTGCGGCGATGTGGCAATTCCGTCGGGGCAGCAGCTCCTCTCCAATTAGGTTTCACCTCGAATAAACGGATCTCCCCCTACTGTAGCACTAGATACAAAGGGGTTAGATAACAAGGGAATACGATAGAGAAAGGAGAGGGAAAAATCGGCGGATTCCGGCGGTGGACGGCGGCGGTGCGGCGGGGCAGCAACGGCCGAGAGGGAGGACGGCTAGGGCTTGAGCGGCTAGGGTTTTGGTGCTTGAAAAATCTGATCTCAAAACTCCTTTTGAGGTCTATTTATACCTAGGGTTTTCAACCCTAGCGGGCTTAAGTCATTGGGCTTGACCCACTGATGCATTAAGCCCATTCCCTCGTCGGCCTCGTTTCTCATAAACGATCGTCCACAAAATTATAACAAAATTATATTTGTGACGAGCTCAAAGTCCTCGTCGATACGAGTGCCTCTTCGAAATTTCCAATTTCCAAAATTGGAAACTTCCACTTCAGTGGACTTGCTAAATCGGGAAACTTCCCAATTTAGAAAGTTCACTAAATTCCGCATTTCTCTTTCTCTACGTTTATTCCGACTCGTAATCCACAATCACGAATCTTGGACTCAATCATATTGACCTCCAACTTTGCAAAGATTAACATATTAATCTATGCTCATTGTTATCAAGGATCCATGTTACACGAGAAGTGTGACCCTCAATGGTTCAGGTGTAGGCTAGCCGTGGGCTCACAACTCTTTGTGATTCGAACAACACATTGTTCTTATACGAACTCCTCCCAAGAGTCCCGATTAGAGTAAAACTCATTTTACCTAATCCCGATCAAATCGGTGCCCATCGAATCAAGATTGGCGTCTAGCAACTACGCATCATGATTCCCTAGATACAAATGAAGTGCCTGCAAGAACCTTATGATATAGTTAGCGTACAGTACGATCCCTTCGTAGCACATGTCCCGATTGAACTAGAGGCATTGGTTCACCGAGACCTCTTATAAAGTTCAATGACCGTGCGAACGTTCTAGGTATTATAAATCCGTTTGTGTGCAACTTAGGGAAACACATTTCCCTAATCACCCCACTATCAACTCTGGCCAGAGATTCCATGGATTATAAACCGTCAGAACACACAGGACATCCATGACTACTCAAGCGCTCGAATCCCCTACTACAATGCACAGACTTCACACTAGATTTCGGATTGCACGAACGTTGGCCCTTGGAGCGGTCCGCGGTGGGACTCAGGGACAGGTCACGATACAATCGGTCCTCTAGTGAAGTCACGGTGATGTCTGGGTCTTAAGGACTAATGGTGTACAACTATATCTTAGAAACCTATTACTCGATGAATGAGAACCACTTATAGATTTCTAGGGCGAGGGAGTTCAGTGAACTCATCCAGTATGAGCACCCACTCAAGTATGCCGATGTCACAACACCGAGGACTGATGAGACGCTGTACACATACACTAAGTGCTAGTCTCAAAAGGGAAAGGCCGGTATCCTCATTATTGGCGTAACCCATCGACTAGGAACAAGGTTTAACAGTTACATTATATTGCTGAGTTATCTCACGATTCTACTAGATCAACTCACAGTAATAGAGTAACTCGTTAGGACTATATCTATGTTGCTTGCATGGGATAACAGATATAGAATGCCAAATAAGATATTTTATTATTACGAACGAAAAACGATTGTTTTATTACAAGGATAAAGAGAAGACCACAACCACAAGTTGGCTTGTTGGTCACCTACTCTAACAAATACAACACTAGGACTTTAATACGCATAACCAAACAACAGCAAGAACACTAGATACAAAAGATACAGCGGAGTATAGAAATAACACTCAACGGTTACGTTTACGTGGATGTTTTTATGGATTAAACTTATATTTCTGTTTTAATTGGTGGATTTAGTATTCTATAGGTACAAATTGATAATGAGGTGTCCATGATGCAAAAATGATCAAAGTGTAAGAAAAGAGTTGCAATTAGGAAAATAAAATCGAATTAGAAGAGAGGATCCCTCAAGATCTTCGGTAGTGTCCACGAAGTCGAGCATAACTTTCTCATCCGGACTCCCAATAAACTGGTTCTGGCGGGATTAGAAAGCTATTTCAGCTGGCTACAATTCCTGTCTAATGTCAAATTTCCAAATTCGGACTCGAACATGGTCAAAATTGGATTCCAAAAGCGATCATGAAAATACCCGCTACAGTTCGAGGACACGAATGCGCATCAAGAAACGTGCACAAAAACACTCGCTACAAAAGATACGCACATAAGTAAAAGTACAAGATCATGCACAAAATTACTCACGCAAAAGTCCATTCGCAAAAAGGTTCATGAAAACACAAACTACAATCCTAGGACATTAATACAAATCAACAAACATGCACAAACACACTCGCTCAAATGGAAATGCACAAACGTACATGTAAAAAAACATGCGCAAAAGTGCATTCGCAACAACGTTCTTAAAAACACGAAATACAACACTAGGAATTGAATACGCATAACCAAACAACAGCAAGAACACTAGATACAAGAGATACATCAGAGTGTAGAAATAACACTCAACGTTTACGTTTACGTGGATTTCTTTATGGATTAAATTTATATATCTGTTTTAATTGGTGGATTTAGTATTCTATAGGTACAAATTGATAATGAGGTGTCCATGATGCAAAAATGATCAAAGTGTAAGAAAAGAGTTGCAATTAGGAAAATAAAATCAAATTAGAAGAGAGGATCCCTCAAGATCTTCGGTAGTGTCCACGAAGTCGAGCATAACTTTCTCATCCGGACTCCCAATCAACTGGTTCTGGCGGGATTAGAAAGCTATTTCAGCTGGCTACAATTCCTGCCTAATGTCAAATTTCCAAATTCGGACTCGAACATGGTCAAAATTGGATTCCAAAAGCGATCATGAAAATACCACTACAACAAAAGATATATATTACGACATTTTGTTTGGGACAATTTTTACCATGTATCCCAAAAAGTAAAATATTGGGACAATAATTAAATTATGTCCCGAAACTATAATTTTTTGAGGCACATAAAATGTAAATTATTTTATTATTCGTAATATAATGACAAATTAGGACACTAGTTACATTGTGCCCCAAAAATAAAATTTATTGGGGCATTTAAAATTAAAAAAAATTGGTATAAAATAGTAGGACGATATATTAGGGCATTAATTATATTGTGTCCCAAAAATTAGACTTATTAGGGCATTTAAAAGGTAATATATTTATTTATCAATTAATCGGCAAAAAAAATAATGGAATTTTGCCTCTTCCCTTTTCTCCCTCCACTTCTTCCATAGCACCCACGTATTTTTCCCTATTTTTCCACAAATTCTCGACGCCACTTAATAATCTACAGATTTTGGGGAAATTGGTTTCCCGGCTAGCTAGGGCTTCACCGGCGGCTCTCTTCTCAAGGTATGTGCTGTTTTCTCTTATCAATTATTTGCATGTTTGAATTCAATTTATGTTGTTTGGGTGGATTTCAATTTTTTGGATGCGTATATGACATAGTTATTTGTGGATTTTAATTATTTGTTGTTTTCAATTTATTCTTTGTGTTTCGGTGGATTTCAATTTCTGTATTTCTCATCTAATTTTTATTTATTCCTCGTTTGTTTAAATCTTCCGAATTGGGTGATAATTAGATTTTTGTTTATTTCACTTTTATTTTCTCATATGAAATATCTCATTGCAAAACTCATGTGCGTTTGGGTGGCAATGGTGTATGTAGTACACCCACAAATACTTTGATTATATTTAGTTGAGAGAAATGGCAAATAAGAAAAAATAAATAAAATCTATTCCACTTAGTAGATGAATCAGATGAGGTACATAACCAGGACGAAATCGATTATGTTTAATTGAAAATATTATTTAGTAGAATCAAGACACTAACGAGAGATAAAATTTTGAAGGGGCAGATTTAAGAGATTTTCATATTTCAATTTATCTTTATTTAAACTATAATGGATATTTCTAATTAGAGATAGTTGGATTGGGTAATTCATCATCTCCACTAATATGAATAAAACTAAAGTTCTCGTAAAAAAATTGCGTCGACTGCTTGGGCGAATACCCATCAGTGCTTTGATGTGTGTCATTAAAAAAATAATCCTTATCCAGTAATAATTTTTGTAGAGTAATCAAAACTTTTGATGGACCTTTATTACATTTTGCTTGTGATCACTGTGTAATTAGTTGACTTGTTCTATTTTGCTTTAGTAGGGATTTGTTCCAAAGTTCTTAATTCTCAAGATTTAATTCATCTTGAAGAAGAAATTAGCAAAACTCTTTGTGAGTTGGAGAAGATATTTCCACCATCTTTTTTTTGATATAATGGTTCATTTGACGATTCATTTGGCATATGAGGCTTGGCTTGGAGGACCCATGCATTACCATTGGATGTATCCTGTTGAAAGGTAATTTTGTTTATGTTGTTACTTCACTTTGATTGAAGGTTGAGTCTTCTACCGGGGAGGAATTGATAGGGCTTACGAAGCGGTACCGACATGGGGAAGACAGATCGATCGGAAGCGTATCATCCCTCCTGGAGATTGAAATAATAGTTGTTATTGAAATGCCACTGAATTATTCAGGTATAATTATTTTATGTATTATAATATATTTTATGTATTATAATTCAGGTATTTGTCAACATTAAAATTATATGTGCGCAATCGTAGTTGTCCTGAGGGTTAAATTGCTGAAGGATATTTGATGGAAGAATGCTTAACCTTTTGTTCTAGATACTTAGCAGACGTGGAGACTAAGTTTGATAAAGTTCATAGAAATGATGATATTAGTGGTGAGAGTACAGTAGAATTCCCAATCTTTTCTAATACGGGGCGTCATGTTGGAAGAAGAAGTTGTGTAGTTTTGGGCAAGGAAATAACAACCAAGGCACATCAATATGTTGTATTCAACTGCAGCGAAATTGAACCCTTCATTGCGTAAGATATTTTCAAACGTAATTGTATTAGCTTAATTTTAACTGCCATATATTCTTATGATTTATGTTTAAGCTTTATGCAGAAAACACAAAGCTTTAGTTGAAGCGGCAAATCGTCGTCTTAGTAGGAAAGACGTTTAAAGAATTCATAGTGAAACTTTTGCTGGCTGGCTATATAATCATGTAAGTTAATATATGATACAATTTTGATGGATGTTATATTTAAGCTATTCAAATACTAGTTTGTAGCTATTTTTTAATACGAAATTATATCAAGCAGGTTGAAGAATTATATCTTGCTGGAAATGAGGTTTCTAAAGAACTTAGAGCCTTATCTCGAGGTCCTAATCTGGCAGGAAAGCGATGATGGTTCAGCTAAAAGTCTGAAAATAAAAGAAAAAGTTGTAAGTATTAATTTTGACATTTCTATATGCAAGTACATAAGGTGTAAGCAGTATTATTATTTATATATAGTTTACTTGTCTCACAATTTAGCTATCTCAGGATAAAATGAATGAACTAGATCTTCAAGACTTTGAAAATTCAAATGACAACCAAACAACTTATAATCCCGACGATTCATTTGCGAAAGTATTGGGTTAGGATAAGGATGGACAACTGCGTATGTATGGGTTGGGAGTAACACTCACTGATGTTTATGGAGACAAGGCTAGTCGTGCTACACTTTTTAGGCATGCCATGGAGTACAAAACAAAATATATGGAGTTGAATGCAAAATATGATGATCTATCCACATTAGTAAATAAACTAAATGGTACTGGCCAACCTCATGTTGAAAGTGCTCCTCTTGCATCTCCAAATCAGCAAGCTCCTACAAATTCTCAACTCACAGCTCCAGAAAATGCTGAACTCAGAAGCCCACATGGACAATATGATTCGGTATATGTTCCAAGTTCATTTTCAAGTGGGCAGGTTGATGCTCAAACTTCACTGGACAATCAAATATCGTTTGCAGCAGCATCACATTCAGATAGTATCAAGGTAATACAACTAAAACATGTAACTGAATACATATATATAAATTAAATAACAACTGATGCACTAATTATTAACAAAAATTATTTACAGGTTGGCTCATCAATTGTTTTAAAAAGTCTTGCGAATATCAATGATATAGTTGCAACAGGTATTGTGGACGAGATGGAAAATGTTAGAGTTAATGGTATCGATTTGGGCACCGATTTTCGTAAAGTTGTCATTCAAAACCAAGTGAAAAAAGAGCAAGATTAATTTTCCCTCACAATCATATTCAAACAATTGGAAGTGCTCGTGGAGTACCCGTTGCTTGGCCATTATCATTGGTATGTCCTTATTTCAAAAAGATTAAATATTTTATTACGTTTGTCTTACTATATGAGTTACTTATGTGGATGATTTAAAGGACTAGCTTTCATGAATGTATTTTGTGTTTTCAAAGATGTACTTATTCAAGAAATTTTGCAAGGACTGTGTATTGATATCATCATAAATATGTGTATGCTATTTATTATAAGAAATATGGGTTTACATAGTGTTATAGCTCTTGATAATTTTTGTTTCTTCACAGATACTTGTTGTTTATCTGTGATTTATATGGTTGGTTCAAGAATCTAGATATATATGATCCAATTATTATATATTATTGTGTTTTTAATTTGATTTTCTATTTCTAATTAATGTATATTTTGGTGCATGTAGGTCGCTTTGGATGGTGAGTTTCATGTGTGATGCAGTCTGAAGTATGAATGAGCTTACTTTTGAGTTTTTAGTCTAGATTTTAGAATAATAGGTAATTATTTTTTTGATAGAAAATTTATGTTGCTACTTCGACATTTTAGGTTTATGTTCAAGAATTCTGACTTGATCCTGTTAGATAGTCTTTGGGAGATTTGTTTTAGTTTTTATGAATAGTTTTTGAAGTTTTTTTTAAAATACTATTTTTTTTACTATTCGTTTGATGAAATGCAGATGAAACTTATGAATGATGTTTAGCAATTAATTTTATTATGTTTGATATTTTTTTTAAATATTGCTTTGCGTTAATTTTCTATATGAAGGTGTACTAAGAATTAGTTAGGACACTTGTATATATTATAATTTTTAGTGTCCTAAAATGTTTGTTAGGCCATTTGTAAGTGTCTTAAAAAGCCAATTCAATTTTGGAACAAATGTCCCCAGAAAAGTTTTATGAGGCAATTAGTGATGCTCGTATAAATATATATAAAGACACTTATAAATATCCTATTATACATTTTTACGGACATATATAAATATCTTCATACTAAAGTAAGTGTCCCATAAAAAAATTGTACATAAATATTAACATTCTTATAAGGCTTATATGTGTGCCTCAAAACTACTTTATCGAGACACATATAAAAGTCTTAAAAGGAAAATTCTATTGGGACATATAAATAATGCCTCACGAGCTAACGCAACACACAACTATGCGACATATGTTTTAAATGCCCCTACAAGTAAAAGTGCCTCAAAATGATATATATTGAGACATATGTATACATCTCGAAAAGGCATTTTTGTTGTAGTGTACCCGCTACAGTTCGAGGACACGAATTCGCATCAAGAAACGTGCACAAAAACACTCGCTACAAAAGATACGCTCATAAGTAAAAGTACAAAATCATGCACAAAATTACTCACGCAAAAGTCCATTCGCAAAAAGGTTCATGAAAACACAAACTACAATCCTAGGACATTAATACAAATCAACAAACATGCACAAACACACGCGCTCAAATGGACATGCACAAACGTACATGTAAAAAAACATGCACAAAAGTGCATTCGCAACAACGTTCTTAAAAACACGAAATACAACACTAGGACTTGAATACGCATAACCAAACAACAGCAAGAACACTAGATACAAAAGATACAGCGGAGTGTAGAAATAACACTCAACGTTTACATTTACGTGGATTTTTTAATGGATTAAATTTATATATTTGTTTTAATTGGTGGATTTAGTATTCTATAGGTACAAATTGATAAAGAGGTGTCCATGATGCAAAAATGATCAAAGAGTAAGAAAAGAGTTGCAATTAGGAAAATAAAATCAAATTAGAAGAGAGGATCCCTCAAGATCTTCGGTAGTGTCCACGAAGTCGAGCATAACTTTCTCATCCGGACTCCAAATCAACTGGTTTCGGCGGCATTAGAAAGCTATTTCAGCTGGCTACAATTTCTGTCTAATGTCAAATTTCCAAATTCGGACTCGAACATGGTCAAAATTGGATTCCAAAAGCGATCATGAAAAGACCCGCTACAGTTCGAGGACACGAATGCGCATCAAGAAACGCGCACAAAAACACTCGCTACAAAAGACACGCACATAAGTAAAAGTACAAAATCATGCACAAAATTACTCACGCAAAAGTCCATTCGCAAAAAGGTTCATGGAAAAACAAACTACAATCCTAGGACATTAATACAAATCAACAAACATGCACAAACACACTCGCTCTAAAGGACATGCACAAACGTACATGTAAAAAAACATGCGCAAAAGTGCATTCGCAACAACGTTCTTAAAAACACGAAATACACCACTAGGACTTGAATACGCATAACCAAACAACAGCAAGAACACTAGATACAAGAGATACAGCAGAGTGTAGAAATAACACTCAACGTTTACGTTTACGTGGATTTCTTTATGGATTAAATTTATATATCTGTTTTAATTGGCGGATTTAGTATTCTATAGGTACAAATTGATAATGAGGTGTCCCTGATGCAAAAATGATCTAAGAGTAAGAAAAGAGTTGCAATTAGGAAAATAAAATCAAATTAGAAGAGAGGATCCCTCAAGATCTTCGGTACTGTCCACGAAGTCGAGCATAACTTTCTCATCCGGACTCCAAATCAACTGGTTCCGGCGGCATTAGAAAGCTATTTCAGCTGGCTACAATTCCTGTCTAATGTCAAATTTCCAAAATCGGACTCGAACATGGTCAAAATTGGATTCCAAAAGCGATCATGAAAATACCCGCTACAGTTCGAGGACACGAATGCGCATCAAGAAACGTTTACAAAAAACACTCGCTACAAAAGACACGCACATAAGTAAAAGTACAAAATCATGCACAAAAGTACTCACGCAAAAGTGCATTCGCAAAAAGGTTCATGAAAACACAAACCACAATCCTAGGACATTAATACAAATCAACAAACATGCACAAACACACTCGCTCAAAAGGACATGCACAAACGTACATGTAAAAAAACATGCGCAAAAGTGCATTCACAACAACGTTCTTAAAAACACGAAATACAACACTAGGACTTTAATACGCATAACCAAACAACAGCAAGAACACTAGATACAAAAGATACAGCGGAGTATAGAAATAACACTCAACGGTTACGTTTACGTGGATGTTTTTATGGATTAAACTTATATTTCTGTTTTAATTGGTGGATTTAGTATTCTATAGGTACAAATTGATAATGAGGTGTCCATGATGCAAAAATGATCAAAGTGTAAGAAAAGAGTTGCAATTAGGAAAATAAAATCAAATTAGAAGAGAGGATCCCTCAAGATCTTCGGTAGTGTCCACGAAGTCGAGCTTAACTTTCTCATCCGGACTCCAAATCAACTTGTTCCGGCTGCATTAGAAAGCTATTTCAGCTGGCTACAATTCCTGTCTAATGTCAAATTTCCAAATTCGGACTCGAACATGGTCAAAATTGGATTCCAAAAACGATCATGAAAATACCCGCTACAGTTCGAGGACACGAATGCGCATCAAGAAACGTGCACGAAAAACACTCGCATGCGTGAGGTCTACTAACTA
>NW_012194828.1:0-27396 GCF_000504015.1 Erythranthe guttata
GTTTGAGGGACAAGCCTATCAAGCTTAAGCCACGTACAAGGCTTCTTCTTAACCACAGGAGGTGAAACAGTTTATTTTGCGTCACTAGCTTTTTAGTCTTCCGCTGTTTCCTGTCGGAAACTTCCTCTTCTAGAGTAGATTCAGCAGTTTTTTTTCCCATTCTTCAGTAGTGCCTTGCCAGAAACAACCTGTTCATTTTGTTCCTGTTTTTCCTAGGTGCCATACCCTTATAGACGGCTAATTATGCGTCCCTTAACGTCAAATTAAAAGCTGCATAAACATATCAATTTCGTTAGCATTGGTAAAATGTATAAACGAATCATTGCAGATTAATTAAATGCAAGCAAGGAAGAACTGAAAGACGCATGCAAGAGTGAAACTGCACGAACATGCAGCAAAAACCAGTTTGCAATAATGTTTAGAGCAGCAACATATATATTGTGATTGTAGAAAATCAATATTTTATGCTTGGAGTCCAACCAAACATAAGATAGAAAATGATGACTGGATGGTATACATTATTTAATATATTTCTTTTTTAACTGATGTTCCATTCAAAAGGATGGAACAAATAGATTTCCTCTTTATAGTCAATTTCACTACTTGGGAAAAAAAGAAAGAATAAATCGAAAAGTGATACTTCAACCCTAAATTAGCAATTTCATCAAAATCGATAAGTGATATTTCAAACCTAAATTGGCAATTCCATCTACCACCATTATCATAAACACCAAAAACACAGCCAACCTAATGCACATACAATTTTTGGGATCAATTCCACAATTATAATAAAAAAATTCCAACTTTGATTAAAAATAAGAAAACATCTTGCGAAATTAGCATTGATTGCAGACAAAATTGGCTACTGCCAATATTTTCGTGTGTTATCCTTTTTCAATTCCAAAAGGAGCTAAAAGAATACGATAAAACAAAAATTCGATACTCATTAACAATGAATATATGAACTAACCTTGATACAGTACCGCCGTTGCTCGGAATTGAGAACGAAAATAGGCGGAGGGGCGTTACAGAAAAAACGAGCTCAGATTTTATTTTATTTAATTAAATTGTTTTTCACAAGGGAGATGGCGATCTTCACCTACGGGCTGGGCCGACTTCTCCTCTCACCTCGATCTCCGGCGCCGCCTTCAACAAACAAAATGACAGGATCAAATATTATTTCCACAAATAAATAGCACCAAACCAACCTTGCTCTTACCAATAAAAGAAATACATATCATGTCATCTTCATAATTTTCTAAGTTGAAGTTGATAATACCTGCTGCCACATTCCAGATCTCAATAGTTGTCCTATTTACATCCATTGATAAACAAATAATTAAATAGCAAGAAGGATGAAGACCAGACCAGGCAGCTCACTGCTGGCAAGACCTCACAATGCAGGTATTTTGTCTGGAAAATATAATATGCTGACTTAGCAGAAAATTAAAGACAAAAAATAATTGTTCCAGAAAACAATCAATCTTGCCTTTTCAGTATTTTGGGCCCTTTGTCGAGGCACTTCTCAGGTAGTACATACATGAAAGCATTGAAATTTTTAAATTTAACAATGAACCCGTAAAAATATGTGGGAGCCAGACCTTTTCTGAGAGCGGAAGAAGCAGGTGCGCGGAGCCAAGACGCGTTGGCGGCAGCGGAAAATACTGATGGGCGGTGGCAATTTTGTGGGCTGGGGGAAGATTTAGCGGCCGAAATTTGCCCAGACGCAGTGGGAAACCCCTTTTTGGGTGGAAGAAGGAACAGAGGGCACGTGTAAGGAGGATTACAGAATACAGAAAAAAAAAAAGCAAAAAAAAAATTGTATTTAGAAGATGAAAAGGTTCGAGCTGGTTGAAAATAAAAGGAAAAGAAAAGAAATCTGGCATGTGATTGGCTAGGGAAAATAAAACGGCGTCGTTTCTAGGGCTGGAGTGCAAAAAAAAAAGAGAAAATAAATTAAGGAGGACAAATTGTGGAGATGTACATATATATAGTTGTAATATATATATATCACATAATAATACGATAAAAATGTAAATATTTATATTTCTATGTCAAACCATTCATTCAAAATAAATCTAAATTCAAATTTCAACATTAAATTATTGACTAGGACAAAAATCATAGTTTTTAAAAATGCTAGTGTCAGTTTTATTACATTTGCTTATATATGAAGATTTTTTTTTTTTTTTTTTGTGTGGTTTTGCCTTCATTATTAAACAAGCAAACAAACACGATTGTTATAAACGAAATGTGCTGAAAATTGCACAAATCACCTCAAATATGCTGAAAATCAAACAAATTACCCCAAAAATGTTGAAAGTCGCATAAATCACCTCTAAATGTGAAAATCGCACAAATTATTCCTAAATGTGCTGAAATTTGCACAAACCACCCCTAAACATGTTAATAATCACACAAGTTACACCTAAATGTGCTGAATTCAGAAATTGTATTGTATTGCGATACATATCGCGCTATACCATGGTATTGACTACACAATATTCTACTGGTGACCCGAGAAATTGAACCTCACTCCAAAAGTTTATGGGTCATTCTTTGGCATATATAAGGTGATAATTTGTCAAGTGAACCGGCCCACATTAAGCCCACCAACATCTTCCAAAATGTTTTGTAATATATGAAAATTAAAAAAAAAATCTTATAAATTATATATATATATATATATATATATATATATAAGTAGCTTTAGTCCACATTTTTATTTAAGATTTTATAATAAGTAAAAATAGTTTATAAGACCATTATCCAAACACTTTACAAAATAATTTTAAAATTAGGACATAACAACTTATCAGCTCTTAGGTGGTGTTTGCAAAAATTTATTTAAAAGCATAAGTTATTGATTGTGAGTTAAGTTGATATTAAGTGATTAATTCTAAAAGTTAGGGGTGTTAGCAAAAAATCTGGAAAATTAACTAAAATAGAAAAAGCAGGTACATGGGTGCTTTTAAAATTATAGCTTAAAGCAGCTTATTTTAAGAGAAGTAAAAGCAAAAGATGGTTTCGCAAACACATAAAAACAAATTATGTGATAAAAAAAGCGTATAATCTATTTTTAAAAGCTTTTGCAAACACCACCTTAAACAGCTAATTATATATAAGAGCTTATCAGCTGTTTAAAATAAACTTAGGCGAATAGACCCTCAAACTCCATGCACCTAATTGTATTTCTATATTAATCACTTTCCCCTTGTAACAAAATGTTTTCTTTGCCCTTGAACAAGTTCCCCGAATCATATAATGATTTGAGTAAAGTAGTTAGATTATTTTTCTTAGTTTATTACCTTTACAATGAACATTTTATGATAGATCTTATTTCCATAGATTTACACTCATTTTATGTGTTAAATGTCGAAAATTGCACAAGAATTTTAAAATAATTCAGTAAATTAAATTAATTCCACATGGTCGGTGTTCAAAATTAAATCAGATGAATGAACTATATTCCTAGTCCGCCACTAGAGCCGACATTGTTTGTAATAATTAAAGTTTATGTTTCATAATTAGAAGCATTTATAATTTTTGTATTAATATATTTTGGTTAGTTGTGGACTCGATTATCTCAACATTTACGTTACCTCAAGATTAAAATAATGTAATGGCTATTTTTAAGTTGTCAAAATTTAATTATGATCTTAAACACTACTCCTATCTCTTTATCTTAATTAAATTGGTCGAGAATATAGATAATACTCTAGCGTGTTTTTCATATAATTGAGCACTAATCAGAAAATACACTCAAATATTAATTAATTAGTAGTTTCACATATGGCACATTATACAAAGACTGGCTTCGATTTCGATTTCGCTAATCATCGAGTTGAACACTTTGTATTTGATACGGACCATGTTGCCCTGAGCCCCACTCTACATAAACAAAATAAGTTGACTATAAAGCCCAAAAAGGGCGACCCAAATTAGCAGTCCAGTTCCATCAAATATGCACGAAACCTTAAAAAGGAAAAAAAAATACTTTCTCTACCTTTACCCCGTACAACGACGTGAGGTGAGGCCATAGGCTTTACATCGTGACCTCAAATTGGGGTTTTGGACGAGCCAAGTTCATTTAACCTAAAATTTCATTAATGCAGCATGTCCAAATAAGAAGGTAATTAGGTTAAATAATCTAATGAATCTTACATTTCAAGCAAGAGAGACATCTATAAATAGGGAGTTGACTCATATTTTTACTCTATAATGTTTTTTTACTAGAATCCACAATATGCATATATATAAATACAAATTTTGACTTGATCATCGGAGCTTTTACGTTGGGAAAACTTTCCCAGCGGAAGGAGATCTGAGCTGACATCACGCTTGCGTCATCAAAATACTATCAATATTAAATAGGCTAAGTTTGAGTCATGAATATATATAATGGTTAGCCATGAGCCTATTTATAATTGCAAATTAACATCGCTTTTCAAATTCTAAAACCACTCCCACTATTACTTGCTCCCCTTTAGCATTTAATTTTGTTTGGTTCATTGATAAGAAAATATTGGGCTTGAGGAGACTTCTTAGATGCTTTTTCCCCATTTAGACAAACATATTGAATCAATTAATTTGTCAAGTAAAAAATATTCATTGATAATTATGCAAATTTCACAAAAATATACTTTTTGCATTAGGGGTTTGAACAGAGAGTTGGATGATATATCAAGTTATTTTACATTGAATAATTTTTAATAATTAACAGAGTTAAACAATTAAGTATCCACTAAACATACGTGTACATTAATATGTGTGATTATATGCAGATCTACAAGAAACAACCAAGTATAAATTCAAGTTGTCGTTGTGTATAATGATTTGTGGGTCAAATGTTTTTCAAAAATATAATTCCTAATATATCAAAACCTAATGGATAATTATTAAATCCGCCTAACATAAAATAAGTCTTCACATTCAAAAAAGAAATAAATAAAAATAACATATATGTTATAGAATAATAGAATATACGAGAACATAATATAAATGAGAGAGAGAGAGAAATTTTTATTGAAGCTGAAAGCTTCTATTTATTTCATTTATAGAGTCATGTATTTATACACAAATTTTACAATGCATTGTCATCATCTAATGAGATAGCTAGAAATCAACCCATGCACGGACACGTATTTACAAAGGATAAGTATACTGATTAGCTTGTAGGATAATGATGCTGAGTCCATATTTAGAATAGATATATCCAAAATCTATTATTATAATACTCCTCCTTGGACGAAGTATTATTATCTCGGCTGCAAATCGGATGAGGAAAATGTATGCCTCGTTAAAAACCTTAAGCCGGAAAACTCAATGAGACAAAACCGGTCAGAAGGGAAAAAGAGGGCATAACTCAATCCAAGCCGTGTGCATAAGCTGCCTCGTTAAAAACCTTTGCTGGAAAACCCAATGGGACAAAACCAGTCATAAGGGAAAAAGAGTGCAGCGCACCATTGCTCCCTCTGAAATGAGCAATATAGCCTTCGAAATGGTTCGTCAATCTTGCTTCACATTGGCTCTTCTCATTCCAATGCCATATACCAATTTCTCAAATGTAGAAGCCTGGAAGGACTTGGTTCAATCGCCTTTTATGTATCTGTGCTATATAATCAACATTATCATGTTAGTGGGCATGCTTGTTTGGTAAATCAACAAGACGTACCTGCAACATTACAAAACTGTGAGTCATTATTCACTGTAATAATCATCGTATACAATCTATTAATCAATTAAGAATGTAAATATATTATTTATGATCATCTCATTTATATCCCATATTTCACTGAAATAACTTATGGGATTCTCGGTATTATCGTGATCTGATATAACTTTTTCGATATCAGGCTCAACAGATTTATCTGGAGCATTCTCACTAGGAACCACCTCATTTGAGGGTTCATTGATTTTCCCCTTTCTTTTTTCTAGGAACAACGTCCTTTGATCCAATTGGTCTACCCCGTTTTTGTCGTGGGGGATCATCATTCATTTTCGCATGTTCTTCAGGAACAGCGATCCTAACTGGAACATTCACACCTGGAATATAAGACTTTGTAACTTTACTCGCATCATTAAATGCATCAGGAAGTCTATTGGCAATATTTTGTAAATGAATGATTCTATGGATCTCATTTTCACATTCAGAGGTACGTGGGTCGAGATGAGATAAATGTTGCTCACACCACGTGAGATTCTCGATTGGGTTTTTATTTATCATTATCACGGATATTCTGAATATCCTTACCAATCGGTATAAATAATGTCTCATCAAAATGATAATCCGCAAATCTAGCGGTAAATAAATCACCCGTCATTCCAAGAACCTAATAATTGACAGTGAATCAAACCCAACGTATATGCCAAGTCGGCGTTGGGGACCCATTTTAGTCCTCTGAGGAGGAGGAATTGGCACTTGCACAGCGCAACCAAATGTGCGAATGTGCGAAATATCGGGCTCAAAGCCTAATGCCAATTGCATTGGGGAATGCATATGATAAGCAGTTGGGCGTAATTTAATCAGTGTTGATGCATGCAATACTGCATGGCCCCATGCTGTACTAGTGAGTTTATATCTCATCAGCAATGTACGAGCAATTATTTGGACGCGTTTAATCAAAGATTCCGCCAGTCCATTTTGAGTGTGAACGGATGCTACTGGGTGCTCGACATTTATTTCCAGAGCTTCACAATAATATATGCCAGCAAACGCGCAAATACTATATTTCGCGTAAATAATAAGCATACGTGGTATCATTATGCAACATAATTGTTGCATTCCCGGAGTCATCTATTATCTCCACGGGATCTGATATGATTTTAACTTGTGCCTTGCACAATGTCACACTCGAGAAATATATTTATTATATAATATTGAGTGTGTAGTTGCACTATCGAGTAGGCAATAGTCATATTTGTCCATGTTTTTCATATACGCGTATCACAATCAGCTCGACCTCGGATATTTATCCTCCCCTCGGGTATTTATCCTCCAAGGGAGATATGTACATATGGGTTTACCCAAACAACTCGATCTTGGGAATCACACCATCCAAGAGAGGTTAAACATGGATACACACAAAATAACTCAATCTCGAGAATCACATCTTCCGAGAGAGATATATATACACTGGATACAAGATAACCCAAAACCCTTTAAATTTGGGCTTGTGATTAATAGCCTCTAAGTTAGCTCTTGACGGGTTTTACCTCGTCTAATGACTCTACGAGCTTCAGGCTCGGAGTTGTTTTCAGATATTTGGCCTTTAAATCGGCGTTTGACGGATATTATCACTTCTTGACTCAACGAGCTTCAGGCTCGGAGATATTTTCAGATATTTGGCCTTTAAATCGGCGTTTGACGGATATTATCACGTCTTGACTCAACGAGCTTCAGGCTCGGAGATATTTTCAGATATTTGGCCTTTAAATCGGCTTTTGACGGATATTATCACGTCTTGACTCAACGAGTTTCATGCTCGGAGTTATAGTATGATTTAGCCTGTAAATCGGCTTTCTTGTCTCAACGAGTTTAGACTCGGAGCTATATTAAAGATTTAGCCTCTAAATCGGCTTTCTTGCTTCAACGAGTTTAGACTCGGAGCTATAATAAATATTTAGCTTCTAAATCGGCTTTCTTGCTTCAACGAGATTAGACTCGGAGCTATATTCAAGATTTAGCCTCTAAATCGGCTTTCTTGTCTCAACGAGCTTAGACTCGGAGCTATATTTTATATATTTGACGGAAATTCCAACGTCTTGACTCAACGAGTTTTTCACTCGGAGTTATAGTATGACCTCTATACGATCTCTGTTAAGCTCTACGGGTACTATGCCCGGAGTTGATAGCCTCTAAATCGGCTTTAAACGGAGATTATTATTTCTCCAACTCGACGAGCATCAGGCTCGGAGTTAATCTCATAGTCTCTAAATCGACCTTGAACAAAGATTATTATATCCTTTTACTCGACGAGCATCATGCTCGGAGTTAATTTCTTGGCCTCTAAATCAGACCACATATCTGTTAAAATTAGCACGTGCTAGCACTGCTTGGGATCCACAAGCTTTCAAATATAAATTTCAGCAGCAATTCAACAAATAAATAAGCAATAGATTAATATACACGAATCCATCATATCCTTTGAGAAATGATAGCGTATAAAATACTGAAGTATTCGCTAATCATTCTCGTTTGTCATTTCGACAATAGATCGAGGATCTGGATTTTCGTAAAATAAAATAGAAAGAAAGAAACGAAAATAACAAATCCCTATCGAGCAAAATCTCGTGCTGATAACGTGTTATAGAATAATAGAATATACGAGAACATAATATAAATGAGAGAGAGAGAGAGAAATTTTTATTGAAGCTGAAAGCTTCTATTTATTTCATTTATAGAGTCATGTATTTATACACAAATTTTACAATGCATTGTCATCATCTAATGAGATAGCTAGAAATCAACCCATGCACGGACACGTATTTACAAAGGATAAGTATACTGAATATTTAGCTTGTAGGATAATGATGCTGAGTCCATATTTAGAATAGATATATCCAAAATCTATTATTATAATAATATAAATCTTGTCTCCCCCATACCCCAACACACACACACAGACACAAACAAACCTAAATGCACGTACATATACTGCACAGAGGAGGTTCGCCGCGGCGCGAAACTTTATAATATTTTTGTCATGATTAAATAATTATTTAGGTGCCCTAGTCATACAAAGTAAAATAAAAAAAAAAAAAAAAAAAAAAAAAAAAAAAAATTGATTGACTTCACATGTAAGTCAGATTAAGGTCAAATTCTACTGCGCGCAACTTGGTAGAAACCCACAAGAAACAAGTTTTTGTTGAAGGAGCATTACATTTCCAAATCCACCCATAGGAGTAAATGTAATATATTCTCAGATGATAAATGTAATGTTTTATCTTTAGGTAACCGTAATTTACCCATATTTAGTTCAATAAAAAGATAATTTAGATAATTAATTCATTCCATCTATATAATATAGGGTAAATTACAAACACCCCCCTGAGGTATGGTCGAATTACAAAAACACCCCTCTTGTTTGGGTAATTACATCTACCCCCTCAACTCCTCAAATATAGTGGAATCTTCGAGATTATATGGAATATTATCACTTTTGTACCCGTTTTATCCCATTCAAACTCTACATTATGAAGAAAGATGATCATAATATGTGATTTTTAGCTTGTATATATCAGTTTGTGGTGCATCGGAAACTGTATTTTTTACACAAAACGAGTACAAACTAGAGCACATTTCACGGAATCTAGATGACTATGTTGAATTTGGCACCATAAAGGTGGATGTCTAAGAAAAAATCATAGTTGAGGGGGTATATGTAATTATCCAAACAAGAGGGGAGTTTTTGTAATTTGACCATACCTCAGGGGGTGTTTGTAATTTACCCTTTTTTCAATCATAAAATCCAATTCTGTTTTTTTTTTAGTTCTGTTTTTTTTAGTTTAAAAAAAACAGAATTGGATTTTATGTATTTTATATTTTATTGTATTTCATGTTTTTTTTTTAAGATTAAAAATGGTGAAAGTTCAAAAAAAAAAAAAGGATTTAATGTCGCTGCTGACCGTGGCGACAGATCATGAAGTTGCCATGCCACGTGGTGACGAACTCTAATTTATTTACACCATTTAAAGCAACCCCATTTTATTTACACTTTTCAAAACAACAAAAAAAATAAAAAATTGCCCCATATTTATCTCTATTTTGAAAATTGAGCCTATTTGGTGAATGTTAGTAAAACAAATAGGGTAAATAACACTTACCATGTGGTTTGAACTTTATGCACATGACCCCCTTATTCTTTCAATATAGCACATGACCGTCTTGTATTTTAATATAAAAATTATTACAAATAAGCCCATCATGGCCTACTTATTCATAAAATTGTCAGATAATAAATTTTTTTACAAAAAAATCCAGACAATGTGTAGAGGTGTGTAACATACTAAAATATCCTTCTCATGTTTTAATATGCTCCAAGTTCATCATTTTGATTCATTTTAATATCAATTTGATTCCATATTTCACAAATTATTTAATTTTGAATAATAATTCAATTTTGATTACAATTTCGCCATTTTTACCTACGTTGACTGCCGATCTCTGGTGTTCATTTTTTTTTCTGAATTTTTTTTCTTCAACTTTTTTTTGACAGTCATATAAACTACATTACTGTTTAACACATTAATATTAATACAACAAAAATTACTATTATTGTGTAATAGAGTAATATTAATACGTTGACCATTCAACAAAGACAAATATAATAAAAATGTAAAAGAGTTAATATTGATGTGGTTGACAATAATATTACTGTCAACCACATTATTATTACTGTAACGACAGTAATATTACCGTCAACCACAATAATGTTATTATTATTACAGTAATATTATTACATTAATTGGTCAGAAAATCAAACAAAATTATAGTGTCAAAAAAAAAAAATAATGATGCGCTTGAAGTAATATTATTGTGTTTAAAGTAATTTTACCATCAACAACAATAAGATTATTACGATGACTGATCAAAAAATCAAACAAAAATAAAAAAAAGTTTAAAAAATAGTAAAATTGATGTGGTTAACAATAATATTATTGTGTTTACAGTAATTGTACTGTCGATTGTTGTCAGCGACAATATAACTAGTGTTAATGACAGTACAATTACGGTCAACGTTGAGCAGCGAGCATAAAAAAAATGGAAAAAAATTTAGGACAAAAAAAAAGTCAACTCCGAAAACCAGCGACGTAAAAAATAGGGAAAAAATCAACGTCGGAAACCGGTGGCAAAAAAAAAAAAAGAAGAAGAAGTTTAAGAAAAACAAAAAAGTCAAAATTAAAAATTGAAGTTAAATTAGGGTTACTATTAGAAATTGAGTTTAAAATGTTAGCGGTAATTTTGTCATATACATTAATTTTACCTTTAACTATAACACATATTAAAGGGATGAACTTATTATCGAAAGAGATATAGTCCATGTGCACAAAATTCAAACTAGTGGAGGGTGATATGGTTATATTGAAAGTATCATTTACATAAAGCTCAAACCAAATTAAAGGATTAACCAAACAAATACACTTGAGTCGAGTTTCAACTCATCTAACTTTAGATTAACACAAAATCGTACATAAAACATATTTTACATTTTTACTGCACAACTCAAGTATCCTGTGAGATTTTTCATTAAAAGACAAACATAAAACCCAAAAATTCCCAAATTAACCTCACCAATTGATTTATACTCAAAACCTACAAAATTACTTCCTCACAGAGTCAACATTTGATCTCTTCTGATTAGAGCAGTGGACATAACATTTTTTTTAAAATGAGACTCCATCACTGTAAAAAAAATATTAATAAAATAAAATTAGAGAGAAAAAAATGTGCTAAACGTACGTCAAAAAATGTGAAATACCGACAGATTTTCAACAATAATTCTAAACCAGGAACATATCTACAATTAGTTAATGATAAAAAGTTAAAACAGGCTAACAATCGATTGGACTGATTCTCAGTATTACTTCAATTTTCACGACGATTAAAAAAAATAAAATAAAAAATCAAAAGTGTAATGAGCAACTCACCAGTTTATTGCCCCATCAAGAAGTGATTCATTTAGCTTGTTGGATTATAGAGCTTGGAAAACAGAGTGAAGAAGAAACGGAACTTTCAGTATTTAACAAACCCGACATTTTGAGGCTTGCCCATAACCGAGTCTAAGCTGCCATTGTACAGACCAAGATTTCGTGCTACAGCAAATCCCTCGGTACTTATTCGAATTGTCAAAAGATCCCTCCTGTATTTTTATTAGCATAAACCCCTTTTATGGTGTAATATTAACGCGTGGAAATCTGCAATGTGCCTACTAATCTGAAGGATGGTTAGTTTTTGATAATATAAGTTATTTGATTCACGAAACGAAAAAATGATTTTAAGCAATTGGCAAACCGGGAAAGTATAGTACCTCCACTCCATGAAGAAGGGCACTGGTGGAGACAAATCCCGGCAACTGTAAGCTCGACAATGGTAATTTAAAAATTAGAAAAGAAAAAGAAAAAAAAAACAGAGAAGATACGGCCTTTTAACATTTCAGTTTAGAAAGTGAAATATCATTGAAGAAAGATTAGAATAAAACCTCTTTTTCGAATTTTGGGTTATCGGTGGTGTTCCGGCTCATCTCTTTGCTGTTATTCAGGGGCTTCTCAAGATCTTAGCTGGAATCGACACGAATTTTACGGTCACTTCAAAGGCATCAGACGACGAGGATTTTTCGGAGCTATATGTATTCAAGTGGACAACGCTTCTCATACCTCCAACAACCATACTGGTAATAAACTTGGTCGGTGTTGTGGCGGGGATTTCTGACGCGATAAACAACGGGTACCAGTCGTGGGGCCCGCTTTTTGGGAAGCTGTTCTTCGCGTTTTGGGTGATTGTGCATCTCTATCGTTCTTGAAAGGTCTCGTGGGCAGACAGAACCGAACGCCTACTATTGTTGTGATTTGGTCTGTGCTTTTGGCTTCCATCTTCTCGTTGCTTTGGGTTCGGATCGACCCTTTTATAGTGAAAACCAAGGGTCCTGACACCAAACAATGTGGGATTAACTGCTGATCGATAACCGAAAAAAATGTGTACTATGTGCATTATTTGAAGTTTGAGGATCTGATGATGCAAGAAGAAAAATAAAATAAAGCATGCAGCAGAAATTTTGTGGAGCAGTGTGTGTGATATTCGATTTTGTGAATGACTGAAACAGAATATACCGAAATGGATACTCTTTTTTGCTGATTGGTGGAGGCAATGTAATGATTTTTTCGATTTTTCTGTGCTTTTTTTTTTTTTTTTTTCGATCAAGCTTATAAAAAACGAGCATCAAAATATTCCAAAATTTTACGATTTCGAGTACAGAGACATGAAAAAACTAGTAAAGCACATGCTCATGAAAATGGCAGCTAACCTTAATCGCCGATGCTTGATCCATCGTCAATTCATCACGGTTTAAGCTCCTACAAATTAGTTAAACCACACATCAATTCATCACATATTCTATTATACTGAATTCATCAACACAATAAGATGCTCTGGAGTTCATTTTTATGCGTTGAAGTTCAAGGTCGGTGCACCAATTATGCTAATTACAAACATCGATCAAGCTAGATAATTATGGAACGGGGCCGGAGTTTAAATTATTAGATTTGACATTCCTGTTCTGAATTGCAAAACTCTATCCGGTAAAAATATCGGTGACATGGTATTCATTCCTCGGATTATTTTGATACCATCGAACTCTGGCATGCCAATTAAATTTCAGATAAGACAATTTCCGTTGATTGTTTCCTTTGCAATGACAATCAACAAAAGTCAAGGTCAAACTCTTTCGCATGTTGGTTTGTATCTTCCTAGGCCCCGTCTTCAGCCGTAATCAACTATATGTTGCACTTTCCAGAGTTAAAAAGCAGAGGTGACATTAAGATATTCATCAAGTCGGATTCAGGTAAATTCACCAATGTTACTAGAAATATCGTGTACAAGAAAATATTTCATCAAATTTGAAGGTACATGTTATTTGCATATATTATCAGTTCTTGATGTAACATGTCTTGGTTATTTTTATGTTTACAACTTATACATTAGCACGTTTATGTTCACTAATTTTTTTTTTCATTTATTTTATCTTTCACAGTCATGTTGTGAAGATACATAATGCAAATTTTATTATCTATAAGGGAATGTTTCTCGAGTTTTGTTTATCTATTTTCTACAAGTAAATGGACGCATTCATCGAAAATATGCACACTACTATCTCTCTATAGTTGGTGCCTACACATATACTTGGTTCTCTTTTGAAAACATCATTTCAAGCATATACTTTTCGTGAGTTCGTTGGTTCAACAATGGAGTCGTTGATTTGCGATATTGTTGGTCGATTTGTATTTATTTCGTTCTAGTAATTACAATTATTGAAAACTGTTGATTGAATTTTTTTTTTCCGTTAATCGCAGGGTGAATACTTTTAGCAATTAAAGCCTACACATGGATAGTTTTTGCAAAAAAAAAACCTATATATAGCTAACAAATTTTGATTACAAATAGAAAATGATGATATAAAATAGTATAGCTAACAAATCCTAACTAACGTGACAATGCTATAGCCTATATCTATATAAATATAAATATGTATATATATTATATATAAAGAAAACAAAAAAAGGTGCGGAAGAAATGTTGGCGCACAACCACCAAGAAAAAGACTGAAGGTTGTTAATTAGTATAATTAATTATCTTATTAATATTAACCATATACATAGTGATCTTGTTTAATCAGTAACAATTGAGTTCTGAGGCTGTCTTCTTCTACCTATTTATTAAGTAAATGCAACATCATCAGCTATATATATATATATATACGAAAAATGTATCCCGATTCGAAAAAATATTAATTTTCTTAATTTGATTTCGAAAAATATTCGAATTTAATCTAACAGAAAAAAATGTTATTTATCCTTTTACCTGCAATGCAGCAGTAGACCTCAATAGTGATTCGCATTCGTCCAGCATGGCCCTCTCGTGCGCTACCACGTCAGCAAGTTTCGAGGCCAATATGTTCGTCCCTTCCACCTTAATTATCACACAAACGAAATCTAAAAAAAAAGAATCGATCTTCGAACGACACCAGCTGCATAAGCAACTTTTAAATTAAATCCAATGGTTACAAGATCAAAATAGAATGTTTTTTTCGGCGTTGACCAAAGTCAAAGATGATAAGCAATAAGAAGTTCTCACCTGTGGAATAATGGAACACAAGGAGGATCCGATCTCCATCATCACATCGACAGCCGAGCATACAACCGATTTAACCGTTTTAATATCTACCTGAAAAATATATAGATTTATTTAAGTGATTATTTAATTATTGTCAATTTTTGTTGTGTTAAATATATAATATTTACCGTTGCTCCTCCGGTGACCGGAACGAGAATAGTGCTCGACTGAAGATCTTCGATTATGCAGGTTAACGAGCTTGCATGACACCTCTCGATTGAAGCCCATTTGTTAAGATAGTTCATCTGAGCAGATTGAATTTGAATTAGAATAATCATAAGCTTTCGCGAAACACTAACGTTTTTTTTAGTGTACGAAGTCGAATATATATCTGCATGCAAAATCACGATAACCCCGTATGCTCAAATACGAAAGCCGGTATGCAGAATATTCGAAAACTGTAATTGAGGTTAGAGATAAAAACCGGGAATTACTTGATTGTCCAAAATCGAGTAAATCTTCAACTTAAGTCGGAGCAGCTTTAGGTCGGACCTTTTCTTCGTCACCACATCCAATAGATCTAATATAATCCTCCACACGCTGTAAAATATTTTCTGCGACCATCAAAACCGACTTATTAGAAAGACATGAATTTCATTTCGGAATTCTGAAATTTAAATATTAAAAATTAAAAATATAGTGTCGGGGCCGATAGATCAACCTCAGCTTTCGCTTTCTGAGAATGCAACGCATCGATATTACGAGCATTCGCGTATCTCCACTGCAAGTGTCGATTATACAGCTGCTTCAATTGATGCGCGTCTTCGGCATTATTCTCAACCTTCTTCCCTTTCTTAACGTCCGCAATAAAACCCGGGACGAAAGTCGAATTCTGAGGCTGTCTTGAAGGGCTCGACGGTCTTATTATCCTAGTTGGACTAGCTCCTCTCGAACAAGAAGGGGTAACACTCCTCCCTCGAGAAGGACTCACCCTTATAGAAATCGATGGCGACGTGCCGTGGGCCCCACTACACGGCAAAGACTGACGCCTCACTCTAGCAGCATCAAAGTTGTCGTCATCGTCGTTATCAACCGAAGTTCTACTTAACATTTCTTCACGAGAAATTAGCTTCAACAAATCAGTCAAAGATTTCAGCAGAGGTTTGCTTGTACCGTCAAGAGACAATCGCCTCATGCACAGAGAAGGCGCGGCAGCTGTCCTAAAATTGAACAAAGACGGAGTTGTTTTGGTTTTCTTTTCATTAATATTCGAAGTGAAACCAAGAACCGAAGATCAATTCTGAGTCTGCCTCGAAGGGCTCGACTGTCTTATCGTAGCTAGACTCACCCTTCTAGAAAATGACGGCGACGTGCCGTGGGCCCCACTACTCGGCAAAGACTGACGCCTCGTTGTAGTAGCATCAAAGTCGTCATCGTCATTATCAACCGAACTTCCGTTAAACATTTCCTCACGAGAAATTGGCTTCAACAAATCGGTCGAAGATTTCTGCTGAGGTTTGCTTGTTCCATCAAGAGACAATCTCCTCGTGCAAGACGAAGGCGCGACAACTGTCCTAAAATTGAATAAAGGCGGGTTGTTTTGGTTATCATTTCGTTAATTTCTGCAGTAAGACCAAGAACCGAAGATGAATTCTGAGGCTGTCTCGAAGGGCTCGACTGTCTTATTGTAGCTGGACTAGTTCCTCTAGAAGGACTCACCCTTCTGGAAACCGAGGCTGAAATGCCGTGGGCCCCACTACCCGGCGAAGACTGACGCCTCGTTGTAGTAGCATCAAAGTCATCATCGTCATTATCAACCGAACTTCCACTAAACATTTCTTCACGAGAAATAAGCTTCAACAAATCGGTCGAAGATTTTTGCAGAGGTTTGCTTGTTCCATCAAAAGACAATCTCCTCGTGCAAGAAGAAGGCGCGACAGCTGTCCTAAAATTGAACAAAGACGGAGTCGTTTTAGTTATTTTATCGATTTTACTATTGTTCGACGCTTTCACAGTAGAAGGTGCGCCAGCTGCTCTGCCCGGCCATCTAGACAAATGCCTCGAATTCTCCGCCACATCAGAGGAGAAATTGTCTATCTCGGGCGTACTGCTCCTAGAGAGAGAAACCGGTTGGTGTTTCTCTCTCTTGCCAATTGGAGCAGAAGCATCGAGGCTCCTCGTTGTGGACGGCCATAAAGAAAAAGACTCGGGAGTTTTCTTGGACGCTAGAGTTGTGTCGTGGACAGGTGTCGACACAGGAGTGGACGGTCGTTTTCTTTCGGTTGAGACAGCTCTCTTTGGCACTGAGAGAGTCGAATTCGATGTTCTGGTACTCGCATTCGGCGAAGGGCAACGTTTGGAAACAGGGGCGGGCGAAGGCGAAGGTGATCTGCCTCTTGAGCTGACTTCTCGGGTTTGTGACCTTAGCATGGTTCCATATTTGGTCTCCGACGAAACGAGTGGCAGTCTAATAGTTTCTGCTTTAGGTTTTTTCTTGTCGGATGCGTTCTTCGATCACTAGTATCCATCAGAACTGCTCGATTCAGACCTCATTAACGGCCCCCTTTTCGTATACTAGTACACCGATTTTTCGCAATCAAACCAGTGTGGTAAAATCTGCCAGACATAGAAGAATGAAAATATCTCTCACAACAGATTATCGAATTCGAAACAATTCGAAAAACAGGTGTTTTTATTTCATTTTCTTGTTTCCATTTTTGTTTGTGTCACGGGTATGCGTGGGTTGGCTGTGCTTGAGCTATATATATAGCAGTTGGGTTGGATTTACGGTTCCATCACGGAAGATATCTTGACGGGTTTCAAAATGCACTGCCATGGATGGAGGTCGATTTACTGCATGCCTAAGAGACCCGCTTTTAAAGGATCCGCTCCGATTAATCTGTCAGATCGTCTCAACCAGGTGGTGAGGTGGGCTTTGGGCTCCGTCGAATTCTTTTTCAGCCATCACAGCCCTCTTTGCTATGGTTACAAACAAGGGAAACTCAAATGGCTCGAGCGGCTATTGTACATTAATACCACCGTTTATCCGTTCACCTCTCTCCCGATTCTCGCCTACTCTACTCTCCCAGCCATTTGTTTACTCACCGGAAAATTCATAATGCCAGGGGTATCGAAAAACAGTCCCGTTTTCTTTTTTTCTTTTCGACGCAAACATTTATACGAATCTGATTTTTTTTTTTTCTTGATACAGACAAGTACATTTGCGAGTCTATTCTTCATTGCTCTGTTTCTCTCGATTTTCATAACGAAAACAAAAAAAGGTGCGGAAGAAATGTTGACACACAACCACCAAGAAAAAGACTGAAGGTTGTTAATTACTAATTAGTATAATTAATTATCTTATTAATATTAACCATATACAAAGGGATCTTGTTTAATCAGTAATAATTGAGTTCTGAGGCTGTCTTCTTCTACCTGTTTATCAAGTAAATGCAACATCATCAGCTATATATACAAAAAAAACATATCACCGTTTCAAAAAATATATTAATTTTTTTAAATCTGAGGTCGAATATTTTTCGAATTTAATCGAACCAAAAAAAATTGCTATGTATCCTTTTACCTGCAATGCAGCTGTAGACCTCAATAGTGATTCGCATTCGTCCAGCATGGCCCTCTCGTGCGCTGCCACGTCAGCAAGTTTCGTGGCCAAGCTGTTCGTCCCTTCCACCTAAATCATCACACAAACGAAATCTAAAAAAAAGAATCGATCTTCGAACGACACCAGCTGCATAAGCAACTTTTAAATTAAATCCAATGGTTACAAGATCAAAATAGAATATCTTTTTCGGCGTTGACCAAAGTCAAAGATGATAAGCAATAAGAAGTTCTCACCTGTGGAATAATGGAACACAAGGAGGATCCGATCTCCATCATCACATCGACAGCCGAGCATACAACCGATTTAACCGTTTTAATATCTACCTGACAAATATATAGATTTGTTTAAGTGATTATTTAATTGTTGTTATTATTTTTTTGTTAAATATATAATATTTACCGTTGCTCCTCCCGTGACCGGAATGAGAATAGTGCTCGACTGAAGATCTTCGATTATGCAGGTTAACGAGCTTGCATGACACCTCTCGATTGAAGCCCATTTGTTAAGATAGTTCATCTGAGCAGATTGAATTTGAATTAGAATAATCATAAGCTTTCGCGAAATACTAACGATTTTTTTAGTGTACCAAGTCGAAAATATATCTGCATGCAAAATCACGATAACCTCGTATGCTCAAATACGAAAGTCGGTATGCAGAATATTCGAAAACTATAATCGAGGTTAGAGATAAAAGCCGGGAATTACTAGATTGTCCAAATTCGAGTAAATCTTCAACTTAAGTCGGAGCTGTTTTAGGTCGGACCTTTTCTTCGTCACCACATCCAATAGATCTAATATAATCCTCCACACGCTGTAAAATATTTTCTGCGACCATCAAAATTGACTTATTTAGAAACACATGAATTTCATTTCGAAAATCTGAAACATAATAAATATTTTAAAAAAAAAAATATAGTGTCGCGGCCGATAGATCAACCTCAGCTTTCGCTTTCTGAGAATGCAATGCATCGATATTACGAGCGTTCGCGTATCTCCACTGCAAGTGTCGATTATACAGCAGCCTCAATTGATGCGCGTCTTCGGCATTATTCTCAACCTTCTTCCCTTTCTTACCGTCCGCAATAAAACCCGGAACGAAAGTCGAATTCTGAGGCTGTCTTGAAGGGCTCGACGGTCTTATCCTAGTTGGACTAGCTCCTCTAGAACAAGAAGGGGTAACACTCCTCCCTCGAGAAGGACTCACCCTTCTAGAAACCAACGGTGACATGCCATGGGCCCCACTACCCGGCAAGGACTGACGCCTCGCTGTAGTAGCATCAAAGTCATCGTCGTCATCATTATCAACCGAACTTCCATTAAACATTTCTTCACGAGAAATGAGCTTCAACAAATCGGTCGAAGATTTCAGCAGAGGTTTGCTTGCGCCATCAAGAGACAGTCTCCTCGTGCAAGACGAAGGCGCTACAGTTGTCCGAAAATTGAACAAAGACGGAGTTGTTTTGGTTTTCTTTTCATTAATATCCGCAGTGAAACCAAGAACTGAAGATGAATTCCGAGTCTGTCTCGAAGGGCTCGACTGTCTTATCGTAGCTGGACTCACCCTTCTAGAAACCGAGGGCGACGTGCCGTGGGCCCCACTATCCGGCAAAGACTGACGCTTCGTTGTAGTAGCATCAAAGTCGTCATCGTCATCATCAACCGAACCTCCGTTAAACATTTCCTCACGAGAAATTGGCTTCAACAAATCGGTCGAAGATTTCAGCAGAGGTTTGCTTGATCCATCAAGAGACAATCTCCTCGTGCAAGGCGAAGGCGCGACAGCTGTCCTAAAATTGAATAAAGACGGAGTCGTTTTGGTTATCTTTTCATTAATATCCGAAGTAAAACCAAGAACCGAAGACGAATCCTGAGGCTGTCTCGAAGGGCTCGACTGTGTTATCCTAGCTGGACTAGTTCCTCTAGAAGGACTCACCCTTCTAGAAACCGAGGCTGAAATGCCGTGGGCCCCAGTACCCGGCAAAGACTGACGCCTCGTTGTAGTAGCATCAAATTCATCGTCATTATCAACCGAACTTCCACTAAACATTTCTTCACGAGAAATAAGCTTCAACAAATCGGTCGAAGATTTCTGCTGAGGTTTGCTTGTTCCATCGAGAGACAATCTCCTCGTGCACGACGAAGGCGCGACAGCTGTCCTAAAATTGAATAAAGACGGAGTCGTTTTAGTTATGTTATCGATTTTACTATTGTTCGACGCTTTCATGGCAGAAGATGCGGCAGCCGCTCTGCCCGGCCATCTAGACGAATGCCTAGAATTCTCCGCCACATCAGCGGAGAAACTCTTTCTCTCGGGCGTACTGCTCCTAGAGAGAGAAACCGGTTGCTGTTTCTCTCTCTTGCCAATTGGAGCAGAAGCATCGTGGCTCCTCGTTGTGGACGGCCATAAGGAAGAAGACTCGGGATTTTTTCTGGACGCTAAAGTTGTGTCGTGGACAGGTGTCGACGCAGGAGTGGACGGTCGTTTGCTTTCGGTTGAGACAGCTCTCTTTGGCACCGATAGAGTCGAATTCGATGTTCGGGTACTCGCATTCGGCGAAGGGCAACGTTTGGAAACAGGGGCAGGCGAAGGCGAAGGCGATCTGCACCTTGAGCTGACTTCTCGGGTTTGTGACCTGCGCGTGGTTCCATATTTGTTCTCCGACGAAACGAGTGGCAGTCTCGTAGTTTCTGCTTTAGGTTTTTTCTTGTCGGATGGGATCTTCGAGTCACTAGTATCCATCGAAACTGCTCGATTCAGACTTCATTAACGGGCCCCGTTTCGTATACTAGTGCACCGATTTTTCGCAATCAACCAGTGTGGTATAAATCTGCCAGACATAGAAGAATGAAAACATCTCTCACAACAGATTATCGAATTCGAAACAGACCGAAAAATGGGTGTTTTTATTTCATTTTCTTGTTTCCATTTTTGTCCGTGTCACGGGTATGCCATGGTTGGCTGTGCTTGATATATATACACATACACACACACACACACACACACACACACACACACACACACACACACACACACACGACATAACACAGAGTGAGTGAGTAATACTCACATTAGCCACTCTGTCTTGTTCCTTCTTTCCCCAACTCCACTCCTTTTCATGAAAGGGAAATTCACTGAAAATGATACTTTCACCAGAAATTCACCCCCCCACACCCCACCCCACCCCCTAGCGGAGCTAGGATTTTAAATTCGAGGGGCCGAATGCATTAAAAGTTTTATGAAGGGGTCAATAATACTAATTTTTAAAAATATGTACATAAAAATAGGGATTCGAGCATTGTTGGGGGCCACGGCCCCTCTGCCCTGTTCTGGCTTCGCCACAGCCCCCACCCCCACCCCCATCTCTCTCTCAAGAGCAGAAATTAGACACTGTATTGATTCTCCCAAATTTTCTAGGTCCCCAAATCCATACAAATTATGTAAATTGAATAATCGCATTTTTGATTTTTCGACAATTTCATGAAATCTTCAAGGTAAATAATTTGAATACATAAATTCCGATCAATTCCATTCAAATTGATGATTGAAATCAAACAAGAAAAATAAAAGCAATGATTATCGGATAAAACAAGCGATTGCGGAACACAGTAAATAAATACCTGTAATATTTTCCTGCGAAGAAGAGATTTTTCTTCCAGCGTTTGGATTCTTTGATCAAGAGAGATAAATGAATAAATAAAAATTTAAATATGTTTGATGAATAGATTAAAAAATAAATACTAAAAAAAGAAAAGGAGAAAAAAGAAGATTCAGTCTAGGGGACGTTGAGAAAATAGAGGGGAGGAAGAGGAGACGACGACGGTTGTTTTCGCGCCACCTAATTAATTAATATGAATTTATTATTATTTGACGTCATTATTTTTCTTTTTATTTTCCTACGCAATATGTTGACGATTTTGCCCTCGTGATAGGGGCTGGCTACTGGCCTACCTACAAAGGGTAAAATAGGGAGGGTAAATTCATATTTTGGGGGACGTTAGTTTTCTTGGCAGTAGTCAAGTAGGTGTAACGTATATACATTACTAATTTACTATACTACTATATACTCTTTTTTGTGAATTTATTTGAATAAAAGGAACCGAAATATTAAAAAAAGGTAAATGACAAATATGCCCAAATATAAAAAAAGGGTAAATTTTATTTTTTTGTCTAATTCAGCTCATTAAAACTTATTTGCAAGCAATGAAAACTTTTTTATACTAAAATTATCACTATCTCTTAAAACACTAATTCAACTCCAATATCATAATTTACATCCCAATTTCACCAATTAACCAATTTTGATTCTTAATCCAATTTTGACCACCACAACTGGAGACCGCTGGTCAGCCGGCGTTGACCATTGTTGACTTTTTTTCTTCTTTGAAAGATTTAAAAGAATATTCATTAATTTTCATTAATATTGATGTTGTGGCTTGCAGTATTACTGTCTCAAACAGTAATATTATTGTCGGAGACAGTAATTTAACTGTCTGAGGCAGTAATATTATTGTAGTAATTAATTTTATCGTCTTGGCCTGCAATTTTGATGTCTTTGACCGTAATATTATTGTTTTCTACAATAATATTACTGTTTGAGACAGTAATATTAGTTATATTACTATTTTGGCATTCAATATTACTGTCTCAAACAATAATTTTGTTGCTAACACAGTCATTTAGCAACAAAAAAGTTTAAAAAAAAAAGTTAACGTTGAAGACCTGCGGTTGAGTGGCCGAAAAAAACTCAAAAAATAGGTTTTCTGAAGAAAAAAACAAAAAAAGTCAACGGCTGAGACGCGACAGAGTCTGGTCGCAAAAACAATTATTTTCTAAAGAAAATAAACTTTCAAAAAATTGTGAAAATGTGGGTTAATATGATATATTTGTTCAAATCCAGGGTCAATATACAATATTGATGAAGTCAGAGTGTAATGGATGAAATTGATGAAAATTATATTATGAGGGGTATGTATTTTAGACAAAAGACATGAGGTTGAGTTAATTTGCACAATTTTTTCTTTTTACTTATGTGCATTTAAACCCCTTGTCATGGGCTTATTTGTCATTTTCACATAAAAAAAAGAAAGAAACGATATGGTGATTTTAAGCAATTCGAATGGCATTTTTGTAATTATATTTCTTTTTAATTATATTTATTTTTGTCTCTAAGTTTTTTCTTTATTAATTGCTTTATTTTTGTAACCATTAATTTCATTTTCTAACAATTAAGTTTATACAATACTAAAAAAGAAATTATGAGGAAACCTAATAGTATTTTTATAATTATATTTTTCTCTACTAATTAATAAAAATTTAAAATTCAGACTGAACCATGTAGAATACTTTCAACAATTAATCTCATGCATTTTCAACCGTACATCTCTAATTATATTTACATATTCTTTTTGTTGTTTCCCCTAAATTTTTGTTTTATTAAATTGTTGGTTTCGTCTAAAACTTTACTCCTTATGTCCTATATTATTTGTTTTTTTTTTGGGTCTTTTTTTTTTCAAAATTATTTGTTATTTTAAAGTTCTAATAAACATTAATTGCATTGTCATCAATTCCCCTTATCACTCTTAATTAGTTAAAAGAAAAATAGTTAATGACAAGGGTATTTTAGTGTTTATTATTAAGTTTTTTGTATAACTTATACATATGTACTGAATTTTTTAATATATGCCCAACCACCAAAAAAATATACAATATGAGACGAATGGAGTACTTTTACACATTTACATTGAGCAGTCAATAATCTAGTTTAATATCGATAATCATATGCACAATGGTGTTCATAAATCATAATTAAACTATCAACATCACCTTAACAACTATATATAGATAACATCATCTATTATTTGATAAACTAAATTGATTGTACATGTCATAACTTGTTTGTGTGTCCATTTTTTTTTTGGTTTTAAAATGAAATAAAATGTTTCTTGTTTTCTTGAAATGAATAGGGCGAAAATAAAGGTAGTTAGATGTTATATCAGATTATTCACATCAGATGATTATTAACCATCGATGAAGTTAAATAACTACCTACTAAATAATGTGATGTTCAAAGGAAATGCTTTTTTACTGATTCTTAATTTGAGCGGTAATTAGGTCACGTGAGTCGAGTTTCTGATAGCCTCAAACTATTAAGGGGAAATGAGGGATAACCCCCTAGTTTTTAAAATATATATGAGGAGGCCCAATGTTTTTTTTTCTCTTAGGCAAAAACCCAAATTCTGAACTTAATTAGGTAGACCCCCCTGAGGCATATTGATGTGACCATTTTGCCCTCAATTATAGCATTTAAATATAAACCCTAATTCTCTTCCAGATCTCACTTCTTCATTTCTCTCTCGTCAAACTCTCGGTTCTCTTCATGTTTCAACTATCGTTCTCTTCCACCCACAACCCCTCAGCCGCCACCGCCACTTTGCCGCTCACCCCTGCCCACCACCACCCACCGCCGTTCCCCTTTTGGCTTGCGCCGCTTTCCCTCTGCCTTGCGCGGCTCTCCCTTCCGACGACTTCTCCGCCCATCGTCCACGATGAGAGGAGAATTGGTGAGGGCGTCTACGCAAGGCGGCTGCGAGCAGGGGCGGCGACATCCTTTTCGTCGAAAATTTCGCTGGTATTAATTAATTTTTGGAATAACATATCCATTTTAATCTTTTGTTTGCATATGCATTTTGAATGAGGACAATGTTAAATGCAAACCAACTGGATTCTGATGAAACTTTTATTTATTTAAGTAAAAAACTCAATAATTTAATGGTTTTGTTTGAGGAAATTAGCAGTTATAAATGAAATCACTGTATTGCTCCCTAAATTTATTTGGTATTTTATTTTATATTGTTCGTGATGGTGGAATCATTGTTAAGGCGAGTCTTGGAATTAGTGGAGCTGCGAAGAATACTATTTTTAATTGTAATGTAGGAAACAGAAGTCCGATCTTATTGTGTTCATTGCTGCAAAACAAAATAGAGACACTCAATGTAGGTTTGGAGTTTGAAGAGGCAGATAATGTGGTTTTCTCTGTTATTGGCCGAAGTGTCTAATGGCTATTATGTCCTTAAAAGTCAACACTTAAATGTGCATAATTGCATTTTCCATTTTTATGTTCTTTTTCTCTAACTCGTATTTTTTTGTCATAGGGATTGTTGTGTTTGCTACTTCTATACAGTAAGGAATTATAAATGTTTCATGAACTAAGTTTTACTTTTGGATAATGCTAAACATTCTTTGCAAGCTACGCCCATAGTTGTCAGTACATACCGGGCAGCAGGTTTTGTATCAATAGAAGAGAGTGTTTTGTGTATGTGATTTTAATTTTATTAATAATATTAGTGTATTGTGTTTGATGTTTTGTCTTGTTTTGATTTTTTTTGTCCTTTAATTATTTTTTAGTGAATTTGTTTGGATAATGGATTTATTGAGTTTTTTTTTAATAATTGGTCGACGTTGTTGCTTTGATTTGACTATGATTGGCCATATTTGAGAAAAAAGAAAAAAAATAGCTTTTCGTATAAGGTTCGATGTAATTTGCATTTTTCATTTTTCTTTTCGTTTTCTCTAACTGGTATTTTCTTTGCCACAGGGATTGTTGGTTTTGCCACTTCTATACAGTAAGAAATGATGGGGAGAAGTGCTTTACTACATGTTACTATAGTCATATATGGTAACATGACTATATGTTACTATAGTCATATATAGTACCATTACTACATATATGGTAACATGACTATATGTTACATAGTCATATATAGTAACGTTACTACATGTTACTATAGTCATATATAGTAACATAGAGTAACATGACTACATGTTACTATATATAGTCATATATAGTCATATATAGTAACATGTAGTCATGTATGGGTTATGTGTGTTTTTAATATTGAGTGATGATGATGATTTTGTTCTTTATTGAAGAACATATGCATGTGATTGTGTATTTCGATCTATATTTGTACGATTTGATATATAATATCAATATTTATTTCGATCTATATTTGTACAAGTTGATTTATAATATCAAGAATTAAATTGTGATTTTTGTTGTTGGTGTCGATGAAGTTCTTTTTTGTATATAATCAGCGGTTTACATACTCGGTCGACTATATATAACTATATAATTTTGGGGTGAAAAAAGGTACATGCCTAGATATAACTTTGGAGTAAAAAGAAGGTACGTGACTATATATATTATAGTCACATGTAGTCAATTTATGTACACGAAATTTTATAGAAAAAATATTTTTTAAAAATTAAAGAAAGTTAAAAAAAATTAAAAAAATAAAAAAATAATAAAATTCAAAAAATTAAAAAAAAAAGTAAAAAAATGGAAAATAAGAAAAATTTTAAAAATAAAAAAAATAAAAATAAATAATAAAAATAAAAAATAAAAAATGCAAAATAATAATAAAATAAAAATTTATGATAAATGCAGCTCCAAAAATGCTAAATGCAGTTGGCTATTATGCTGAATGCAGTTGACAAAATGCTGAATGCAGTTGGACAAAACTTACAAATAAGGGCACAATAGTACTTTTGCCCCTCCAGAAGGGTATCTCAAAGAAAAAATTTTAGGGGTGGACTTATCCCTATATATTTTTCATTCTAGGGGTGTATATCTAATGGACCCAACTATTAAATACCATCGCTATTGAAATGTTGTAAAAGATTTCCCGATAATTTCAATGTTTATATACAGGAATTTTCAATATGTTATTAATGGTCATAATCATGACGAAACTAACAATAATTTTATATATATATAATAATAAAAAAAATAATGATAATAGCTAAATTACTCTCTCTCTCTCTCTCTCTCTCTCTCTCTCTCTCTCTCTCTCTCTCTCTCTCTCTCTCTCTCTCTCTCTCTCTCTCTCTCTCTCTCTCTCTCTCTCTCTCTCTCCGTACATATAAGAATAATTGGGGAGTTCATGG
>NW_012194829.1:13946-29372 GCF_000504015.1 Erythranthe guttata
TGTTATTAGAATATATACATGATCGAGATATAACTATGTTTAAATATTTTTTATCTATGTTTTGAGTATTTATAAATAATATCTACAAATATATTATATTAAATTTTAAACACCGATTTATTTCCGATTTATCACCGATTAATCACCGCCGCACCGATTAATCGTGAGTCGGTGCCTGACCGACTCGGACCCGATTACCGATTTTTACAACCTTGCCACCAAATCGCCGCCCTCCTCCTCCTCCTCCGCCTCCCCTCTCCTTCTTCCCCGCCCATCCGCCTCGGCAGTAACCACCACCAAATCGCCGCCCTCCTCCTCCTCCTCCGCCTCCCCTCTCCTTCTTCCTCGCCCATCCGCCTCGGCAGTAACCACCACCAAATTGTCGCCCTCCTCCTCCTCCGCCTCTCCTCTCCTTCTTCATCGCCCATCTGCCTCGGCAGTAACCACCACCAAATCGCCGCCCTCCTCCTCCGCCTCCCTTTTCCTTCTTCCCCGCCCATCCGCCTCCCCTCTCCTTCTTCCCCGCCCATCCGCCTCTCTCAATTTCCCTACCCATGAACTTGCTTCTTTTGCAGAACATACGTACACAAATCATGAAGTTATGGCGTCGACTTCAAATCCAGTTCCTCACAATTCAATTTTAAAATATAAAGAAACCTGATAAAGAAACCGAAATGACAATTCAATTTTAAAATATAAAGAAACGTTATAAGAGAAAAAGGTTATAATTGTCAAACTATATTAACTTTTATTAATTTTAAATATTTTGGATTTCACTCAAAAATAAAAATAATACTTGGACTTATTGTAATTAGAGGAGGCTAATGAGGGAGTTTTGTCAAATTATCCCTTTATTTATAGGGGCTATTTGATAAACACCCTCCATTGCAATTTGACTTCTTGATAAATCCAATTTTAGAAGTTGATATTTGACATAAATCCAACCAAACCAAATTACCCTATATACCCCAACTAATTAGTATATTAATTTAAAATAAAAGATCGGTCGATATATGCAAACCCACCCAGATTACAAAAACGAAAAATCCTCCTTATTATTCTGCCCCAAATCACGCCCGTTATCCACTCCAACATCGTCGTTTTCTTCGTCCCGCTTTCACAATGCCCATCCAACAATGGATACCGTTCTTGGGGAAGACAGTAATTAGAGGTTAAAACCATATTTTTTTCATTTACGAAAACCCAATTATTCTTGATTTGTGTCTCTGCAAGACGGTTCAAAAATCAACAGCGAAGAGTAAGTGATTACGGTATTTTGTTTTTTTGTTTTAAATCGATTTTTTGAATATTGCAAGTAATTTACAAGAATGTTCTTAATTTTATTCTGCATGTGTTTCTCTAAATGGGCAAACCATTACAGTAAGAAGAATATTGAAAATCAGGGCATAACATTATGGAATTAGATCCTGGTGAGTTATGAATTCAGTAATCGATATATATATATATATATATGTCGTTAACTTATGTGTTAAAATATTCATTATTACTGGTTTTGTGATATGCATGTTTAAGCACAAACCAATGTGTAGGTTTTGTGTATCAATTTTTGACTACGAATATTAATATGTTGGACCCTATACAGGGAATGTATGGTTTTTAATGGATATGCGTGGTTTTATAGTTTCTTGTTTTTTTTTTTTTTGTTTGAGGATATGCAATGTTTGAACCCTTTATGTTAAGTTTTGAACTATGTTGTATAAAGAAACTACTACTTGGTTATTGGAGTTGTATTTATACATGAAAATTAAACGGTGGATTAAAAATACGTGTGGTGTTCAGATTGTGAAGTGCAGTGTGGTTATCAGTTTTATATTGTGTGGATTTATAATCTAAGTTATGTGGTTTGGCGAGGTTTGTAATTAGAATATGTGGTATAATATAATCATATGCGGTTATGTAGTCTGAATGTTATGTGGTTTTTATCCTTTTAATAGATAAAAATCTTATGCATAATTTCTTAAGTGGTTTTTATCATTATGCAATAAATGTTATGTGGTTTTGGGAGCCATACACAGTATATGTGGGTTTTAGCCATACACAGTACATGTTAGTGGTTTTTGGGGGGGTACATGCAGTAATTAATATGTGCAATTGTTCTTGTGAGTTTGAATTCTACAATATATGTTATGTGATATTGGCAACACATATTATGTGGTTTTGACAAATTACGTCATGTGGTTTTTATCCTTTTAATAGATGAAAATCATATGTAGTATAAGTTATATGGTTGATCCTTAGGCAATGAGTGTTTTGTGGTTTAGGGAGCCATAAATAGTTTATATGGTTTTTATCCATATGAAGTAAATGTTTTGTTGTTTGAGGAGTTATAAGCAGTATATATGGTTTTATGGTTTTGGTATATTTATATGGTTTTGGGATAGTTATGTGGTTTGACCTGAAATTTGTAATCTTTAAACAGAAAGTTGTCGTAGATAAGACGGGGAGATATCACAATCTAGATCTCCCGTACGACGAAGAAGTGGTTTTAATGACCGATGATGCTCCCCAACAAAAGAGTGATAGTGTCAACTGTGGAGTAGTTGTGTGCTACATCGTAAAGCAGTACTTCCAAAATAAAATTATTACAAAAGCACAAGGTGTGAAGGACATTCCCAGCATGAGAATAGAGATCGTCGAGACTTTACTTGAATGAAAAAAAAATAAAGTATATATTCGACGTAATAGATGAAAATGCGTAATATATTGGAATGGATTTTGTGGTTGTTTTTTTTTTTTTTAGATTTTTTGTTATGAATTTTTTTAGATACACTTTATTTATCGTTAAACATTATGACATATGGACGTGCAGTTTATTTACCGTATCTCTTTATTTTGCAACTTTTTTGTCATTGTGTAAGCAGATTGTATGGAATGCAGTACATTTAGTTTGCATTGTGGAGTTTTTTCAATAAATTTGCATTCTAAATTATTATATACTGTTTGTTTATGTAAAATAGATAGTAATAATGTTATGTGGTTTCCACTCTGTGTGGTGGTTTTGTTATTTATATCATTGTCTATTCTTGGGGATTATGAAAAATAGTGTTGTGATTTTCGGTAGTGGATATATGTTTGGTGTTAGTACAGTGATTTTTGGTAACTATTGTATGTGATTTTTGGTAATGGCTCTATGTGGTTGTTTGTGGTGGATATTTGTGCAGTAAGTAGTTGATAATGGCTATATGTGGTTGTTACTGCACATATGGCTATATGTGTAGTAAGTAGTTGGAATGTAATATGGCTATATGTGTAGTAAGTGGTTGGAATGTAAACTGCACACTAATCCACTAATCGAACAAAGAATTGTTGTGTATTATGAGATGACTGACAAACAATATTTAGTGTAGAACATGTCTGCTAACAAACAATATTTTTCTTGTTTTGTATGACTAATGCAAAAAAAAATTAAGAGTCAAAAGAGTAAAACCACTATTTGCGTTATTGTGTTTTGCATTCTGTTGCGAAATACATGAACTGGTTTACACTAGAAATTCAAATTACAACGAAATTGCGTGCTTACATATGGAATGACGTGTGTAGGGACACATAATAAATGCAGCGTAAGATCGAATTCAATTTATTTTTCTTGAAAAAATAAGGACATTGTTGCGAATGAAATCAAATTCGAAAATTGCATTATTACTCCCAAAACGGGTCTACTACGACAACATACATGTTAATACAGACGCATGTATCCTCCACAAGCATTGGTTTTCATCCTTAAATCGAAAATTAGCCATAACCCTGCATGTCTCGTTCTTCAAATACACGTATTCAAACTCAATCTCCACCGAAAACTTGATAAACAACTTCCTAAACTCATCGGCGCCACCAGCAAATTCTTCGCCTTCATGTTTAATTAAGTTAGCCCATTATGCGCTCAACAATGTCTTGCCGTATTCGACCAATGTTACTATCGGCTACACAACATGCGTTTGGATACGATCACCTGAACGGGCATCCGCATCTTCCTGCTCCTTTACGGTTACTTCGACACGCCCAACACCACTCTTACGCATAATGAACAACATTGATGTCAAATTATCGTGATGCATCCATCATAAACGTCGAACTTATATGTTAACGAGAAATTACGTCCATTGATCGCGTGCCACTTCAACCAAACGTACTTTATGAGCGAACCAAAATTCATGCGATCAGACCATCGCTTGATCGATTTATCCTTCACCTGAAAATAATTACCAAGAAACACACTAAAAATAGAAAATCCAATAATTCGATGATCGTTTTCCCCAAATCATTTAAAAGAACATAAAGTAACACATAGTTTCACCAACACAGAAAGAGAGCTGATACTTTGATCAAAATGCCCTCTCAGATAATAAAAAAAGAAACCCTAAATTCGAAAAAAATTTGTGAGTCCATGGCAATTTTCTTGTTGCTCGCCAATTAATTTGGTTTCCTATGGTTCACAAAGTTTCTGTATTTGATGTGCCGAACGAATGCCTTCGTGGGAGATTTTGATGATTTTTTGGGAGGACTGTTGGCTTTCGCGGTGAGGCCTCGTGCGGCGGGGTGCGGCGGGAGGCGGAAGCAGAGGTGGTTGTTGGAGTTGCACTGAGATTGGTGGGTATGAGTGACGCGATGACGACGGAGGAGGAAAAAAAGAAGAATACGTATATTTATTTTCAACCCTAAGAAATCGGATCGGTAGAGGATGTGTGGAAATAATACAGATTGCTTTGAAACGGTTTCTCTGTAATTAAGGGGCGCAACCGTGGAATTATATGAGGATGTGTTGTTACGATAAAATAGGAAAAAATATTACAAATCTTTTTTTATTTTTTTTATTTCCAATCACAAAAGATACGTTACTTTTAAGTTAGGGGTATAATAGTGATAATTTATTTTTTTTATTATTTAATACTGAAATGGATTTATCTCAAAAAATTCTAAAAAAATTGGACCTACTGTAATTAGACTTGTGTAATGGAGGGCTTTTGACAAATAATCCCTTATTTATATTAGATGGATTTAAACTGTAAATTTAATTAAATAACTACCACGAAACACACATGCACATGGGTGTTATGTATAGATCGACCGTTCAAATTCACCAAATATAAATAACCTAACATCTAATTTCCCGTCGCACCATCTATCACAAATTAAATCCAAAAAAAATCAGTCAAAAAAAAGACATAGAAGAAGGTGAAAATTTATTGGATACATATTAAATCAAATAATATACTCCCTCCGTTCCAAATTAACTGTCGCTTTGGGGGATTTTTCTTGTTTCAAATTATCTGTCACTTTATAATTTCAATGAATCATTAATTACTATTTTCTCAATTTTACCGTTATTACTATTTATTAATTGAATGCGAAGTAATGGAAACAATATTAATAACATGGATATTTTGGTCATTTTATATAATTTTCTCTAAAATCGATACACATTTATTAATTTTCTTAATATGTGCGCAACAATCCAAAGCGACACATATTTTGGGATGGAGGGAGTATTATTTTTTACTTTTTTTTTTTTTTTCTTTTTGTAAAATATCTCAAAATGTGGACGTGTGCTAAATTTAATTAAATAAAGATAATAAATATACAAATATTCAGTACAACTTGTGAAACTAGGTTCCATAGATAATTTTCAATTGTAGCTTAAAACTTGTAAAAGCTTGTACATAACGTTTACCATTGGGGTTTAAATGAAACAATGGTTGAAGTAGGAGTGGTAACCTGAGTTGAGCTCGCGAACTCGACAAGTTGACCCGACAAAAACTCGAGCTCGAGCCCAAGTTTCTTATTTATTTATTTTATATATTATGCAATACAAATATTATTATTATTATTATTATTATTATTATTATTCTTATTATTATTATTATTATTATTATTATTATTATCATTATTTAAAATTCTCGAGCTCACCGAAGCTCATGCAAGCTCGAACCAAGAAATCAACTCCTCGAGCTCAAGCTTGGTGTTGAGCCCACCAAGATAGACGCGAGCTCGGCTCATTTGAAGTAATATCCTCATCACACCACTGGATCAAATAAGATTCAGCTAAAAAAAATGGAGAAGGGTGAAATTTAATTTATTGATACATAGGAAATCAAGAACTCATGGAAGCAGATCAGTCTTATTTATGTTAATAAAAGACCGCTCCCCATTTTACATAGGTAGTTTAATTACATATCCGCAAAACATCTCCATGATAACTTGTACTATCGTAGAGTTACATTACATAAAAACACTACACAGATTCATCCACATAACCAGCCACATCTTTATTTCCGATCTTTACTCATCGGAGCGGCCGCCCTGCTGACGTGGCCCCTTGAAGAAAAACTCCTCTTTCTGGTTCCTGAAAATCTCATCGACTTCTCTCGCCGGCATTCCGAACGCCAACTCCTTCGCCTCCCTCTCCAGCTGGTTCATCACGTTCCTCCTCCCGGCAAGCGTGAACTTCTCGTTGTTGTACGCGTTCACTTCGAAGCAGAGCAGCTGCAGGTTCTGGTTGTTCGACGCCACCGCCACAAAAGGATGACCCGCCGGCACCACCACCACCGTCCCCCTCTTCAACCTCGAGCTCACCTTCTCGTATCCTCTCTGCCCAGCACCCTGTTGTTGTCTTTTGTTGGCGGCCGCCCTGAGACTGAAGACTGAGAGATATGCGGGCACGCCATTTCGAAGTAGCCTTCTCCGTCCACCACAACCGTGATCTTAGTCGACTTCGAGTTGTAAGAAGGAGCTATCATCGCACCCTATACTTAAACCAAACAACTATTAAAACCAAACACACAGTCGAAACTCGATAAATTAATAATATCACTTAAATAATAATTTGGGATAATTTGTCCCAGTCCCGACTCCTCGTAGTAAGTCCCGACTCCTCGTAGTATAGTAAACGTATTAAATTATTAGTTCCATAATTTAATATTTCGCTAAATTAATAAAAATTTGCTGGTCCCGCTTGTATTAATTTATGGAGGTTTAAGTGTATATGTACATATAGATATAGAACATAGTTCGAATTCAAAACGAAACAGGGTTTTATATATGGATGCATGTAATTAAATTGACCTGGGTGATGTTGGCTAGAGAGACGGCGATATCGAGGTCACGAAGCTGCCTGAACTGGGAGGAGTCGACCTCGAAGAGCTGGCCGTACTCGTTGCTGTGGCTCGGGCGTTGGTCGTATAAATTGAACGTGCCTTTCGATTCGCCGCCAAAGGGCCAGATGCCTCCCTCTTCGTGGTGGCTCATTGCTCTAACTTGCTCTTCCGAGGCTTTTATTATCACACCTTGCTTTTGTTGTCCGAACAGCCTCTGCAGCCTATCCCTCCTTGTCTGCAAAACCCCCATGTAATTAATTAAATTCAACCACCAAAATTGACTGTGATCATATAATTAATTAGTTAATTAATTGTACTAATAGAATGATGAGAGATTTTACGTACATTGAAAGCAGCTTCAAGTATTTCATTGCTGAAGGCAGTGTAGAAGGACTCTGGATTCTCCCCTCCCGCGCCAAAAAATGCCTATTTTTTTTTTATTACAAGAAAAACAGTTAAAACATATTTATACAAAGTGTAACAAATTATTTATGAGCAACAAATAAATAAATGAAATGATTAATTACCTCGAATTGGCCGGGAGTGTTGACAGGCTGTAGAAGCTTGGCAAGGACTAATTTCTGGTTAGAGTCCCTGTTGATCAAATACGCCGTCGTTCCAGCATTGATTCTGAATATGTCACCTTGTTTTATATTGAAGCTCTCCCTCCTTTCTTGTCTCATCAAGCTCACTGCTCCCCTTCCTGCACCACATGATCCAAATACATTATATATCAATATTCAATATATATAATTAGTTTAGAGTGAGTAATTATATATATATATTAATATATAATTACCGTTAGCAACAAAGATTAGAGTGTCGGCATCCCAATGATTAGGCACGATGAAAGTTTGGGGCTCAGCTTCGAGAATGGCAACACGGTAATTTTCGATACCCTTGAGGAGTTTCGACCTGTCGGTGAATTTGGGAAGGATGCGGAGGCGGCCGTGCTGGGTCTCCATTCCGGTGAAGAAATGCCTTTCCTCGAATACATACGGATTATTTTCACGTCCCTGTTTCTTCTGCTGCTGCCTCTCCTCTTCCTCCTCTTCCCTTTCTCTCCCCTCGTACATGTTGCCGCCGCCCTCTCGCCGCCCCGGCTGCTCCCTCTCCCTCTCTCGGCGCTGCTCCTGGCACCGCTCCTCGCACCTTTCCTGGGAGGTGCCGCGGCGGCTGCCGCCTTCTCTGGACTGGCGGCGGCACTCTTGGCGGCACTCCTGGTACTCCTGTTCTGGGTCGACTGGATTGCCGCCGCCTTCGTACCGCTCTTTCTCCTTCTCGTAGGTCTCCTGGCAGCGGCTTTGGCAGCGTTCCTTCTGTTTGCTGCGGTCACATCCTTTGGTGCACTCGCGCAGGCGCTCTATTGGGCTTCTGCGGTTCAGGTCATCATCTTCCTCCTCGAAGAAGGTGGTGGATCCGCCGCCGTGCTCCCGCCTCTGCTTCTCACGGACGTAGTCCTCGCACTTCTGGACGCACGTGCGGATCTTCTCCTCGCCGAACTGCTTCTGAGCTTCGCATTGGTGCTTGCACTGCTTCAGCTCTGGGTCTTCTTTGTAGCCCAGAGCTATAGTTGCAGAAGCAAGTAATAATGCAAAGAACAACAAACAAAAACACCTCATTATTTCTTTTTCTTTTTTCTAATTTTGATTGATGAAATTAAAGGTGGAATGATTTAGTGGGTGGATTGATAATTGATTTATAGAGGTGAGTGGGGAAAGAGATAGAGATGGGAGGGGTTATGCATGCAAGGCAATAGCCATGCATGAAGAGCATGTGTCCACCTTACGTGTCTACGTACCAGATGTACTTATCGCCGCGTATCAATATTTGTTCACCAGCTGCATATATTGTCTCTGCGGAGGAGATGGTACGGCTTTATACATACGACAAAATAGTAATAGGACAAAATTGCTTGTGTCATGAATATGAATTTACAAGATTTTGAACCTAGCTACGTTCGAGATTCGAATTACGATTTTATTTTTTTAATTACAGCTACCCTCTGTTTAAATATTTTTACATAAAATTTATGTAATTGGGTTCCATTTTATCGATTTAACATCTCTAAATTTATCTCTTGAGAGTTCTTTTTGTAGATTATACATAATTGAGGGATGGTTGTAATTACCCAAATAAGAGAGAATTTTCGTAATTTAACCATGGCTCAGAGGGATGGTTGTAATTTTCCAAGCTAAGTAATTTATTTGTTCATGTATCGTTATAATCTATGTTGAGTTTGACATTGAACTTGTTAATGTATTTGCGCATCCGACATCTTCACGAGTCGGACACTTACGAACATGTTTAGTGGCGAGTTTAGGATTTTTTACAACTAAATTTTGGGATTTAGGTAGGCTAAATGCTGCCTCGAGAAAAAAAAATTAGAAATTTTTTTATTTACAAAACTAGAAAATAGGAAATAAAAAGAGAGAAGAAAATTTATTAGTACAAAATCTGAATCCATGGAATTCAATCTTTTTCATTTTTTTATTCACCTATATTATAAAATAAGTAGTGGTATTAATATTATAATTGTAATTTTATAATCAAATCAAATGTATTTCAATTCCGTTCCCAAAACAAAAATTGAAAAACTAACCAAAAATCGTAACTTTCAAAATTAAAATTTAAAAACACTGTTCAAAGAAAAAAAAAAAAATCAGCGGATCAAAAAATGAATTACAATTTTCTCTCTATCGTATAAGGTTTTTGTACTCCGGTTAAAAAAAAATAAAAAAAACAAAAATATGATACATCGCACGCAAGGAGAGGTGGTGATCACGTGAAGCAATACGGATAGATGACGAGCTACGATACAGAATAGCCCAGTTAATGACTTCCATATATCAAGTTGTCAAAAGTTCCTAGTTCCAATGCTAAAAATTACTCCTTATGTTTCACAATAACTGTTTCTTTTTAAAAAAAAAATTGTTCTATATTATCTGTCACTTTAGATTTCCAATACTGCATTAAATGCATTTTTTCGTGTTTTAACCTTATTAATTCAACTGTAAGTATTAATTCTCTCTTATCACATCATTAAATAATCAATGTTATTTTAGTCTTTTTAATATATTTTACCTAAAATCAAGACACATTTATTGCACTTCTTAATCCTTGTGCAAAGCTAAAAACGACACTTAATAGGGAACGGATGGAGTATAACATTTTATTTTATCATTTAATCACTCTAATTTAATACTTGTGACGATAATATAGTACTGAGATGCGGGCACAGTTGTGGAGCCAGCATAGAGCTCGAGCTCGAGCTTTTGTGTCGAATCGAGTCCGAGCTTATATTTAGTTGTTCGTGAGCTTGCGAACCGATTCACGAGCTTTAAAAAAAAACTAATTTTTTTTTATTTTTTTTTAAATATAATTAATATAAAATAAATAATAAACTCATATAAATAATTAAAAAATAAATTACATACCATTTTTTTATTTCAATTTTTTTATGATATAATTTATAATAATATTAATAAAGAAAATACGCAAAATGGTCTCAGACTCGAGTTCATCAAAATGGATGCAAGCTCGGGCTCGATAAAACAGCCAAACTCGAGCTCGACAAAACAGCCAAGCTCGGCTCACACCCCATGCTATGACCCACCAACAAGCAGTGGTGAAGCCATGGTTTCATCACTCGGTGGTTGAATACGTATTAAAAACTTTAAATAAAAAATAATATAAAGAAATTAATGGCAACAATGATCATTTCAAGAGTGGTGAATTTAGGATATTGTTTTAGGGTGAACTTTAATTTTCGGGTGATTGACAAACTATATGTTAAGTAATTATTAATTAGGGATTATTTGACAAACACTCCTCATTAGATATGTACAATTAAGATGAGCCCAAAATATTTTTTCAATTTTAAGATAAATCCAAACATTTTTTTGATTATCATAAATAATACAGTGTCATATAATACCCTTATCCAAACCATTAAATACCTATTTTTTCTCATTTTCTATTTCTTCACATCCCCAACTTTTTCCTCCCACGTCTCCCCTCACGCTGATGTTTTTTTTTCCCTTAACAATCGCTGCATCCTGTCTCTTTTCTCCCTATCGTTGTCGCACTCTCTTTTATCTTTACCGTTGCCCTCACATGTAGAATTCGTCTCCCACGAGGACTTTGACTTTTCGTTATACACTATTGCGTAGAGTGAATTTTGACTAATAGGGTATAATTTGTGAGGAGAGAATAATAGAAGAAAGAAGAAGAGAAGTTTAATAAGAGAAGAAGACTAAGTAAATAGTTACGTTCTCATATCTCCCTATTAATTAATAGGCAAACTTTGACAAAATCTCCTCATCACACAATTACAATTACAATTACAATGAGTCTAAATTTATTTCGTATTTTTTAAGTAAATCCAATACGTCTTTTATTAATACAAATTAATTAAATATCACAATTATACACTTACCTTATTATAACATATCTTAGGGTTGAATATAATTATACGTAATATATGTTCCTTTAATATCACGTTCTCAATTACACCCACAAACCTCTCCTTCAACATGAATAAACGTGTATTTCCTTTTTCTCTTTAGATGTGATTTTCTTCCATTTTTTCTATCACTGTAGCGCTTCTCGTTCAGCCTCCGCGTCTGTCTCTTCTCTCTTCACCGGCGCCGAGCAATCTCTATGCGGTGGTAGAAAAAAATATTTTTTTTGTCGTTTCAATCATCTTTCTATGTATTTAGGGTTTGTGGGCAGTCCCTATTTGATAACGATACTGTTAAAAAAAATTATTCATTCATATAAATTATTGTTTTGTACAAGATGATTACATATTATTATTTTTAATATTGCACCTTGGATAATTTTTTTTTTAATAAAATTTTGGCATCTGGACTATCCATGACAAGCTTCATAAATTAGTCATATTGGTGCTATATTGCATAAATCTGTTGAAACGAAAAATGAACGAGGAAACAATAATTATAATTAAAAGGAACGATAGTGATGATACATTGCATATTTGTATGTTGGAAAGAATTAATTATAAAAGCTTCCCACCAACCATGGTGTGACAACAGGATTTGCTATTGGAAATTGGTTTTCATTTGCTAAATAATTTTTTTCTTGTTCAAATTGATGTATTGACCCTCGCCGGCCTTTGTTGGTGGTAGTGTACTAGTCTTGCACTTTTTCCTCGACATTGTAGTGGTTTTCATTTCAAATAGTGAATTTCCGAATAGTGGATTTATGAATAGTGACTTTGCATTTTTTGTTATTTTTTAGTTGTGTTAATAGTGGATTACGTTAATCTTATAGTGATTTTCGATGAATTTGTAGTAGTCTCCGATGAGTGTATAGTGAATTTTAATTTTCGTAACCCTGATGGGAAATAAAAATTGAAAAAAAAAATTAAAATAAAACTAGGCATTAAAAACCATATTTTTTAAACCTTGTGAAAAAAATAAACTGAAATAAAATAAAAGTAATATTTTGTTTTAGAATTGAAATTAAAAAATCATATTGTTTCTGACAAAAAATAAAAAGAAAAAGAAAAACTAAAATGAAGTTAGATTTGTGAGGAGTTATTTTGGAGAAAGAGTATGATATGGGCATTTCGGATAATTTAAGTCAAATTGGTTTATGTCAAATACTAATTAATAAAATGGATTTATTATGAAGATGAAATTCAATGATGGGTTTACCAAATAGCCCCTAATTAATATGGATCTATTAGAATTTTTAACCATTTATTATCTTATAAATTTTAGTGAATTAATGATTCAGCATGGTGTCCTCAAGTCGAGGCTGACACATATATGTGAGGTTATTAATTAATCGAGTATCAAATTATCGAGGTCGTAATGAAGTAAACTAAAGTAATTTTGGAGACTACGCAAAATTTTGTTTTCAAAGAAATTAATTCAATCACCAAACTTTGTTTTGTTTATCCAAACATTAGATTTTATTTTGGAGAGACATTTTGTAATATTAAATACACATGAGGTATCCTCATATGAAGCTCACAACATTTCTCAACTTTAACAAAAGACTTCACCATAAGAACTTGAAAGCCACAACTCCTATAAACATTAGAACAACAAGAGATGGCGAAGACGAACTTGAGGCGGAGTTGGGGTTGACCACCGGTCTAATCCACGGATTTTCACTCGGCCCCACCGGAAACTCAGGTGGAGCCGCCGGTGCAATATCCAAACTTCCGGTCGGCGGTGGAGCAGCCACGACCACCACAGCTTTAGAAGCTGAAGGAAAATGAATTAAAGAAAAAAACAAATATTGAACGAGCAAATTGAATGCACGTGCTGAATCGAAAGTAGTACCTTTTGGACTATAACTACGAGGAGAAGGAGCAAGAGCATGAGTTAAAGATGGAGCTGGAGATGGAGACGGAGGTCGAGGTGGCCCAAACAAAACGGGACCTGAATAATGCCGTTTATCAACTTTTAGCCATTTATATCATTAAAATTTCTAAAAATAGTTTCGTACATGTTGGAACACTATAAAAATATTCACGAGACAAATGTAGGTAAATGTAAGATTAATGCAAACGTACCTGGAGCCGGTAAGGGAATTCCAGAGGCTACCAGAAAAAGACGAGAAAAAAAAGAAATGAATCATTAGTTAGAAAAGGGACTCAACCGAATTAATGTGGCAATTAATAAAAAAAATATTGGATTTGCTTTTACTTTTTACCTTCACACCGTAACGGGACGGAATTTTGGCAGACTCGAGGGAGTGAAATAGCCAAGTTAGAATTGAGGAAAGGTAACGAGAAGGGCACATTTCCAGTGACGATGAGACAAACGCAATCCATGTTATTAGTCATGAGAGATTTCAATGAATCGCAGCAGTCTTTAGTAGGGGAAGAAGCGGTCCCACTACTTCCGGTGACGTAGTTTAAGCAAGGAGTGAATGTGGTTATCACTGAACTCGTGCACGGTGTGCTTATTATCTGTTGTGCTTTTGCTCCGAAAAGTAGCACCGAAGATATAATTAGCACGATTAGTGCAAGTAGTGTTGCACTCCAATATGAATGAGCCATGGTCATATCTTTTCGATTGGTTGTTTTTGGGAAAATCGAAAAGTTCAAAATTGTTGAAGTTAAAGTTGAGGACGTGTGTTGGACCTTATAAACTAGTTTTTTTTTTTTTTTTTTTTTAATTTGGGAGGAAAAGCTGGTGGATTTGAAATTGGCGTTTTTGAAGCTCAACCACTTTGACTATTTTCTTAGTTTATTTTCTTATGGAAATGGGTAAATCGAATCGTTTCCCATCTACCAATTTGACATGGAATGGAAGAAGATTGTTTTGTTCTACGAAAATCGGTAGCAATAGCAAAACACTAACGTGGTCAAATAGTTGAGGCAGATTTTTGACAAATACAAGTAGTGGTTTAAAGAGTTGGCCAACAAATTACAACAGATGTATTTATTTATTATGTGTTTTCTATTCGAATTCCACCAAGAAATGTCTGGTTAACTATGCATCTTTCAATTTCCCTCAACTGTATCAAAAATTTCATGATCGATCGACTTAATACGATGTCATGCAGCTGTCTTGCTATGTATATGTTCCTCGTTTCTTGTCTTGCTTCGTCTGATTTCTGTTTTTGAAACGTTCTAGCTGAGGGTTTTCTCTCGCTTTCCATCACTAGTCAACTATTTGTTTTACGTACCATTTTCCAAACTTCAAATGGAAAGCCAATTTCAGTAGATAATTTAACATCTAAGAACAAACATGCATGTAAAGCCAATTTCAGTAGATAATTTACACATCTAAGAACAAACATGCATGTAATTCGGAAGACAACCTATTAACCTGATAATATTATTTGGTTTAAACTTTTAAAATATACGATTATTAGATAATTTAGACGAAAGGTCTCTCCGAGTAGCAACACTCTGACAGTTCCAGTGACTAAAAACAACGTAGAACTAAACCAAACTAAACAAGGGCAAAGTTCGACAACACAGATAGAATAGTAGAAAACAAATATGGAAAATGAAATTAGCAAACACCATTAAAAAGATAACTGATAATTTCATCAAAGAGTCGATATAAACAAGTTCGACAACACTTGTAAAGAAAACAAAACCAGACAAAGATAGTTCAATACTATCACAAACGAAAGATAGTTCACTGCTATCACAAACGAAAGATAGTTCACTGCTATCACAAACGAAAGACATAAGACGGTGCATAATGCTCCAAGGAAAATTAACATATATAAGAACAGAATAACAAACTGACTAATACAACCAGGTACTGACACGGCCTTTCGAAGAATCTCTTCTCCCATCAGCAACTCGTACAGCCAC
>NW_012194830.1:0-12168 GCF_000504015.1 Erythranthe guttata
TTATTATATATATAAAATAATATATAATATATATATGTATATAAAACTGTACAGTAACATTTGCGACGAATATAATCATTTTCGTCGCAAATGAAATACGTCGATGTACTATGTTCCGTCGCAAATCTTGTTTTGGTAGAACTAAATCTTGCGACTAATAGTTAGCATTCGTCGCAAACATTGGCGACGAACAAAGAAATATCGAGGCAATACGTTGCGACGATATATATATTTCGTCGCCAACTAATATTATTTTATTTTTTTTAAATTTGTTGTTTGCGACGAAAACAACAAACCGTCGCAGACAGCAGCGACGATAGTGGAGATATAAACGTCGCAAAAACAAAAATCTAATTTATTTTATAAAATTGACTTTTTGCGACGAAAAGGGTTTTCGTCGCCCTAGTAGCGTCGAAATATAGAATTCGTCGCAGCCTTTGCGACGGGTTGATTGGCGACGAATCTGGACCCCAACTGCGACGAAATATAAATCGTCGCATTAGTCCTAATTTCGTCGCAAGAGTCCTAGTTTCGTCGCAAGATTTCGTCGCAATATTGACCCCGAATTTGAATAACTATATCACATTAACCCCAATTTTCACAATTTTTTGAAAAATATATTTTTGTAGAAAATAATTTTTTTTATGAATATTTTTTTTACTGGCCAGATTCCGGCCTAGATTTTTTTTTTTCTGAATTTTTTTTTCCCGTTCGGTCAGCCATTGTTGAAAGCGTTGATTTGTTTTTTATAATTTTTTTTCTGCCTAAAGTACTGTGTTACAACAAAATTATTGGATAAGACAATAATATTAAATGCCAAAAGAGTAATATTACTAATATTACTGTCCCAAACAGTAATATTACGGCCGGAGAGATGGAGACAGTAATATTACGATCTGAGGCAACAATATTGCAGACCAAGACGATAAAATTAATTAATACATTAATATTACTATGTTAACAATAATAGTATTGTCTGAGACAATAATATTACAGTTAGGACGTATTACTCTCTTTGACTACAATAATATTAATGAAAAATATTTAAAACAAAAGTTTTTCAAAAAAAAAAAAAAACCAACACTGGAGACCGGCGGTCAACGACAGCTGACTTGTCGGGAAAAAAAATCAGGAAAAAAATTTAGCAAAAAAAAAAAGTCAACATCTGAGACCGGCTGATGGGGATGGTGGTCAAAATTGGGATCAAAATTGGAACATGGGTCAAAATTGGTCAATTGGTGAAATTGAACTATATTGGGTGTAAATCATGAAATTGGAGTTGAATTAGAGTTTCAAGGAGTTGGGTGTAAATTGGTATATATGAAAGAGTTTTCCTTATTAGCAATAAGTTTGAATGAGATTGATATATTTGCAAGACAAAAAAAATGTCCATTTTTTATTAAATTGTCATGAGACTATTTGTCATTTGCCCTTGAGCCCGTAAAAAATAAAATATTCACCTACAATGCATATTGTTTAGAGATAATATGCAATACCCTCTATAATGGAAAATATTTTGAACTAATAATATTGACTTTAATAATTTTTTCAAATACCTAAATCTCATTTTAAATTAGTGGATCTCCTGGACTTGCGTGAGAAGCCAAAAATACCCTCAGTAAAGATAACTTACATCCAATCCAATTCTTCCCCCTGTTTTCTCGTCCATCACCCCATCTCTCAACTTCATAGTTCTTATTTATTCTCCACCACCATTCTTTCTCCCCCAGTTTTCAACTTCTCTCCACCGCCAGCAAACCACCACTCGGCGATGGCGAACGCTCAGCCACATGCGGCCCCGCTTTTCCTTGCGCAGAGTAGACGAAAAAAGGAGAAAAAAAATTAGTTTTTCTGGAGAAATAATAGTTTTCGTGTAGTGGCGAATCCGAAAAATCTAACCATCGGATCGGTCTGAATTTTGAAAATAGTGTTCAAAACACATCACTAATTTCTGGCCAGTGGAGATCAAAATCGGAACTCTCTAACTATTGATCGAATCATAAAACATTTGTTGCTATTTTCTGTTACTGGAGATTCTAGGCAGCTTGATTGGACGCATTGTTTGGGCAATCAAACCATTGGATGTGGTGATATTTTGGTAGAATATTTCAGGCATATAGTTCTATATTTTGTATGGAGGAGATCAAATTTGGTGGCTTCTAATTCTGGATATTAATTGTGTAAGTAGTCATGTTTGTACTTTATATGCCTCATACTCAAATTCAATTCAATGTTTCAACCTACACTCCGTGAAGTAATAACGACAAAATAATATTTGCCTACTACCTTTCAATCTTAGATGATTCAAAATGCATTCTTCTTCAAACCTCGTGTGTTAATACCCCTTTTTGAAATTGCTCGTGCCCTATTATGTTGACAACATACATGTTGCATGTTTCATTTGGCATCCGATCGGATTGAGTGTAATCATACTTAATTTTTGCGGAGGGTCATAAAGAGTGACTTTTCTCTTCTTTCTTGCATGTGAGGTGTGTTGTGTTTGAGTGTGTCGGAGGATATGTTTTCGACTCAAATTTGACATTTTTGGTTAGAAACTACATTTTATAGGTGCAAAACAAAGAAATTATTTGCAATTTGGTAGTAACCTTTATGTCCAAACCAAGAGGGGAAGCCATGTGTTCGTCATAATCATTGAGAAATTAGTCCTAAATTTTGGGTCTCTCATATAATTTACAAATCATTATACGAAAAAACATAAATTTACCCAGTGTACCAATATAAATTGATTGCCGTGCTAAATGGACTTAATTATTAATTAACATGACACGCACACCAAGCCCAAGCAGGCAAGCACCTCACGTGACTAACACGTGAAAACAACAGTCAAGACACGTGTCATCAACAACACGACAATGCCACGTGGCAAATTCGCAACACTCGAGGAAGAAAGAAAGAACGAAGCAAAGGTCCAAAAACCCAGCAAGATTTTCTTTAGCAAAAATCAAATCAAATAAAAAGCTGTAATAATTTTCCCTCCACACATATTCCTCCCCTCGCCTTATCCTTAACCTCTCACCTCTCCACCATAACCCATCAAATTTCGCGTGCGCCCACTTTCCTCAAATGCCCCCATCCCCTAAATCACACCACCCACTGTTCTCCTTCCACCACCGCCGCCGCCGCCGCCAAAGATGGCCGCCAAGCTTGGGTTCACTGCAGCCAAGCCAAGATTGTTGACCGCCCAGTTCAGAAACCCCTTCGTCTCCGTCTCTTCTTTACCATCCTCTGCTCCTAGAGTCCACTCAATTCAGTTCGGCCCGAGAAAATTATCTCTCCGCCGCAGACTGGTGGTTATTTCTCCCAAGGCCACCGCCGATCAGCCAGGTCAGCTTTCTGCTTCTTAAAACAAATGGTTGTTCAATCAATTTCCATGTATTGATTGAAACTGTAGTTCATTACAAGTGTGATTTAGGTTATTTATGAATAGTTGAATTGGGGATAAATGAATTTCTCCAAATCTCACTATTAGTCCCCCATCTTATTATTTAGTTCCACTTTAGTCCTTCGTGTCTCTGTTGTCTTATTTTCATCTCATTATAGTGCTTCGGCCTATAATTTAGTTAACTTTAACGGAATCTTTTATTTAATGGATGGTATATTCTATTCTTATAATTATTTTAATAAACTATAAACGATATAAGAACATATATAATCGAATTAGTTTTTTTTAATATTAACATAAAATCATACAAAATATAAGTATATTCAGATGAAGAATATATGTTCTTAAATTCAAGCCATATCAACAAAATAAATCTAAATGATTATTCGTATATATATATATATACCAAGGGACTATAATGAGATGAATTATAACACTGAGGGATGAAAACGAGACAATAGAGATATGAAGGACTAAAGCGGAACTAAATAATAAGATGAGGGACTATTGGTGAAATTTGGCCTTTTTGTTTTCTGATTTGTGTTTATGTGTTTTTGCTATTTTGGAACATGTTAAGACAGACCGGTTTCCAATGCAAAAACGACGGGATTAACGTTTTAGTTTCGAATCGAATCCTATGTTCACTTTCAGGTCAGATCCAAGAAGATGAAGTTGTTGATAGCAACGTATTGCAATACTGCAGTCTCGACAAAAAACAGAAACGAACCATGGGGGAAATGGAGCAAGAATTTCTACAAGCACTTCAGGTAATTAATTAATGATATATATATATATATATATATATATATATATATATATATATATATATATATATATATATATATATATATATATACCTCCGTACGTATTTTCATAGTGCATTGAAACATTTTGTTGTTCGGTATATACTAAAAGATGTTCTCGACTCCTACTTTTGTCGCAGTCATTCTATTACGAAGGAAAGTCTATCATGTCGAACGAAGAATTCGACAATCTCAAGGAAGAACTAATGTGGGAGGGAAGCAGTGTCGTAATGCTAAGTAAACGAATCGAACCCGTTCAACTCGTGTATCTTATAATATATTATATTTCTCAGTTTTGTGGGCCATGACGTGTTAATTATTTTAATCGATGAAAATTGCAGGTGCCGATGAACAAAGATTTTTGGAAGCTTCGATGGCTTACGTATCTGGGAATCCAATTTTGTCCGACAAAGACTTCGATGAACTGAAACAGAAACTTAAGGTACTTAAATTTGTTTAAGTCGTATTTTGTGTATGTATTATGTACTGAACCGATAACATTGTATCTATAGTTTTTCTTCTTTGGGATTTTTTACGTTTTTCTCGATTTATTGATTTTCTATCTGTTAGCATTTTGTAGAGAGATGGAAGCGATATTGTGGTTGAGGGCCCACGATGCAGTCTTCGCAGTAGAAAGGTTAGCCAATTCAAACTCGAGCAGAAGTACAATTGTACTTAACCTTGGTTGGTAAAGACGGGAAAAGAAACGAGAATAAAGTAATTTACAGTAGAACCTCGATAAATTAATAACCTCGATTAAATAATAGTTTGTTTCGGTCCCGACTCGATGAAAAAGTGTTAAATTAACTCGATAATTTAATAATTCGCTAAATTAATAGAGTTTCCCTAGTCCAGACTGTATTAATTTATAGAGGTTTAACTGTAGATGAAATGGAGAAACTAATAAACTTCCGTTGTTCGATCTTTACCATGATCATTTTTTTAATAGCTTTTTCATTTGTGAAGTTATTTTGACAAAATTTGACTTTGGAACATACCTTTTCGTTTAAACCAATGATTCATCGAAGAGAGAGAGAGAGAAAAAAATCCCGGAAAATAAATTGTTTACGTTTTTCCACTTAAATTTATATAGCTACTATATACTTCAATACTGAGTGTAGATCTCGTCATTTCTAATATTTGAATTTATTTTTTGGTGATTGTTGCAATTCGTTTTATTGCAGGTTTATAGTGACCTGAACGTTGACTACCTCAAGATGTTTCTTCTGAACGTTCCGGCTGCAGTCGTTGCATTAGGATTGTAAGTTATTCGGGTTTTTTTTTTTTTTTTTTTTAATTTGATTTTAGAATAAATAAATTTTCTCTTTTCTTTCGGACGAGAGAGCATAATAAAAAAAACCGGAGCTTCAAACATTACTTGCATCATTTTTTTTACTGTAGGTTTTTCTTTCTTGATGATTTGACTGGATTCGAGATCACCTATCTCTTAGAGGTAATAAAAACAAAATAATTTTCATTCTAATTAACTATTGTGCATTTTACATTCTTTTGCACTAATTTAAAAAAGTATCGTATTTTCAGCTTTCGGAGCCGTTCAGTTTCATTTTCACATGGTTTGCGGCTTTGCCCCTCATACTATGGTTATCTTACACGTTCACAAATATCATCGTGAAAGACTTTTTGATCTTAGTGGTAAGTTTTTCTTTAAAAAAATTTGAAATTTGATTAATTTTTTTTTATTAATTTCTTTTTTTCGTACGTATATTTCTTTTAGGGCCCCTGTCCAAACTGTGGCACAGAGAACACGTCATTCTTCGGTACCATATTATCCATATCCAGTGGTGGTTCTGTCAACACATTAAAATGTTCAAAGTAAGTTAACTAATTTACGAGCATTTATTTTTCACGGTTTTTTTTAATATATATATATTTTTAATTTCTAACATTGCAACGTTTTAACAGTTGCGAGACCCCACTGGTATATGATTCTAAGACACGATTGATTACATTGCCTGAAGGAAGCAAGGCATGATAAGGTAAAGCAAAATTATCCTTTAACTTGTCGTTTGAGATTTTAATTTAATTTAATTTTTCTTGAACAAAAAAAACCAAGTCGACAACTTCTTTAGTAGTTACATCTTTTGTAAATGCATCACATTTTAAGTCAAATCAAGAACCGTCCGAATCTTGAATCTTGATCGGACCACCTTAAGCAGTAAGCACTTTTTGTTTTTTCTCAATTTTCTCAAATGTTTATTTGAATTATTTGCGTGCAGGATTTTGGGGGAAAAATTGTAATAAGGATATAGCACCTTAAATGAAGACGATCGAAGAAGGGATATTTTATTGTAAATGTACGTACGTAAAATAAAAGATTCGGTACACAAATTGTTAGTCGAAAGGCTTAATTCGAATGTGATGATTTGTCTTTATACAAATACAGATCCATGTGTGAAGAAGAGGTGCTTACGCTTAACCCGTTAAAAAATTTACACTTGTGATCATATAACAAATAGATTAATAAATATATATTTTTAGAATTAATACTTGTATTTTTGCAACTACATCGCAACCCTCGATTTTTTGTTGAATAATGGATATGACTTAGAATATGAGAGCATTGCGTAATTAGTGATTTTAATTTGTTGCACTTATTTGAGCCCGGAATCAACATGGACCAATTGATTTGTTTGTTGTTCCACTTTCGGTCATCAACAGGGCGCAAGTCGACACGGAATTTCCAGGTTTCGTTGATTATGATTCGAAATTTTCAATTTTGTAACATTTCTTTTCTTTCAAAATCCAAAATCCAGATTTCTGGTTTTCAGAATATTTTTTGATTGGGCTTGGAAATATATACAGACTTTTTGAAATTTTCGATTTTCGATCCGATATCAATCCTTAAACAAAATTTGAATTTCTGATCTATTTTGCTACTATATATATATATATATATATATATATATATATATATATATATATATATATATATATATATATATATATATATACATATTATACTTGGTGAAAAATTAATTAACTGTACAATAATTTTTTGCAACCTTCACAAATTGTTGTATTTGTACAAAATTTTGATAGTTCATGTATTTTCTTTCTTTCTCTATTTCATGTTTTCATTTTATATTTTGAATTCATTATCTGCGATACACTTGGATTATATAGAAGGTTTTTTTTAGATTTAGAATAAGTCATCGGTGAAATGCATGCTATTAATATTTTATAAAAGTCATAATTATTATTTTTTGCAAATTTTATGGAATTTCCTCAAAAAACATCTAAACTTTCCGATTTTTTTTTTTTTTAAAACTCGTGTGATTTTCGGGTCCGGGGCTTTTTGGAATTGAAATTTGAAGTGATTTTATACTTTTGAAAATAATAAAAAACAATTCTGAAGATATCGATTCTAATCCGTTCCATCCGACTTTCACCCCCGATCAATCATTAACATTCATCATTTTCTGAATGAAACGATGTCCACAATCAATTAACCAAAAGAGTAACAAAGACAATGAATCCAATTTTTCATGCCACCCATTCAATTCATACCCGAAAACAAATCGGTTTCGGACCCTATCCGACCCATACCCGACCCATCCAATTGCAAAGTAGTTGTTGGATCCCATCCACTTTACATTTTCTTCATTAATATATGTAAGAAACAAGAAACTAAAACATGCACGCACGTTTTCTAAGACTACGTGGTACAAGACACATTTGTTAGCCTACCAAAAGAACCTTTTGGGATATATCGGGAATTAAATAAAAGTTATAATATTGTTTTGACTTGGAAAAAATAATTATTGTAACATGTTAGTGAAGGTCACGAAGGCCTACATTAATCATCCTATATAAACATGTTATTTACAAGTCAATTTTAGAAATTCAATTTGAACATAAGAAGCTAATTAATAAGAGAGAATACAATATGGCTTCTTCTTTGCTTCATTCTTTGTGCCTTGTTAGCTTCGTCTTGGTGACGGTGGTCGTCGGAACGGCGTCTGCGGCGGCGTATGCTCCGCCGGGATTTAGAGCTAGTGCGTGGGAACTTGCCCATGCCACGTTTTACGGCGATAGCGGCGGTTCTGCCAACATGGGTATGTTATTATTTTCGATTGTAAATAACTTTTTATTTTCTTTTCACCATTTACTCTTTTTTTTTTTTTCTTCAATTAAATGGATAACGCGTTAAATTATGGAGCCATATTTTTATATCAGAGTGGGCTAAAAATATACAGGGTTCCTAAGGATTTTTACCGAAAAAATAGCATAAAATAAGTAAATATTTATAAAATTTAATTAAAATATCATAAATAAACTCTTTAAATACTAGATATATACCCAAAATATGATAGGTAAAATATTCCAAAACTCTTTACTAACTCCTTCCTATTTTAATTGTGGTTTTAGGCGAGTGTACACCATATTAAAAAGAAAAAAAAATTTATGATAAATCTACGAAAAACCTAATAAAGTTACTTAAATACCCCTCTCTTTACCTGTTTGACTTAAATACCCTTCTCTTTAGGAGTATTAAGGGCAAAACTATAAATAAAAAAGTATAATAAACACGTAAATACGTGGCAAACACACGCGCGCGCGCACATACATATATATATATATAGTCTTAAATTTAATGAAAAATACTTGGGATTACATACAACAGGTGCGGCATGTGGGTACGGCAACATGATAAGCAACGGTTACGGGACGAATACGGCGGCGTTGAGTTCAGTGAAGTTCAGCAACGGGTACGGTTGCGGGCAGTGCTTCCAGCTCCAATGCACAAATTCGCCGCTGTGCAACAGAGGTGCTATGGTCACCATCACAGGCACTAATCTATGCCCACCAAATTGGGCACAGGACTCCAACAACGGCGGGTGGTGCAACCCGCCCCGTACCCATTTCGACATGGCCCAGCCCGCTTTCACGAAGATTGCCCAATATAAAGCTGGTATTGTACCCGTCTTGTTCCGCAGGTATTATTCTCCTATATTCTCTAGTTATTATTATATTATCATCTTGATCCTTTTTTTTTGGGACAAATTACGGCCAATTCTCAAGTATGGCCAAATTACGAAAAAAAAAATCTCTTGTTTGGGTAATTACAGTCACCCCTCCCATTTTAAATATTTTTTACATAAAATTTACGTAATTCAGTTATTTACCGAACCCAAAGCGTATATTCATTTCGGCGAACGGTATGAAATGTTGGCGTACGAGAAATTTCTGTTCGGTTTTACCGATTTAACATCCCTAAATTTACATCTGGAGGGGGTATTTTCGTAAAATAATACATAGTTGAGGTGGGTGTAATTACCCAAACAAGAGGGTTTTTTTTTTCGTAATTTGAACATAACTCATATGGTGGCCGTAATTTGCCCTTGTGATTATTATGAAAAGGGTAAATATTATATTTATAAATATACCACTATATTTTTAATATTTACACGTTTTCCGCAAACTCCTGTATCCCTATTTTTGTGACATGCCTTTTCCCAGTGTCTGTTTTCCTTTTCCCGTATCGCCGTTTCTGTGTCATGCTACATAGTTCAAAAGTCTCTTCATTTTTGACACATGATTAATATGTCTCAAATAACAGAGTAGCATGCGTGAGAAGCGGGGGGATCAGATTCCAGTTCCAGGGGAACGGGTACTGGCTGCTCGTATACGTAATGAACGTCGGAGGGAGCGGTGACGTGGCGAGCATGTGGGTGAAGGGGACGAAGACAAACTGGATAAGCATGAGCCATAACTGGGGAGCTTCTTACCAGGCATTCGCAACCCTAGGTGGACAAGCTCTCTCTTTCAAGATTACTTCTTACACTTCTCATGAAACTATTATTGCTTACAATGTTGCCCCTGCCAACTGGCAAGTCGGAATGACTTACGGCGCTTCCGTCAATTTCCGCTGATTAATTCATTCATTATTATTATTTGAAATAATAATTATGAGTTATTTGTGAGTTTAATTTGTACACGATATATTTATTATATATCCACCTCAATTAATCCCATGGTTTTTTTTTTCTTCTTTTTTTTTTTTTTTTAAATCTCATTTTGTTTGTGAATTTTCGTTTTGATTTCGGGTCTTTGTCGAGTATCTTTTATGGGATGGTTCATTGATCAAAGGATTAATAGTTGAGAGTTATGAGATTAATGTACTAGCTAGTATTAGTGATCGACAAATTAAGCTATGGTGTCGATATAAATGGTGCCATCAAATGTTTATATAGATTAGATCATGACGATATTTTGTATTTTGTCGTAATTATGAATTATGTGTTTTGTCGGTTCCATTCCCGATAGTGTTCAGAGACGCCCGAAAAGAGCCCTTCCTATATTCAAACGGGGCTCTCTGGGCAATCGATGTGATATTGACTATCGGATGAAGTTGTCGTGGATAAATTGATGGTTTTTTTTTTTTTTTTTTCACAATACTGAATTTGTGAAATAGGTAGAATGCATTGTGACAAAAATGATTGGCGTAAAATATGATAGTAGATATTGTCACTCTTGAAAAATTATTTGTTTCAGTGTAAGCGCGTAATCAAGTGTCTATGTGTGTCATTTTTTTCTTTCTCGTGTACGCGAGGGAAATTGCAAGTAATAATAAATTATAATCGATCGAAAAAGGATAATGATAAAAAAAAAGAAAAAAAAAAAACAAACAATATAACTTCAATACATCTAGTTAGAATTTTTTGTTAGTAATGAGAGAACTTGCAAAGTAAACTTTAATTATTGTATAATATAATTTGTAAACTATACGAGAGACGCAGTTTAATATATTATACATAAATCATGTGTGATAAACTCAACATAAATAAACATCTCTTCCTCCACCAACTAGCAGACCTTAACGGCGGTTGAATATATATATCATATAATATTCTTTGTCGAAAGACATTCAAATATAATATATATATATATATATATATATATATATATATATATATATATATATATATATATATATATAACTGAAGGGATATGGTCCCACATAGAGGTGGGAGTGGGAGACATGTAATGAAACACGAGTATTAATTAATTATTAATCCAAAGATCATCTCCAAGCACGCCTTATATGAATTATGATGATCGATTCCCCTTTTTCATACTTACCCCTTTTGTTGACTTAATTCAATCATCATCAATTTTATTAATATCCCACGCTCCAAAAATTACTCACCCAATCTCTCAAATTTAATTTAATTTATATATATTACACCAGTGTAAATTACCATACTATTGCACGAGAGTGTACGTTTACTTATATAGTAATTGACTGCATATGAGTGTATTATGGTCAAAACCGTAGATACCGCCAAAGTTGTTCTATGATTTATTCTCCCCACTTTGATTTTCCGTTCAAACTCATAGGGGATGTTTGGTTTCATTTCCAAACCCACTTCCCAGTTTTATACTATTCAAAAAACCGAGATCATGTTTGTTTCACAATTTTATCCAGAAATTCCCATTTTTTCTTATCAAATTTCTATTGAAAAAACACTATTCATACTTTTTTCAATTTTCAAACCTACTAAAACCTACTACTAACCTATATATTTTATTCCAACAACTAATTTCTCTCTCCTCATTAATATTCACACTCTCTCTCCTCTCTCCTCATTAATATCTACACTCTCTTTCCTCAAAATTTCTCTATCTACTACTAAAAATAAAATAATAATAATAATAATAATAATAATAATAATAATAATAATAATAATAATAATAATAATATAATAATAATAATAATAATAATAATAATAATAATAATAATAATAATAATAATATAATAATAATAATAATAATAATAATAATATAATAATAATATAATAATAATAATAATAATATAATATATTGTTATTGTTATTAAAAATAATATTCATCGTAGAGTAGTATAATATAATAGTATAGTATATATACTAATAAATATATATTATATATTATATATTTATATAATATATATATAATATA
>NW_012194830.1:30350-43169 GCF_000504015.1 Erythranthe guttata
TTGAAAATAGGAAGAGATTCAAATTGTATGGGTGTCCTATCCCTCTCACATACAAAACGGTTTACTATAAAAATGGAAATGAGAAGTTGTCTCCAAAGCTTCTCAGAAACAATACAACCATCGTCATAGTCAAATGGGTGTGTCCCAGACAATGCCAAGGTGCATTTAATACAGTGGTACAACCAGAAGAGAGAGAAGAAAGACCAGAAAATAGGGTTTGTTAGAGAGGCGGAGGTAAAATAACTCGAGCGGACTGTCTAGATCAGTCGATGAAACTCAATGGCCATGATCGAAGATCTAGAGCCCTCCAAGGGTTTGACCGAGCAAGTGGGCCTATTGTTGTTGGGGTTGAGTTGTTGGGCCACATCCGGGAGATCAGTTAATGGTTAAAATTAATCCACTAAGCCCAAAATTTAACAAATCTCCATCCGAGACCAAATGGATTATCAAGAACTTTTAAGACAGGTGCCCTTTTTAGTGTGTTTGAACATACGCACAATTTAGTTCATTCATATTTGAGTTTGTAATAACAAAGAAAATAAAGGGTAACCACATAAAGTCATGCATTTCACTCAGAAAGCAAGTAACATGTGCAGTCACAAAGACTGACATCACAGGGTTGCTAAGTACTACAAAAGATCTTTAGATTTTTCAAACATAAAACGCAATTGCTTATAAGAAGGCATTCGGTGCCCATATATGACGGATTGATAGAATTCACATGGAATTTTCTCAAGACCAATTAATCCTTTTTTCTACATTGTCACGAATAAAGTGAAATTTCACATCAATACGTTTTGTTCAGTCATGAATAACATGATTTTTGCACAGTTGAATTCCAGATTGACTGTTGGAAAAAAACTACCATATGTATTTTTATCAAGAAATCCAATTTTATAAATCAAGCTTTTTAGCTAAATTACTTCTTTCAAAGCTTATGTTGCATCAATGTGTCAACCGGTCAAAATTCCGATTTTTTCGTAAAAGCACAATTTTTGTAATTTACAATTCTATAGTGCCAATCGTACCAAATAAGGCACCGGTTCCCGATCCACCTGGTTCGAGCTTCATAATATTTGTTTTCTCTTCTTAAATCCTAAATTGTTTTAAGGTTTAACTGATGTTGGATTGTCGAAATCTGATGTGATTCATCAGATTTCCTAATGAATTTTGTTCCCTATGATTTTTGTTTTATATCCAAGTATGAAGATTGTTTCAAAAGCCCATCTTAAATCTATATTTCCACATATGTCCATTAACACTATTTTGCATTTCTAATCTTACGCCGCAGATCATAACAACATATAGAAAATTAATATTTTTAACCCACGTTGACGAAATTTTTTTTAGGTAGACTTGAGACTTTCAACGAGTTATGAGTTATTGCTCATAACAACAATCTTACCGTACTACCAACTTACTCATAACTTTTTAAATTGCCCTTAATTTACGATTTAAACCATAATTTAACATTAATTATCATCAATTCACCAATTTTAAAGCCCTAACCCGATATTGAATGTCCCCGCCGTTGACCCTTTCATGCTTCATTTCTAATGTTCAGGTGAACCACCATTGGCTTTTTTTTTCAATTTTTTTAATTTTGTTACATAGTTTTTGGTATTTTATTTTCCGAATGGCAAAAAGGCTCATCCCATCACAAGGAACTTAAATGCATATTGGTCTACAAAAAAAAATTGTCTTTCAAATAAACACATCCTCATGTATTTAGTCTAAAATACCCTCTATAATATAATTCTTATCAATTCTATACATTATGCTCTAACTTCCTTAATATTACACATTGACCCCGGATTTAAACAAATATATCACATTAACCCCTAAAATAACGGGGCCTAACGTGTGTGTTTCGACGAGTAATGGCTACTTCGGGTTGGTGGCGGAAATGCCGTTATATATGACGGCGGCGTTGAAGAGCAGCGGGAAAGAGGTCGGTAAGTGGAAGATAGTGACGGTGGGCTCGATCGGAGGCGCGTTGGGGGCGGCGCTACTGAGTTTGCTGACGATAGCGATGTTTGTGAATGCGAAGAAGAAGATCAAGAAGGAGGAGATGGATAAGTTGGAGAGAAGGGCTTATGAAGACTACAGTGCCAACTACTTTGCGAGTTTCCATGGTTGGCCATGTCAGGGGTAATTCTGGTAATTTTGGTACGAGGACTACAGTGCCAACTATTCCAATGCAAATTTATTAATGTAATAAATAAACATCCTCCTCCTTGAATTATTTATTTTTTGTCCAAGTAATATTTTTTTTTATGATTCTTGAAAGTTAATTTGGCTGGCATATGATTCAGAAAAGAAAATATATGACATAAATTACGACACGGCCCAACACAGATATCCGAGTGCCCATGTGTGGGATACTGGGACTCTTCACCTTCTAAAAGTGTCCGTACAGTAGAGAAGTCTGACATTTTCTTTTATTTTAATTTACGAAATCCTAATTTGATTTCTAAAAATAATTTCAAAAAGTTAACTTATGTTAGGGAGGGCAACTGGTGTCTTATGATGTAGCGTCATTGTTGTTGGGTGTTCGTTTGAACATACTTACAAAACAGAATATCAATCATATTCTATTACAAGGATCTCCTATGGGAGAAAGGAGATTTTTTACAGATCAAACGAAGAACAAGAAAAGAATAATATGAACGAAATTAACACAAGCAGGGAAGCCATGAGTAGCACAGTTTCAACAAATGAAGGGGCTTAACTTTTTGTAACCATTCGGTTTTCTTTGTCACATTTTTTCATTCATGACCTACTAGCGATGGCGCCTGCAACTCAGCACAAAGCACATATTACCTAGTGTTGGTGTTTGGGCCCAGATGGTTAATTTAAAACCGGCCTAGGCCCACTTCCGATGGCATCCCACTCTCAAATGGAGTCAGCGTACCACCACCTTGAGTACAGGTTTTATAATGACCGTTAGATTATTAAATCTATCTTAGCCACACATCTCACCTTATAAAACCCTCTCCTCTCTCTTATTCTCAGCAAAACCAAAAATCTCTCCTCTCTATCTCCGCCGCTCCTTATCTCGATCATTCTTCTGGCCCGTCTTTCATGGCGAATCTGATCTTCTCTAGTTCTCTGCAATTTATTTGCTTTTTGTTGCTCGTTTGAGGGTCTATTTATTCTTCTGGCCCCAAAAGGTGAAGGATACGAAAAACCAATTAATTACTTTCCTTCTTCCCAAAATTATACCTTGTGTGAGAATCCTTGGGTTGTGTGTGTAGAGTCGAATCGTGGGTTTTTTCTGCTGACACTAATCTGTGTGAGTATTTGTTCGGGTATTTGGGTTTTCTGAGTGAGTGTTCGAGTGAGAACGGGTTTAATTGAAGGTGGCTGTTCGTGGTGGTGTGGCTCGATTCTTGGGGTGCTGGAGGCACCTGGACATGGACTTGGACGAGAACATCTTTGGAGGACTGAGCCGGAAAGAATCGTCATGTTCACTGATTCGCAAGTCGAATCAGTAGGGTTAGCATAAATATTAATTATAATATTCTGTAGTCGAATCAGTAGGATTAGCATAAATATGAATTATAATATTCTGTAATTTCTATTTGTGTTTATTATTCTATTTCTTAGAAATATATGTACTCCCTAAACCCCTTCTCCCATAGGTGTTTATTTTCTGTTGAATGATAATTATTCGGTGTGTAATAACTTTAGAGTTCAACGGGTACCGAACAGTGGTACAAGAGCAATAGTTTATTGTACCTGTTGAAATGGCGTACAAAATCCTACTATAGGTTTTGCTCAGGTATTGTATTCTAAACCCCCTATGGTTGGGTTTTATTTTTCTGTTTATTAGTTGATTGCGATTCTTGATCTGTGTGTCCACCTTAATTAATTGTTGGATCTGTGTGTCCATTAAGTGTTGGATATGTTTGTCCATTTATGTTAATTTAGCTGTTGAATTTGTGATTCAATCTGTGTGTGCTAAATTCTCGTTTATTTATTCCGCTGCTTATTTGAACTGTTTTAATGATACCAAATATATATTTATTTTTCGATTTGGTTTAACCCTCTCTCTACACAAAAATCCAGCTTGCGGGAACTGTTAGTGCTTCCTGACCTGGTTGGGCTAGTAGAGGGAGGACTGTCAGGTCTTCGTTACTTGCTTTACTTTAATTTTGGTATCGTTTATTTGCGCAATCATAATTGCTTATCCTGATGTGTGTTCTGGATAATGGCTTCTATGACTGTTTTTATGTGGCTCCTTTTGATGGAAAAGGTGATTTTTCAACCTGGCAACAAAAAATGAAAAGTATTTTAATCCAACAAAAAAACTTTAAAGTTATTTCTTTGGTTGATGTTTTTATGGGTAATGTCAGACGTGAAGAATTTGATGAACTTGCTCATGCCTCTATTATTTTGAATTTAAGTGATTATGTGATTAGAAAAGTAGGAAAGCATGATTCTGCTAGAAGTCTATGGGATAAGTTGGAGGAACTTTATACTGAAACTTCCTTACAGTCAAAACTGTTTTTGCTTGAAAAAAATTTCAGATTTAAACTTGACTTTAGCAAAGAGATTGATGTCAACATCGATCAGTTTATAAAACTTGTTCAAGATATTAAACTAACTGGAGATAAAAATATTGAAGATCATAATCCAATTGTTCATTTAAAATCTGCCATTAAATATGGTAGGTACTCTGTGACTCTTGATGTTGTTATAAATGCTTTGAAAATTAAGGAGTTGGATTCAAAAGTGAACAAGGGCAACAAATCTTTTGGTGAGGTGAACCTTGTGAAAGGAAAGCAACAAAATCGTTTTCAAAACAAAAACCCGGCTTTCAATCAAAATGGTCAAAGTTCTTCAAATTTTCAAAACAAGAAAAATGGCAAGTGGAATGGAAAGTATAATGTGAAACCCAATACTCATAAGAAGTGCTATAATTGTGGTGATCCAAACCATTTTTCTAATGTGTGTCCTAAACCTAGGAGAGATCAGAAAATTGCCAATGTCAATCAAGTTTCTGATAATATTGATGATGTATTTGTGCTAAGTGGTATGCATGCTTCTGTGAATTCTGTGTTAGCCTCTCTTAGTGAGAATAAATGGCTTCTTGATTTCTGCATGTTCTTATCATATGACTCCACGTAGGGAAGTTTTTTCTGACTATGTGCAAATGAAAAACTGCGGCGTTACTTTAGCTGATGGCACTAGGATAGTTGTGAATGTCATTAGAACTGTATGCTTAAAATTTGTTACGGGCTATGTGTTAACCTTGAAAAACGTGAGGCATGTTCCTAGCTTAAATCATAATTTGATCTCTTGTGCTATGCTTGAAGATGGTGGTTTTCGTGGGGATTGGGGAGATGGTTGTGTTAAGATAGTAGACTAAAAGTCTCGCTTTTAGCTACATAATTTTACTATTGAATTAATAAAATAGTATATTATCATTTTAGGAGAATATGCACTAGGTTATTCAATGCATTTAATTGATTGTTTGTCAATTAATTAAAAGCACAAGTCTAATATTCTAATAGTATTCGAGATGGTGTGCTACGGTGCACAGAAAGATCATTTCGAAAGTTCGTTTAGAATATAAAGATAAACGTTCACAATCTAGATGAAAATGGACTAACCATTGGTAAAATATTGTAGCACAATATTTAAGTGATTGGTCTTGATCACAGTAAACATAGAATAACTTTTGTAGTTATTGTTTTGACTTATTGTGCTAGCACACCCGGCATGTGTTGAACCGGACAAAGTGAAATAATTGTTTCATCACTGTTCAAAATGAAACTGTATTATTTCTAGTTGACAGTAAATTACTTACTCTCTTAATCCCTAGATAATTAACGTACATATTTAATTGATGATCTCTACTTTGATGTCACAATGGGAGAGATTCCTATATTGAGTCAAATGGCCCCCGGTGCGTTGGGTAGAGACATTAAGAATTAATAGGTGGAAATTAATTATCGAAAGGAATCCACATCTCTGAAATATGAGATTGATAATAACCCTTTGAGTAGCTTATAAGATTTGTTTATGTCAAGTCCTGACCAGGTGGATTTCGTATCCGACATACTCAAATAAGTTAAGCGGGTAAGACTCATGAAAAGAAACCATTTAATTTATTTAGCAGTGAATAAATTATTAGGTGGTTATAAGATATCTTAATGTGGGGAGAATCTAAATAATGATCGACCGGAGCTCGAATGTAATATTTGAGAATATAAACGGGAGTTCAATAATTATTTGGTAGTGGAAAATAAATAATTATTTAATGATTAATTAAATGAATTCTTTTAAGAGTTTGGATTTAACTAATTATTAGTTGCCCGATTTATATTTTCTCCTTTAGTCCCTATTGTAGCCCAATGGATTTTCTAATTAATCGAGAAAATAAAGTTCAACCAATATTATATATTGGAATTAATATAACCGAAAATTAAGTCCCCATTGGACTACAATTTTCGATTATATAGAGTTATAGAAGGAGTGGGATTTGTTTCCATGTAATCCTCTCTATGTGTGACTCTAATTACTTATGTTATATATAATAGAGATTAGGTTGATGAGAGAGAGATAATTATGATGCAACACGCCTATTCACTTCAGAGAAGAAAATATTTTTCTCTTCTTCTTTTCTCTCTAATTTCTCGATTATAGATTTAGATTTCTTCAAGTACAAGTCAAACCTTATAGAAGAATTATTGATCCGGGATATACAATAGAAGATTATAGGTTTTCAGAGCAAACTATAATTCCCGAATTTTCTGAGCAGTCGTGCGAAGAAAATCATCATAAATCAACCATTAGTCAGATAGGCTCGAAATTTATACAGTAGCTTCCACACCCTTAGATCTACAACTTGTCTGAAGGGTTTCTCAATCGAATCAACGGTCGCGGAGATATCGGTGAAGGAAGAGGACTGGAAATTTCTGGACAGCAGCTTTTACGAAGGTTGAAACCTTGACGTGGATCCTTGTTCGTGCGCCGAAGATAGAAACGAATCTGCTCGCGAAAACTGTAAGTTGCTAGATTAGATTTATTCCGCTTTAAACGAATCTAATCAAAGCATGTTAATAAAATAAAAACCGGCTAATCTAGAACCTCTTGCGAATTTTCATTGAATCCTGGGCTTCACATCCCAACAGGTTGCACGAATATTATGAAGGGTAGTCGTTATTTGTTTAAGGCTTTGAGAATGGAAAATATTTATATTTGTTTAAGGACTTAGTATATTGCATAAAAATCAATATTTTGGAAATGATAAAGTGTCTTATGTGGCTCTATGTGATTCATGCATTCTAGGTAAACAAACGAATGATTCTTTTCCTGAAAATCCTTCTCCCAATCCATCTAGATGCACAGAAATCCTATAATATATTCATGCTGGTGTGTGGGGTCCCGCCAGTGTTCCTACACATGATGGGAACCCTTATTTTATGTCTATCATTGATGATTGTTCTCGTAAAGTGTTTGTTTTCCTGTTAAAGCAAAAATCTGATATCTTTGACAAATTTAAAACCTGGAAAACGTTGATTGAAAATCAAAGTGGTAAACGGATAAAAACACTTAGGACATATAATGGAACTGAATTTCGCAACCTTGAATTCGACTCTTTGTATTCTCAATCTGGAATTCGAAGGTATAAATATGTTGTGCATACCCCACAACAAAATGGTGTGGCCGAACGAATGAACAGAACCCTTCTCGAAAGAGTAAGGGCTATGTTAACTAGTTCTGGACTGCCAAAATTGTTTTAGGGTGAAGCAATTTTGGCTGCTACTTACTTGATTAATCGTTCTCCATATGTGCCATTAAATGACGACTTATCCGAATCTGTGTGTTGTGGTAAGAAAGTAGATTCGTCAAACTTGCATGTTTTTTTGTTGCGCTGCTTTTGTTCACCATAAATGTGATAAACTTGAACCCCGTTCCGTGAAATGTGTTTTCTTAGGTTACCCCGATGGGGTTAAGGGGTATAGGCTTTGGTTGAAAGGGGATTTTGGTTATAAAACCATAATTAGTAGGTATGTGTTTGAACATTGTAGTATTTTATTTTATTTTTCGCAACTTAAATAAATAACAGAATTAAAAATCAAACCAAAACATAAATAATAGTCAAACCGAAAATAAAAGTGTACCAAAACATAAGAATTTCGGGAAATAATAGTCTAAAAGTAGCGAACCGAAACCCAAAAAATAACAGAAAATAGTAAAAGTAAATAATAGCGAGTCCAAATAACAGATAAAATTTCAAAGGAACGGATCGACGGTCTACTATCTACCCCTAGACCTCCTAGGGGTGCCACTCATCCCACGAGGTCATCAACGCGGTGGTGGCATCTCCATAAAGTCGTCGTCGTCGGAATCTCTAGTATGAGGTGGGGGTAAATCGCGAAAACGGGCATGCGGCTCCACACGAGACTGTAAGTGCACACGTAGATGTTCGGGTATCTCGTGCATGTACAGGTAGATGATACGCACAATGTCATAGAAGTCCGACTGAATAGGAGGCGGAAGTACGATAGGTGGTGGTCCCTCTGGCGCTAGATCCCTGTTGATGACGTACTGATGCGTGCGAGGCACGTACCAGTCCATGTACCGAGAAACAGTATCCGACAGCGGCCAGGCTAATGTCCTACCCTCCATTGTAATCGAGTTGCCAGTCAGGTCCATCCACTTCTCGCCTGGAGGATCGTACTGTACCTCATATTCTGACCTTCAAAAGGACCACGTAGGCATGGCTCTTTAGACTGAATGTAGCACTGTGGTATGGTCTGTCTAAAGCCGAACTGCCGTAGGACGCGATCCGGCAAATATGGCTCGATAGTCTCCATAAACTGTATACATCCCTAATATAGTGTACGCGGAACGAGTCTATGCGCGTGCGGACCGTAAGACATCCAGTCAATCTAGTACATTTAGATTTGTGTAATAAATGCAAAATACATCAACGGAACAATAAATAAATAAATTCAACAATTAAAATACATACCTGATCGACCTGCGTATCATCGAGCATCTTTCGGACCGAGAACAAGTCCGAAATGCCCTTGCGTGGTTTCCATTTTAGGAAACGAAGCTGCATCTCCCTATAATTCGAATTAATAGGTGCTCGCAAAGGGTAGAAGTACTCATAAATCCAACACTATAAATAAACGAGATTATATTAAATTATATGGCGAATGGCAAAAAAACCCATCACAAGGGACTTAAATGCGCATTGGTCCACAAAAAAAACATTATTTCAAATAAACTCATCCCCATGTCTTTAGTCAAAAATACCCTCCATAATATATTTTTTTGTCAATTCCATCAATTATGCACTAACTTTCTTAATATTACACATTGACCCCGGATTTAAACAAATATATCACATTTACCCCCACATTGAGAAAATAAATTTTTTTTCCGACCAGATTCCGGCGTTGACTTTTTTTCGATTTTTTTTTTTTTTTTGAAATTTTGAAATTTTTTTGAAAAAAATATTTGAATTAATATTACTGTTTTGGCAGCTAAATTACTATCTCATACAGTAATATTACTGTCTATGACAGTAATATTGAATATTAATTTTTAGAACAGTAATATTACTTATATTACTGTGCAAATAGTAATATTATTGCATAAGACAGTAATATTACGGTCGGAGACAGTAATATTACAGTCGAAGACGATAAAAATGCAGGCCAAAACGATAAAATTAATTAATACAGTAATATTATTGTCTCAGACAGTTAAATTACTGTTGGAGACAGTAGTAATTTAACAGCCAAGACAATTATATTAACTAAAATAATGTTTTTTCAAGAAAGAACAAAATTTCAGAAAAAAAAAAAAAGTCAATTAACAATTAAATTACTGTCTCCAACAGTTAAATAACTGTTGGAGACTGTAATTTAGCAGCCAAGACAGTAATATTAATTAAAATATTTTTTAAGAAAAAAAATCAATTAACAGTTAAATTACTGTCTCCGACAGTTAAATAATTGCTGCAGATAGTAATTTAGCAGCCAATACAGCAATATTAATTAAAAAAAATTAAGAAAAGAAAAAGTCAAATAACAGTTAAGTTACTGTCTCTGACGGTTAAATAACTGCTGGAGACAGTAATTTAGCAGTCGAGACAGTAATATTAATTAAAATATTTTATTAAGAAAAAAAAAATTATTAAAAAAAATAATAAAAAAATAAAAATAAAAATTCAACGCCGGTGGACCTACCGGAAAAAAAAATCAGAAAAATTCAACAAAAAAAAGAAAGTCAACGCCGGAGACCGGCGGTCTCCGGTAGTGGCGTGTCACAATTAAATTAGGATTAAAATTGGTTATTTGGTGAAATTGGGCTAAATTGGGGGTGCAAAATTATGAAATTGGAGTTGAATTGGGTTTCAATGATTTGAGGATAATTTTGTGATACATAGAAGAATTTTCCTTATTTGCAAATAAATTTGAATGAGCTGGATTTATTTGAAAGACAAAAAAGTTGGATGTCTCTCTTTTAATTAAGTGGCCTTTTCATGGGCATATTTGTCATTTGCCCTAAATTATATTATATTACTACCTGATTTATACTAATTAATACTACATTATTAACATATCATATTAAATATATTATATTATATACAATAAAGTTATAATATATTAAATTAAAATTATATTAAACTAGATTACGTTATATTAGTACCTAAGTTATACTAAGTAATACTACATTATTAACATAATATATTAAAATATCTAATATATTATATACTATAAAGTTATAATATATTAAATTAAAATTAAATTACGATAGATTATATTATATTAGTACCTAAGTTATACTATTAATACTACATTACTAACATAATATATTAAAATATATTATATTATATACTATAAAGTTATAATATATTAAATTAAAATTTGTTACACTAAAATACCTGGAGCAGTAATGTGCATCCATGTAACCCATTCACGTGGGCTCTACTAGCCAAGCCTAACTGTCGGTATAAATGAGCCAAGACAGCTGCACCTCAAGTATACTCGCCGACGTGCTCAAGATCGGAAGAATATCTCATCCACGTTGGCTTGAACCTATCTATACTCCGACCGGGGAACAGAGCCATACCGATCAGAAACGTCAAAAACCCTACCACCTTCTGTCGACAAGATCGGGACCGATTGAGCACATGCTCAACAAACTCCGATCATTTTATCCCACTATTGCCGAGCTTGGCATGCGCGTCGACTAGGTCCAAATCAAGAACCTCTACTAGCAACAACTCACACATAGGCCTCTCCGAAAATCACCATAGATTGATAGGCCGTCGACACACAACCCCAATATAAACACAACATCATGCAGGTTGATCGTCGTCTTACCCCAAGGCATGTGGAAACTGTTCGTCTCTGACTCCCACCTCTCTATAAATGCCTGCATGAGTCCCTTATCCACATTTTTCATGTAGAAGTGCTCGAGTGAGTCCAGGCCAGATGCCTCCAGTAGCTCTACCTCATCCTGCCCGTAAAGAGCCATGAGTTTCTTCAGATCATCCTTCTTAAAAGCATTTAGCGCGTTAATCCTAGACTCACATCGTCCAACAGTGTGCTCCTGTAGAATTGAGAGATTTAATTAGAAAATATATATTAATAGCTCGAATGCTACCCGTCATAGCTCTCGAACTCCGGTCTACGTGGGGTATCTCATCCACGATGGGTAAATCATCAGCGCCACGACCCGCTCAATAACTCTCCTACGCTAATGAAATACAGTGATACGAATGCGCTCGACTTCCGCCCCGGCTTCCCTGCCTCCCGCCATATCGAAATTTAATTGTCGGGACTTTAGCCGAACTCAAAGAAGCACCCATAATCCCTTTTTCCTTGTCTTGATGTGCCATCTGTAAAAAAAAATAAACATATTAATTAATTAATTAAAATAAAAAAATATTAAAAAAAATTTAAAAAAACTTGAATGTCCCGTTCTGTAGAACACGGGAACTTGAATAATCTTCAAGTTCACGTGTTCTGCAGAACGGGAACTTCAAGTTTGAGTCCTCTATTCTGTAGAGCACGGGTACATGATATCAAGTTCCCGTGTTCTACAGAACGGGGGATTCATATTTTAATTTTTTTTTTCGAAATTAAAAATTCAAATTTTTTTATAGTTTCCCGTTCTTCGGCACGAAAACTTCAAGTTTCCGTGCTCGCGGAACTGGAAATTCAAACAACTTGAATCCTCCGTTCTACAGAACACGAAAACTTTATTTTTTCAAGTTTTCGTGCTCTTTAGAACAGTGGCTTAAATTTTTTTTCTTTTTTTTCGAAAATTGGCTAGATCTAATCCTAAACATGTGTTTTTACCTAAATTGTAAATAAAACTAATTAAAAGTAGTGGGATATTGAAAATTTACCGGAATCGAACCTCGTTTGCTACGGATTCAAAGTCGATTTTTTTTCCGAAATTCAAATGTCTTGAGAGAGTTTGGGAGTAGGAGAGAGAATTTCAAAAAAGAAAAATTAAATAAAAAAGATTCCGCTGCATTCAGTAAAAGGCCCGCTGCAAATAGCAACACCCTATTTCATTACACTTCAACCTTTTGAAATTCAAAGATTATACAAATTTATCACCAGGTTTGATTTCGTTAAATGTGTAGTCAAATTTCACATGTGACTTGATTTTGTTAAAATGTCAAGTCAAACACATTGAATAATATTTTCACTCTTACTAAAATATTAATTTTTAAGTAGATTATAATTATAATTGTACTAGTCCCCTTAAGTTTGCATGATTATCCGAATCCCAATCTCAAGTTTCTATTTCAGCCAACAATTATATTAGTAA
>NW_012194831.1:0-26335 GCF_000504015.1 Erythranthe guttata
GTTTTGGTTGCGAGAAAAAAAGTTGAAAGAGGAGATGGAAAGACCCATGACGGTGGTGGTGGTGAAAGAAAGATGGCGCCGCCGTGGATTCGAGGGTAATCTTTTCTGACCCGTTTGTGGAGACGATTGCGCAATAGATGAGTCCAACCCATTGATTTGAATCTGTAAACTGTTGGCGTTAAATAGGTTTTCAGGTGATTTCATATAGAGAGAGAGAGAAGGAAGTGATTGATGAAAAAAATGATTTTTTTTGTGATGAAATCCTGTGTATTGCTCGTGAATAACAGATGGGGAGGGGAAAAAAAAAGAAAAAAGAAAAGACGGAGAAGAGAAGGGAGGAAGAAGATGCAAAGGGTAAATATGTAAAATCACCTTAAAACTAACGGATTTACTCTAAAACTAACGGTGTCAACTTTTTTTGTTGTTTTTAACGTTGACCAATAAATGAGAGGGGCTGTTTTGATTCATTTTGAAGTTTAGGGGGGTATTTTACACGTTGTGCATAGTTCAGGTAGGTAAAATGAACTTTACCCTAAATTTTATGAGAAACTATGTAGAATAACTGAAATAGAAGAAGGGTATTATAATTTTTATTTCATACTGTAAACTACCAAAATAATCTTATAAATTTTCAGAAATGGGGCCCACCATACTGTGGGCCTAAGCAATTGCCTCAATCCATTTTCATACTGTGGGCCAAAATAATCTTATAAATTTTCTGAACTGGGGCCCACCATACTGTGGGCCTAAGTAATTGCCTCAATCCATTTTCATAATGTGGGCCAAAATATTCTTATAAATATTAGGCCAGAATCAGTATATTATATATTGAAATAATACGAGCAATCTATTTTCTTTATTAGCGGGCTGATGAACTTGAACTAGGGGTGTAAGCGAGCCGAGCTCGTCCTTTTTGGCAGGTCCGAGCTCGAACTCGAGTCTAATTTGTCGAGCTCGAGCTCGTCGAATTCCTTCTTTTTTTTGCTCGATCTCGAGCTCGTGTCCATTTTGTCGAGCTTGAAGCTCATTTTGTTGTTTTTCTTTTCTTTTTTAAATATTTTTTTTATAACTTTATTATTATTAAAAATTATTTAAAAAAATTTACAAAAAATAAACAATACATTGTAATTATATTTATATTTAAATATTTATATTTTATTTTTATTTATTTCTATAATATTTTATAATATTATACATTATTTAAATAAAAAATATTATATAAAAAATAATAAAAAAATAAAAATAAAAAATAAGGCTCGAGCTCGGCTCGTCATAAAGCTCGAGCTCGAAAAACTTGAGTCCGTGTACGAGCGTTTTTCGAGGCGGTTCATCGAGCTCACGAGTTGGCTCGGCTCGTTTACCACCCCTAACTTGAACCGTGTTACTATTTTTTTCCCTTTTTTTCCTTTTTTTGGGTGAATTTCAAGAATTGGAATCCAGGAGGATGATTAACAATGCTAAGAAGTTTGAAAACTAGTAATTCGGATGAACAAACTCATTCTGCAAGTAGTGTGCCATCTTTGTTCTTTCCAATAATTAAAGTTCTATTATGTTATGGCATTTTAGATTAAAGCATCCCTATTTTTAACTAAACTGATGGATGAGTCGTTATTAACTGAATAATTGGAAATTGTTTGATGTTTTATATCTCAATAGTTTATTTGATTGGCAAGTGAATATTATGTTGGACATGTCAGAGTTCGATAAAATAATTAAAATTTCATTAAATTATTTAATATTATCTCGACAACCAAACAAGGCCTTAGAATATAGGTCAATTACAGCTACTTTTGAGGCAAGTTAAATTACGAAAAAATCCCCTCTTATTGGCATAATTACAATCACCCCTTAATTATGTATTATTGTCTATGAAAAGACATTTTCAGTTTATAAATTTAGAGGTGTTCATTCGGTAATATCGTACCGAAATTTTGGTACGCAAAACTCATACCGTTTATCGTACGGTTCGGTAAATAACCAATTTATCGAAATTTTTAGTTTTTTATAGATTGGTAGGGTTCTCGCGTGGAAGACTTGATTATCGAACCTGTAAAACAAAAGCACGTGAATTAAGCTGGGGGTTGATCCGGCGGAAATCCTTCTGAAGCTCAAGTCAGACGCTAGCACAGGAAATAGGGTAGAGAGCACGAGATCAATAGAATTTAAGATATTTTTTAGAATGTACAATTTACAATAAGGCTGATGTCTTATTTATATTCATTAGTGGTAGAATCCTAATTAGAGTATAATTGTAATTCTGCTTAGACCTCTTTTGGTTGGATATATTTGGCTTGATGGAACAAGTTATACCACTTAATGCTGGTGTTAGACCTTCTCTTAATAATGGAGCTCACTGATTTTATCAACCAATTAGCTGATAATGTATCAAACCAAAATCAACTTGACAATGTATTATCAATTTAATCCCATCACCTGACCTATGCTTAATGACCATAAAACCTTTAAAAAGGTAAATTAATATGATGTGTGAAGATGATGTACCCATGTTAATTGTGCATTTCAATAATTTTACCATTAATGCCATATTAACTCAATTTCAAGAAAATAAAATTGAAGATTGTTGATCAACTGCCTATCAATTTCTAAATAGTCACACCAACCAAATGCCTTGATTAATGTTACTAATAACAAAATCATTACCAACATTAATGGTCTCATTCCAACTATCTATCCCGACCCTTCAACCAAAAGAGCCCTTAGAGCAACTTCAATAAAGTTATTAAATGAGTTATCAAATCTCTTGATTACAGTTTGACTCATAAAATTTTAAAAAAATTGTTCTCCAAAGGGGTTATTAAAATGGGTTTATATTTTGATATTTCACCTCTTTGAATCTAAAAATACTTCATGTAGATTGAGTTACCAAAAAAATAACTACCTAACCAACCATTTCACAAATTGACATGTGGCAATCACATCTAATTAAATTATCAAAAAACTCCCAATTGATAATAAAATTTGATAACCATGGTGGGAGTAGATGTGTTTTAAATGTATTTTAAAATATTATCTCAGATATCAATGAGCATTTGATATTTCAATTTCGATATTAGCATTGAAGTTGCTCTTAGTGTATAACATTAATTAGATCTTTAATCAATATAATGAGTATGAACCCTTAATTCAGTGGACTCGTTCTTTTGGTTTTGGCTTCCGGTCCAATATAGTAAAATAATTAGTGGGCCCATTAAGAGCCCACTTAGGCGTATCAATATATATAAACTGAATATCGAACCGAAATACTGGTTCAATAATCGGCATGTACCGAATTTTTGTTTGGTTCGTTCGGTTTACCAACCAGATGAACACCCCTAATGTAAACTTGAAAACATAAGGGTGACCGTGTAAGGAATTACATAGTTGAGGGGGGCGGTTGTAATTACGCAAATAAGATGTTTTTTCGTAATTTGACCTTACCTCATAGGATGACCACAATTTTAGGGGTTATATGCTAGGAGTCCCTCAACACAAATTAATTTGAAATGAATGACAATCTCAAATAAAATATTTTAACTTAATCCTTAGTTCAAAATAAAATTTGACCCACATCCTTTTAATTTTGTTTAACCCGAAAATACCCTTAGTATAAATAATAAAAGATTAGGTTTATCTCTCATTACTCTCATTATCTCTTCCCACGTTCTTTCTTTATCCAGTCGCCCCACCCCAACCCTTTCTCTCTTCTTTTCAACCGTTCCACATCTCTCTCCTCTCATAAATCTGCCGTCCAACCCATCCCATTCTCTCTCTCTTGCAAATCGATGGGGGGCTAACTGAGGATGTTGGCGCCGCCGAGATTTGAAGACGCTGAGGACCCATTTCAGATCTGTTGCGGAGCAGTAGAGGAGGCTGAAGTGGGCGATGCGGAGATTTGAAGATTTTGAGGTTCTTGGAGACCTTGCCGGTGATGCGGTGGAGGGGGAGGGTGTGGAAGGGGGCAACAGAGGTGGCGATGTCTATGTCGATGACGGTGGTGGTCGTGGTTAGTGATGGTTATGATGGAGATGGTGGTGTGAGGTTAGATCGAGGGTGGGAGGCAATTGCATCAACTTAGGGTTTTTTTACGGCGTTAGGGTTTTGGTTGACGGCTAGGATTAGGGATGACAATGGGTACAGATTTGGCGAGTCTTAGGCCCGGAACTGACCCGTTTGGGGCGGGTCTGGGTAAGTTATATAGTTATGGATCGTGTAATGGGTTTAAGTTTCTAGAATCGGATGGTTCTGGGACGGGTTACAGGTCTTATTGGAACCGACCCGTATAAATATATTATATATTATAATTAATCTAAAAAATAATTTATGATTTCATTTATCAAACATTCAATTTTCATCGTGTTTATTCGCATTTACCCATTTTTCACCATTTCATTTTTTTGAATCTCATTTCTTGTAAGTAAAATTTTCACTTGTCGACCACCGCTAGCCGTCTTGCCTTTTTAACTTTACTTATCGTAGAAGGTAAATATAATTAATTATATAATTTTATTATTCACTTTATATCACTTGTAGAAGTATTTTAAAATATTGTATTTTAATTTTTAGATTATTTTGTTAAAATATAGAAGCAAAATATTATGAAAGTTAAAAAATAATAAACTTTTTTTTTTATGTTAAACGGTCTGACGGGTCAGAACCGTTTAATTCGGGTATGGGTTGGGGCGGGTGATACACGTTTTCCTCACGTATAAATTACCGCAAGTATACAGTATCGCATTTTGCAGAACAGTGGTTCCGGATATCGATCCACAGGGACCTTGTAGATTCACATGCTGAGTAGTGTAATTATATTATCGTTATATTATCTAGCCGATCGTAAATATTTGGAATTGTGAAACCCTAATTTATAAGCATGCAAGATCGTAAACATGCAAATATAGAATGTACGTAAATAAAGTAACCACAACTCAACGCGGGGGGACTTCGATTTAAAGGGGACTTCTAGGGTCAAATCCACCGAAGGTATAATCAACAACGATCTACTAACTCCGTTATCTAATGCCACATTCCTATTCGTTAACCCAGACGCTAATGTACTCTAACCCCCGTCTCCAGTGTAGTTAGAGTCTACCCACAGGTCCGACGTCTCCGTTCAGAACCTGCTATTAAGAGAGCATTTAGGCCAAGTCCTTAAGGGCTACCCGAAGTGCATCACGTCTCCGTTTCCACACCCCGAGCTATGTTTTCCTAACTTCAAACAAGAAATCCTCTCTCGAGTTCATTCCTATCTAATATCAATCCGAGAGCTGATCAAACAATCAGAAGCATTTAATACAGGAAAACATAAACGAAATCAAAACACGACAAATAGATAACAGAAATGACGATCGAAATCAATATGTACAAGGCTTCATTACCCTAGAAGAAAATGTTCTTAGTTCATAACAAACATAGTATCAAAAGAATGTACAAAGGAAATGAAGAACAAAACGTAAAGAAATTGCGTAAGAAAAACCCAAGTCGGAACCCCGTTGATGATTCCCGCGAAGAACTGTCGAAAACCGTAAAAAGGCGAAGAAGGAATGAAGAATGAAAGGGCCTCTCTATTTATAGTGAAATGCAAAGCTTCCTCAAGAAGCTTTGCAAAATAAAATATCTTCCTCAAAAGGCGTGCCCAGATCGCGATCCAGGAATGTGGATCGCGATCTGGGTCCTGTAACATTTACTCTCTGTCGGACCCCCCAGATCGCGATCCCTATTTGACCCCTATTTCTTCTCTGTCAGCACCCCTCGATCGCGATCCGGAATGCTGGATCGCGATCTGGGTCTTGATCCATTTTCGTACTGTGACAACCCCCAGATCGCGATCCAGAGATGTCAGATCGCGATCTGGGTCTTCTTGGCCCCAAAATTGGCTTGAAAATTCGGTTTCCCTTTCAAATGGCTTCGACTCGGCAAAAATACCTAATAAAACCCTGAAATAGAAATAAAACAAGAAACGCAATAAGATATACAAATAAAGCCGAAACTCGGACGAACGAAGACCAAAACTCGAAGATTTGATAAGCAAAAATCGTGCAAAACGAACACTTATCACACCCTCAAACTTAGATCTTTACTCGTCCCGAGTAAATCAAAACGAAACAACAACAAAAAGGAAATAAAAACAACAAACTAAACTAGGCCACTAACGTAGGGAATCACGATTGCATTTAGCGTATGCAACAAGTCTTTGAACCCCTGGGTACCCCCAAAGGACGAGTTGTGTCTCGTGAGGGTTTTCAGACAACACACCCACAAAGTTGCCGGATTTGTCAAAGCATTGCAATTAATTCCAAAGATAAAACGAGCTAGATAACCTAAAATCTCAAAATGGCATACGGCTTAAGGTATTCGACTTTCCTACCGACGCAATTAGTTGTTTCGACACCAAAATGAAAGATAGACTCAAGAATCCGTAATTAAACAATAAACACAATCATCGAGGGTTTTGAGTACAAATGTGGGTGAAAAGCAAGTTTTGATTCTGAAATTCAAAAACTCGAGTTGGGCATAAGTAGGTCTATTTATTCAAGAAGAAATGACAACAACAATATTTTGTGATTTTCATCACAACTTTCTTCTTTTTATTTATTTATTTATTTATTCTTTTTTTCTTTTTTTTTTTTTCTTTTTTTTTCTTTTTTTTTTTTTTTGACGTAAAATAAAAACGTAAAGACCATTAATAGAACTTTTAGCCAACAAATCGAAATCGTGAACACATAATTCAATTCTAACTCGCCCCCCAAACCTCAGGCTATTATACCCCTCAGAAAAGTGCGCTCAAACTTAATCGGAAAGGATTCGAAAGGCTATTCACACAAGTTGCAAAAACGCAGTCGGAAGGTTCATCTATTATTATCCGGTTATCCACAATTTCAATTTTAAAATCAACTAGCCAGTTTACTAATTCATTAATTGCTTTGCTTCAATAGAATCCGGAAATGCAACTTACACTCGATCCTAAATGAAATGCATGTGAAATTTAGATTTAAACCAAAAAATGCAAAAATAAAAGAGAACTAACAAAATAAATGACGAAAAATAAATAATGGGGGTCCGACAGAGAGTAAATGTCGTTGTAGTATAGTGGTAAGTATTCCCGCCTGTCACGCGGGTGACCCGGGTTCGATCCTCGGCAACGGCGCCAAAAACTTGATACGCGTAAAACCTACGTATAAATAACCGCAAGTGTACAGTATCGCGTTTTGTAGAATAGTGAATTCCAGATATCGATCCACAGGGAATTAAGTTTCTAAATTTACCAAGTACCGTAATTATATTATCCTAAACTTTATCTAGACGATGAGAAATGGATGGGGGATGATATGAAGCTAAAAGGAAACAATACTAAAAACAACGGTCCGCCAGTAAAAGCGAGGAATTCCGACGTGTGATGGCTTCTAGGGTAAAATCCACCAGTGTACTATCGATAAAGATCTACAGATCCGAATCTAATGTCAATTCTATATTCGCTAACCCAGTCACTAAAGTACCCTAACCCCCGTCTCCAGTGTAGTTAGAGTCTACCCACAGGTCCGACGTCTCCGTTCAGAACCTGATATTAAGAGAGCATTTAGGTCAAGTCCTTAAGGGCTACCCGAGGTGCATCACGTCTCTGTTTCCACAACCCGAGCTATGTTTTCCTAAAATCAAACGAGAAATCCTCTCTCGAGTTCATTCCCATTTACAATCAATTCAACTGTTGGCCAAACAATCGAAAGCATTTAATACAGGAAAACATAAACAGAATCAAAGAACGACAAATAGATCACAGATCTGGAAATCAAAATCAATATATACAAGGTTTCATTTCCCTAGAAGAAAATGCTTAGTTCATTACAAACATAGCATCAAAATGAAGAACACGAGAAATTATAAACTAAACGTAAAGAAAAGCTTATGAAAAACCCGAGTCGAAACCCTCGTCGAAGCTTCCCGCGGAGAACTGGCGAAAACCGAAGAGAAAACCGAAGAAGAAGTCGAAAGATAATCGAGAATTCTAAAAATGAAGAAGAGACCTTCTATTTATAGTAGGAAATCAAAGAAAAATATCTTGTCTCGAATTCTGTGCCCAGATCGCGATCTGGGCTTCTTGGATCGCGATCTGGCAGGCTTGGAAACTGCGCACCGCCTTTCGAGATCGCAATACGGGAATGGTGGATCGCGATCTGGTTCTTGATCAAAAAATGTACCGTGAGACCCCCCAGATCGCGATCCAGGAAGGCTGGATCGCGATCTGGGTCCTGATCCAGGAAGGCTGGATCGCGATCTGGGCTTCTGCGCCAACTTCAAACACTGTTTTGACCCTTTTTTAGCCCGAATTTGACAATTTTTCATTTCACAAAAGTTGTAGATCTTGAAGTGAGCTTTCTAAGGCCACTTGAATCAGCTCAATCGGAGGTCGTATGCAAAAGTTACGCTTGAAATACGAAACAGTTCCACACCCGCGATAATGCACTTTTGCACGTGTTTGGTTTGATTTTCGGCTTCGCTTCCAAAATCGTTTCGAATCGGCAAAAATAGCTTCTCTTTACCTAAAATATAAATAAAACAAAAACAACATAATATATACAAATAAAGCCGAAAACTCGGACGAACGAAGACCAAAACTCGAAGAATTGAAAATCGTGCAAAACGAACACTTATCACACCCTCAAACTTAGATCTTTACTCGTCCCGAGTACATCAAAACGAAACACAACAAAAAGGAAATAAAAACAACAAACTAAACTAGGCCACTAACGTAGGGAATCACGATTGCATTTAGCGTATACAACAAGCCTTTGAACCCCTGGGTACCCCCAAAGGACGAGTTGTGTCTCGTGAGGGTTTTCAGACAACACACCCACAAAGTTGCCGGATTGGTCAAAGCATTGAAATTAATTCCAAAGATAAAACGAGCTAGATAACCTAAAATCTCAAAATGGCATACGTCCTAAGGTATTCGACTTTCCTACCGATGCAATTAGTTGTTTCGACACCAAAATGAAAGATAGACTGAAGAATCCGTAATTAAACAATAAACACAATCATCGAGGGTTTTGAGTAGAAATGTGGGTGAAAAGCAAGTTTTGATTCTGAAATTCAAAAACTCGAGTTGGGCATAAGTAGGTCTATTTATTCAAGAAGAAATGACAACAACAATATTTTGTGATTTTCATCACAACTTTCTTCTTTTTATTTCTTTTTTTTTTTCTTTTTTTTTTCTTTTTTTTTTTCTTTTTTTTTTTTTTGACGTAAAATAAAAACGTAAAGACCATTGATAGAACTTTTAGCCAACAACTCGAAATCGTGAACACATAATTCAATTCTAACTCGCCCCCCAAACCTCAGGCTATTATACCCCTCAGAAAAGTGCGCTCAAGCTTAATCGGAAAGGATTCGAAAGGCTATCCACACAAGTTGCAAAAACGCAGTCGGAAGGTTCATCTATTATTAGCCGGTTATCCACAATTTCAATTTTAAAATCAACTAGCCCATCTACTAATTCATTAATTGCTTTGCTTCAATAGAACCCGGAAATGCAAATTACACTCGATCCTAAATGAAATGCATGTGACAAACATAATACAATTACGGAAATCAAAATACATAAACGAAATTAAATTATATGATATGCATGCAAAAGACCAAATCAAAATAAGATAAATAAAATAAAATAAAAACAAAGTCTAGCAAAGATACATCGTAAACGAAATATCAATCCAACGACTTATTCCAAAACAAACGAACTAAAAACAAAAACAAAAACAAAAACAAAGAGGTTCAACAAACACCACCCTCAAACTCAAACTCTAGCATAGTCCCTTGCTCAAAAGCAGAATAAAAAATAAAAGGGATAGAAAACACAACGTCCCTAGAAGTCATGGTCTTCCTCGATAGCTTGGTCCTCGTCCTCTCGAAGTCCACGCTCATGCTCCTCCCAGACGGGCCTCACCAGTGTGGTGGCTGCCGCTCGTGCAGCTTCTTCTGCGGCTGCGGTGGAGGTAGATGCTCCGTCAAAACGAGGCCGTGGTGGGAATGGTCGTGGCTCGACGACGTCGTCCGTCCTGCACTGGAGTGCTACTGCCATCACCTTGATCATCTTCTTGAACCAGCCCACGTTCTCCTCCATGGCATCCATCCACTCGGTTATATACTCCGGAAGTGGCGGAGCTGCTGCTGCTGCTGTCTGCTGTCTTTTGCCGCCTCGTGGTCCGGCTCGGGCTGGTCGGGAATCCTCGAATGGTGGCGCGTCTGGCTCAGGGCCATCGCCCTCGCCCTGTGGACCGGAAGCTGGCTGGAGCTTGTCGAACGGGAAGATTGGCTTCGGAGCCTTTGTGACCTTGTCGTCGGCAAACATCGCCACGTTGGCATTTTTGCATAAGGTGGTGATGAGGGAGGGGAACATCGGGCCCAAAGAGGTGTCGCCCATGCACCGTCGAATCTCTGAGTGGATAATGGCACCCACATTCAGAGGGGTGCCCTTCATGATTGCGTAAATCAACGTGAGGCGAGTGGCATAGGGCTTGGCCGTTGCAACCGTCGGCATGAGTCGGGAGCAGACGAAATACATCCAAATCTTTGCCTCCCTCGAGAGCTCGGCTCGATAGAACGACTTATCTCCTTTTGCCCAATACGATCCTCGGGGGCACAGGGCCTGAATGAGGTCCATGTACGTCGTCTCCATCTTTAGTGTCTGGAACGGCTCGGTCGGGATGTCCGGAACACGGGGGGGGGGGGTGGGGGGGGTGGGGGCCAGCTTGTAGACTCGGTTGATGGCTTCTGCGTCATAACGAACTTCGACGCCCCGGATGAAAACCACCGAGCCTTTGTACTGACCGGCATTGGCGTAGAAGAGCCGGACCAAGTTCTCGTTGTAGGTGCCCGGTTTGTCGACGAGTGCTCTCCACCACCTTTCGTGGATGTTGTTGACGACCGAGGGGCATCCAATCGTACGGACACACAACTCACGCTCTGGGACGATCGGACGAGGGAGGCGGTCGATGAATTCGCTCTTGGCTTCGACATTCACATAGATGTCTTCATCGAGTTCGTCAAAGGTGACTTCGCTCACGAGCGTGCGTTGATTGGCACGGGCGCCCGTGTTGAGTGGCACGTCACCGGTTCTTGGCATGGCTTGCTCGGTTGGTCCCTCCGAATGTGAAGGCGAGAGTGAAGAGCCTTCTCCCCCCGTTTTGCCTTGAGCCTTGCCCTTCTTTTTTTCCGGTGCTTTTCCTTTGCCCTTCGGTTGGGCTTTCTTGGTATTCTCACCCGTCTTTTGGAGTTTGTTTGCCGGTGAAGTCATGGTGTGAATGAGGGTGCAAAATGAAACTTGAAACTGGTTCGGGCAATTCGTCGAACACTTGGCGTGCGCAAGTTCTTTGAAACTCCTTGAATGTTAGTTTCTTTCGAAAACTAACCCTCCTACATCAATCACCACAACAACAACAATTAATAACGATCAACGAGCAAAAATTAGCATAATATGACTCGACCCATTCAAAAATTCACAAGAAATTCGAAATTAAGCATAATAGGGCAATTCCTATATCTAAACATTGGTTCAACCAATTAAACAAGCCTTTAAATCCCAAAATCAAGTACCTAATTACGTACAAGCAATAAGAATTGAAGAACCAAGGGACAAGACAAGAAAATTGGATGAAATTCGAATTTTCAAGCACTAAAAAAATTGGGTCAAGAACATACCTTTGTTGAAGATTCGTCCACAATTCTCAATATAAACAAGCAATAATCGTTAATAGTTGATAAAAATCTAAGAATATGCAAGTTTGAAGAGGAAATTTGAAAGAAAATCGAAGTTCTAGGGTTGGGGGAAAGGGGTTTCGAGTTTTGTAAAAGAAAGAAGTGAGAAAAAGAGGGTTTATTTTTTCGAATAAGTACAGTTTTTTTCCCCCAGATCGCGATCTCGAAGAGCCGGATCGCGATCTGGGTCTACTACCTATTTGCTCTCTGTAAGAGCCCCCAGATCGCGATCCGACTTTCTGGATCGCGATCTGGATTTACCCCACTTTGTTCTCTGTCAGACCCCCCAGATCGCGATCCGGCTTTCTGGATCGCGATCTGGATTTACCCCACTTTGCTCTCTGTCAGACCCCCCAGATCGCGATCCGACTTCCTGGATCGCGATCTGGATTTACCTCAATTTCTTCTCTGTAGGACCCCCCAGATCGTGATCCGGCTTTCTGGATCGCGATCTGGGTCTTGTAATCTGCACAAAATTTGAAATTTAAACGGGTGAGATAGAGATATTGAACCCAAAAAAATATAAAAATGCAAGAAAAGACTAAAAACGAAAACGAAAGCAAGAACAAAAGAAAAATGACAGAGAATGAGCAATAATGGGGTGCCTCCCATTTAGCGCCTGTTTTACAGTCGACGGCTCGACTTCTTTTGGATTTATTGGGAGAAAATTAGTGCGACACGCTCCACTTCCTCGGGAGCACCATTTGGATAGTAATGCTTAACTCGTTGCCCATTCACTTTGAACGACGGACCGTCTCGTCCTCATATTTCGATAACTCCTTGTGGGGTTGCGCTCCGGACTACGAATGGTCCTGACCAACGGGACTTGAGCTTTCCCGGAAATAGTCGTAGCCGAGAATTGAATAGCAAGACTTGGTCACCTGCCCGGAACTCTCGCTTTGCAATCCTTTTGTCATGCCACTTTTTCGTCTTTTCTTTGTAAATCTTGGCATTTTCGTAAGCATCGTTTCTGAACTCCTCCATTTCGTTGAGTTGAAGCAATCGACGATCACCGGTGGCTGTTTGACCAAAATTGAGCTTTTTGACTGCCCAATATGCTCGGTGCTCCAATTCCACTGGCAGGTGGCACGCTTTCCCATACACGAGTTTGTACGGAGACATCCCAATCGGTGTCTTGAATGCGGTTCGATAGGCCCAAAGTGCATCATCGAGCTTCAACGCCCAATCTTTTCGGTTCGTGCTCACGGTCTTCTCCAGAATCTGTTTGATTTCTCGGTTTGACAACTCAGCAAGGCCATTTGTTTGCGGATGATAGGCAAGCGCTATTTGTGTCGGATCCCCAACTTATTCGTGAGATTAGTGAGCAGTTTGTTGCAGAAGTGAAATCCTTCATCGCTAATGATCGCCCTAGGTGTCCCAAACCTTGAGAATATGTTCTTGTGGAAGAATTTGAGGACTGTACGAGCATCGTTGGCAGTGGTGGCAATTGCTTCGACCCATTTGGACACGTAGTCCACGGCAAGCAGAATGTATAACTTCCCGTTCGAAGAAGGGAATGGTCCCATGAAGTCAACGCCCCAAACATCGAAAAGCTCCACCTCTTGCATGTTGTTCAAAGGCATTTGGCTTTTGTTGGATAGGTTCCCTGTTCGTTGGCATCGATCACACCGTTTCACGAACTCGTTACTATCTCGGAAAAGGGTAGGCCAAAAGAAGCCTGACTGCAGAACCTTGGCTGCTGTGCGAGATTCCCCGTGATGCCCGCCACAAGGTGAAGAGTGGCAATGTGTGAGAATCTCACGTACTTCTGTTTCCGGAACACATCTTCGGATGACACGATCGGGGCCGGTTCTGAAAAGCAACGGCTCGTCCCATAGATAGAAACGACTGTCGTGAAGGAATTTTTTCTTTTGGTGATAAGATAGATCGTCAGGAATGATTCCACTGGCCAAGAAGTTGGCCACATCAGCATACCACGGAGTGTGAGTACTAATGGCGAGCAGTTGCTCGTCTGGGAAGGATTCCTGAATATTTCCTTCGGCTGGAACTTCTTCTAGTATGAGTCTGGAAAGATGATCTGCTACCACATTCTCGCTCCCCTTTTTGTCTCTGATTCCAGGTCGAACTCCTGGAGTAGGAGTACCCATCTGATGAGTCTGGGCTTGGCGTCCTTCTTTGCGAACAAGTATCGAATAGCTGTGTGGTCGGTGTAAATGATCACCTGAGACCCCAAAATATACGGTATGAACTTGTCAACGGCATAAACGACAGCAAGCATTTCCTTTTCGGTCGTTGAATAATTCTTCCGTGCCTCGTCAAGTGTACGACTCGAATAGTAAATGGCTTTGAAGATTTTGTCCCTCATTTGTCCCAATACTGCACCTACAGCATAGTCGCTCGCATCGCACATGATCTCGAATGGTTTCTCCCAATTGGGAGTAATCATAATCGGTGATTGGGTTAGCTTCTCCTTGAGAAACGTGAAAGCCTGCAAACAAGCAGAATCAAAATCAAAGACTGCTTAATTCTCAAGTAAATGACATAATGGTTTTACTATTTTCGAAAAATCTTTTATGAATCTACAGTAAAACCCAGCATGCCCTAAAAAACTTCTAACCCCCTTAACATCCTTCGGTGGAGGAAATTTTTCAATCGTTTCGATTTTTGCCCTGTCCACCTCAAGACCCTTTTTTTGAGACTTTGTGACCTAGAACAATGCCTTCACGAACCATAAAATGACATTTTTCCCAATTTAAAACAAGGTTCGTTTCTGTACATCTTTTCAAAACAAGTTCTAGATTGTGCACACAATGATCGAAAGACGATCCAAACACAGAAAAATCATCCATAAACACCTCAAGAAATTCTTCTACCATATCGTGAAATATAGACATCATACATCGTTGAAAGGTAGCAGGCGCATTACACAAACCGAAAGGCATCCTATGAAATGCAAAAGTACCGTAGGGGCAAGTAAAAGTAGTTTTCTCTTGGTCTTCCGAGGCGATTGAAATTTGATTGTACCCCGAATAACCATCAAGAAAACAGTAATACTCGAAACCTCCTAGCCTGTCTAGCATTTGATCGATAAAGGGAAGGGGGAAATGGTCTTTTCTAGTGGCAGCATTCAATAATCGGTAATCGAAACACACACGCCACCCAGTGACTGTTCTAGACGGAATAAGTTCATTTTTATCATTCACAATAACCGTCATCCCACCCCTTTTTGGCACAACCTGCACCGGACTGACCCACGGACTGTCAGAAATTGCATAAATCATACCAGCGCCTAACAGTTTTAAGACTTCTTTTTTGACTACCTCTTTCATTGACGGGTTTAACCGCCTCTGAGGTTGGACTCTCGGTTTATAGACGTCTTCCATTAGCATTTTGTGTTGAACAATAGACGGGCTAATTCCCTTAATATCCTCAATAGACCAACCTATAGCTGACCTATATTCTCTAAGGACCTCCAGCAGTGTGCTTGTTTCGGCCTCGCTCAAACTAGAAGAAATAATCACCGGATAAGTCTTGTCTGCTCCAAGAAAAGCATAACAAAGATAATCCGGTAATTGCTTCAATTCCAGGGGGTTGTTTTCACACTAACTGGTATCTCGGGGACGATTCCTACCTCGTCTACGCCTAAAATCTTGGCACACTCAAGAAACAACACACAATCAAGCACATCATTTTCAATAGGAGTTTCAGGGGAGGCAAAATGCAAATCAATAGAATTAACAATGCAGTGCTCAACAGAATCACACAATTCATACAAATCAAAAAAGGAGGAAACACAGTCCTCGATCACGTCTATTCTACTGCAATGCTCAATATGCTCAGAGTGTTTAAATGCATTTGTCAAATTAAAAATAACTTTTTCCCCATTTACCCTAAGCATTAAAGATCCTAATTCCATACCTATCATCGCCTTACCAGTGGCTAAGAATGGACGACCTAAAATGATTGGTGATTCATCATCTTCAGGCATTTCAAGTACCACAAAATCAACAGGCAAAATGAATTTATCTACTTTAACTAGCACATCTTCTACAATCCCATCTTTCAATGAACGATCAGCTAGTTGTAAAGTCATGCGAGTGCGGTTCAAATTTCCTAAGCCCAGTTTTAGAAACACAGACATAGGCATCAAATTAATACTTGCCCCCAAATCACATCAAGCTTTATCGAAAGTAGAATTTCCAATAATACAAGGAATAGTGTAACTCCCTGGATCTTTCATTTTCGGTGGTAGATTCGACTGAAGAATGGCACTGCAAGTTGCCGTGAGTGTCACTGGTATGTCTTCTTCGATCCGAATTTTCTTGGATAGGACTTCCTTCATAAACTTGGTGTAGTTTGGCATTACCTCCAAGGCCTCTACAAAAGGGATGTTGATTCGAATCTGTTTGATCTTTTCAATGAACTTCTTCAACTGATCCTGGAACTTCTTCTTCTTCTGTCTTTCTGGAAAAGGAATAGGAGTTATCATAAGAGGAGGATTATCAGGGAAAGAAATGTTATTGGGCTTACTAGCCTCTTTTGTACTACTCCCTGAGATGGTGATTTCCGGCTCGACCGGGGTCGGTTGTACAGCTGGCCTTGGTGACTCGTCTGTCGGATAAGGAGGATCGGTCATTTGAAAACCACTTCGGGTGGTTATGGCTTGACAACTTTCTTTTGGATTGACTTCGGTATTGCTCGGAAATCCACCCTTGGCCATTGTGGACATGGATTGGGCGATTTGCCCTATTTGCTTCTCCATGTTCTTCATTGTTGATTTCAGGCCCTCCATTTCCTGTTCTTGTCGGTGAAGACGCTCGTCATACGTTGGCCCTCGTTGCTCTCTTTGATGGTTGAAATCGGGAGGTGGTTGTAGAGCATTCTTTGGATTGACATAGGAGAAGTTCTCGTGATTCCGAATTCCCGGGTGGTAATGAGTAGGGTTTTGGTTCTGATTGTTGGTTCCCCGGAAATTGTTGAATCGGTGGTTCATAAAGTGTGTCTGCTCCCAATCGTCGTTTGTGGCTTGTGAGGTACTTGCTGCTGCTACTCGTTCGGTCTGTGGCCCTCGAACTGATAATTGGGCGACCTGATTTGATAGAGTAGCTAATTGTGCTGAAACTGCGGCTAAAGGATCGAGTTGGTGGACTCCGGCCACCTTTTGTACACCACTCCGTTCGGACGGCCAATGGTAAGCATTCTCACACATTCGCTCGACAATGTCTCGAGCGTCTGTAGGAGTCTTGTTTTGCAATGATCCACCTGATGCAGCATCGACTAGAGATCGGGCTGGTTGATCGAGCCCATTGTAGAATAACTCCATTTGATCCCACGGGTTGAATCCGTGTTGAGGGCATTGTCGTAATAAGTCCTTGAATCTCTCCCAAGACTCGTGCATCGGCTCTTGGCTCATCTATCTGAAGTTGCCCACATCCCTTCGTAGTTGTGCGGTCTTCGAGGGTGGAAAGAATCGTGCCAGAAGGGCTTGTGATAATTCTTCCCAACAGGTGAGTGATCCTGGATTAAGGCTCAGAAGCCAACTCTTCGCTTTGTCTCTGACAGAAAATGAGAATAGCTTCAACCGAATGGCATCATCAGAAACGCCGTTAACTTTGATCGTGTCACAAATCTCCAAGAAATTGGCAAGATGGAGATTCGGATCCGCTGTTGCTGCTCCAGAGAATTGGTTCGCCATGACCATGTTGATTAGCCCCGTCTTCAGCTCGAAGTTGCTTGCGGCTATCGTCGGTTTCCTGATTCCCGAATAGTTCTCATTCACAGCTGGAGTTCGGTATTCTCGCATTGTTCGCTCGGGTGGCAGGTTCGGTCTTGGCTGCTCGTGATCTCGTCCTGGCTCTCGATCGTACTTAAAGGCCAGGTGCTCTGGATTTCCTTGATCTTCGGCCATTGGTTCACTTTGTTGGTTGCGCGCGGCTCTTCGTCTTCGGAATGTCCTTTCAATCTCGGGATCGTAAGGTATGATTTCCAAATTTCGACGCCTGGGCATAAACAAAGTGATCGGTTAAAATCGTAGAAATCGCAAATAAAGCAGGTAAATAGCTAAAGTAATAGTCACATAATTGGTAACACTATCAACAAAGATAAAATCAAATTGGTCCCCGGCAACGGCGCCAAAAACTTGATACGCGTTTTCCTCACGTATAAATTACCGCAAGTATACAGTATCGCATTTTGCAGAACAGTGGTTCCGGATATCGATCCACAGGGACCTTGTAGATTCACATGCTGAGTAGTGTAATTATATTATCGTTATATTATCTAGCCGATCGTAAATATTTGGAATTGTGAAACCCAAATTTATAAGCATGCAAGATCGTAAACATGCAAATATAGAATGTACGTAAATAAAGTAACCACAACTCAACGCAGGGGGACTTCGATTTAAAGGGGACTTCTAGGGTCAAATCCACCGAAGGTATAATCAACAACGATCTACAAATCCGTTATCTAATGCCACATTCATATTTGTTAACCCAGACGCTAATGTACTCTAACCCCCGTCTCCAGTGTAGTTAGAGTCTACCCACAGGTCCGACGTCTCCGTTCAGAACCTGCTATTAAGAGAGCATTTAGGCCAAGTCCTTAAGGGCTACTCGAAGTGCATCACGTCTCCGTTTCCACACCCCGAGCTATGTTTTCCTAACTTCAAACAAGAAATCCTCTCTCGAGTTCATTCCTATCTAATATCAATCCGAGAGCTGATCAAACAATCAGAAGCATTTAATACAGGAAAACATAAACGAAATCCAAACACGACAAATAGATAACAGAAATGACGATCGAAATCAATATGTACAAGGCTTCATTACCCTAGAAGAAAATGTTCTTAGTTCATAACAAACATAGTATCAAAAGAATGTACAAAGGAAATGAAGAACAAAACGTAAAGAAATTGCGTAAGAAAAACCCAAGTCGGAACCCCCGTTGATGATTCCCGCGAAGAACTGTCGAAAACCGTAAAAAGTCGAAGAAGGAATGAAGAATGAAAGGGCCTTTCTATTTATAGTGAAATGCAAAGCTTCCTCAAGAAGCTTTGCAAAATAAAATATCTTCCTCAAAAGGCGTGCCCAGATCGCGATCCAGGAATGTGGATCGCGATCTGGGTCCTGCAACATTTACTCTCTGTCGGACCCCCCAGATCGCGATCCCACTTCCTAGATCGCGATCTGGATTTGACCCATATTTCTTCTCTGTCAGCACCCCCAGATCGCGATCCGGAATGATGGATCGCGATCTGGGTCTTGATCCATTTTCGTACTGTGACAACCCCCAGATCGCGATCCAGAGATGTCAGATCGCGATCTAGGTCTTCTTGGCCCCAAAATTGGCTTGAAAATTCGGTTTCGCTTTCAAATGGCTTCGACTCGGCAAAAATACCTAATAAAACCCTGAAATAGAAATAAAACAAGAAACGCAATAATATATACAAATAAAGCCGAAACTCGGACGAACGAAGACCAAAACTCGAAGATTTGATAAGCAAAAATCGTGCAAAACGAACACTTATCAGCGGGTCTGGGTCTAAGCTGAACCGAGTTGGGGCCGGTCTAGGTTTTATATATTTTTCACGGGTCGGGTCTCGAATTTAGGCAATCCCGGCCCAGAAACGACCCGTTGCCATCCCTAGCTAGGGTTTGGTGGATAGGAGTTGGCGGTGGCTGCTAATTGTTGGCTGCTAGGGTTTGCCGACGGCTGAGAATTTGTTTTGATGCTAGGGTTTGGAATGCGCCGTAGTAAACCATAGTACACTGTAATAACCATAGTACACCATAAACCACAGTACACCGTAGTATACTACAGTCTACTACAGTACTAACAACAAATAAAATTAAAAAAAAAATGTAAATTGAATCAAAGAAAAAATGAAAAACATGATTTTTTTTTTTTGTAATTTCCCATATTATATAAAAAAGGATTTTTTTTTTGTTTTATAATAGTGTAAAAAATGTTAAAATGAAGAACGAAAAAACAAAAGGAAAGAAAAACGTGTATTTTGTAAAAAAAATTAAAATATTAGATGGAAAAATGAAAATATTGCAGACTAAAAAGATGATAAATGCAATTTAAATTTTACTTAATGCATATTTCGAGTTTGTGAATGTGAGGGCATTTTGAAATGAATTTTATGAAGATGTGTAACAAAGGTTTAGTTAACCTTGTCATTTAGTTCTAATAAATTTTGTCACTAGGGACCTATGTCTTAAAGCCTCGTAATTTTATAATGTCAATGAATTCTTCGGTTCAACCCTATAAGATTATGTACACCAATGTCACAAGTCACTTTTGGGAAGAGGCAACTGCTATGTACCTTATTAGTAGAATGTCATATAGATTTATCAATTTATAAACATCATGCTTGAGCTCGAACGTGCACTGACTTTGTTTATAATAGCCATGAGGGTAATTGAGCCAGGTCTAGCCGAATTTCGATTGCTCGATCTAATTATAGTTGAGTCGAGCCTATTTTTTTAGTGAGTTGAACTGAGTTTGAGCTATTTTAATAAACCCGATTTATTTATGAGTCGAGTTTGCGCCTTCTATAGTAACAAACCCGATGGCATGTGAGTTTGAGCCAATGATACGCGTTTTCCTCACGTATAAATTACCGCAAGTATACAGTATCGCATTTTGCAGAACAATGGTTACGGATATCGATCCACAGGGACCTTATAGATTCACATGCTGAGTAGTGTAATTATATTATCGTTATATTATCTAGCCGATCGTAAATATTTGGAATGGTGATAAACCCTAATTTATAAGCATGCAAGATCGTAAACATGCAAATATAGAATGTACGTAAATAAAGTAGCGACAACTCAACGCGGGGGACTTCGATTTAAAAGGGACTTCTAGGGTCAAATCCACCTATGTATAATCAACAACGATCTACAAATCCGCTATCTAACGTCAGATTCCTATTCGTTAACCCAGACGCTAAAGTACTCTAACCCCCGTCTCCAGTGTAGTTAGAGTCTACCCACAGGTCCGACGTCTCCGTTCAGAACCTGCTATTAAGAGAGCATTTAGGTCAAGTCCTTAAGGGCTACCCGAAGTGCATCACGTCTCCGTTTCCACACCCCGAGCTATGTTTTCCTAACTTCAAACAAGAAATCATCTCTCGAGTTCATTCCCATTTAATATCAATCCGAGAGCTGATCAAACAATCAGAAGCATTTGATACAGGAAAACATAAATGAAATCGAAACACGACAAATATATAACAGAAATGATGATCGAAATCAATATATACAAGGATTCATTACACTAGAAGAAAATGTTCTTCGTTCATAACAAACATAATGTCAAAAGAATGTACAAAGGAAATGAAGAACAAAACGTAAAGAAATTGCGTAAGAAAAACCCAAGTCGAAACCCCCGTTGATGATTCCCGTGAAGAACTGTCGAAAACCGTAAAAAGTCGAAGAAGAATGAAGAATGAAAGGGTCTTTCTATTTATAGTGAAATGCAAAGCTTCCTCAAGAAGCTTTGCAAACAAAATATCTTTCTCAAAAGGCGTGCCCAGATCGCGATCTGGGTTGTCTGGATCGCGATCTGGCAGCCTCGGGGAACTGCCCACCGCCATGCCAGATCGCGATCCAGAAATGTGTATCGCGATCTGGGTCTTCAACATTTCAGCACTGTGAGACCCCTCAGATCGCGATCCAGGATGTCAGATCGCGATCTGGGTCTTGATCTATTTTCGTTCTGTGACAACCCCCAGATCGCGGTCCAGAGATGTCAGATCGCGATCTGGGTCTTCTTGGCCCCAAAATTGGCTTGAAAATTCGGTTTCGCTTTCAAATGGCTTCGACTCGGCAAAAATATCTAATAAAACCCTGAAATAGAAATAAAACAAGAAACACAATAATATATAGAAATAAAGCCGAAACTCGAACGAACGAAGACCAAAACTCGAAGATTTGATAAGCAAAAATCGTGCAAAACGAACACTTATCAGCCAACCCAAGCTCGACTCACATGATCCGATTGCCATCCCTAATAATAGCCAAACAAATTAGTCTTTCTATTTTTTTAGGGATTATTAGTGAGAACCTCTCAACACATTAGGATATATTAAGGTGGATCTACACCCTTTAACAATATTAGTGAGAACCCCCTTAATTATCTAATTAAATTAATATTATTACAATTATTAAAAATTATACCTATATTATCCCTAATTACCAAATCTTATATTTACAAACCCTAGCCACATCGTCTATCACAAACCGCCGTTCTCTAATCCCCTCATCTTTTCTTTTCTTTTCTGGAACCGATCAGTAGTATCGGCGGTGAAGGTGGCGAAGGCAGCGTCACATCTCAACAACGACGAGGAAGACCCCGGTCCCTTCTCTTCTTTCTCGAATTGGGAATCCGATAGCGGCGGAGGCGAGGGCGAAGGAGAGGACGAAGGCGGCACCATATCTCAACAACGACAAGGCAACGCCGCCAAAACGAGAACGAACATATGTCTTTTTCGGTCCCTCCCCTTTCTATTCCGAGGGATGAACATATTTGATACTTTTTTTTTTTGTTCTTCAATTTTTGGAAGCATTCCTGCAATCCTCGTCGGAAGACCACTCCACCACCGTTGTAATAGAATTGATCGACCTCGAGGAGGATAACGAAACTTTGGGCTGCATTTTCATATGAAAATCGCGACCGCCGACGCCCAACCGTAACCTCGGATGCCGTTAACATAAGCGGATCTGCTTCGTCCGTTATGTTCGGTATTGTTTGAGAGGCTGATTATCGTTCAATTAATAGTAGAATGTATGTTCGTTTGTTGAAATTGTGTTCATGTTAGTCAAAAAGATATAGTTGTTTTCGTTACGGTTGTAGTTTGTTTCGATAATAGTCGTTTTTGTTGGAGTTCTAGTGTGTTTTTTTTGCTTTTGTTTTAGTTGATTTTAATAATTTCTAGTTGATTCAATATAGTTGTTTTCGTATAGCAATATAGTTGTTTTAGCACAACAATATTATTGTTTTCATTACTTTTTAGTTGATTTGCATAAATAGCTAATTTAGCAAATAGTTGTTGGAGATGTTTTGATTAAATATTTAGTTCATCTTACAATGGAAATAATATAATATATAATTAATTTAATAAATAGTTAAAACTGATGTATAGTTGTTTTAATACCAATTGTTTTAATAACAGTTGTTTTTAATAATAGTTGTTTTATTGAAATATAGCTGTTTAACTGGAAAAAAATATAATAGAATATTTAAAGAAAAATATTAAAAAAAAATAATTTTTTTTTTTATTTTTAAAGAAGAAATAAATATAAAAAACTGAAAATTAAAATAAAAATTAAAAATTAAAAAAATACATCAGGATAATGGGTAGAGAATAGTTGGAGGGTAAATTTGGAATAAAAAAATGATGGGTCTCTCACTAATAAAGGAAAATGAGCTAGACCCATCCTTATTAAAATAATGTTAGAGGGGGTTCTCAATAATAGCCCCATTTTTTTAACATCGTCAAAGAATTCAATGCCACTTAATTCGGGTAAATAGATATATATAATATAAAATCATAAATTTGCACAAAATAAATAAATTAAAGCTTGTGTAAAAAATGTTTGCAGCGGAAATTAAACAACATAAGTTTTAAATTATTCCAGACGAAAACTTTTATATAAGCTTGTGCATGCACATTTACAAACGAAAACTTTTATTAAAACAGTATTCAAAGAATACACAAAGAGAAGCCAAAATCTTCTCTTTTATGAAGAAATCACAAGTTGATTTCATCATACAATAATTCCTAGTATCGATAACAATGTAACAAAACTGTAGGAGTACATACCAGTATTTAAAGATATTTAATACAAACATACATAAGATAATAAAAAAGAAAACGCACATGAACGAAGTATTATTGTCAATGGTAATGTACTAGCACTTAAATACAATATATATACTTTCATTGATAATACTCGAATGCAATATTAATGTCAGTGACAATGAAATGGTAGGTTTTTAATTATACACTTGTCAACAACATAACATACAAGAATACATAATATGTTAATGTCAATGACAATAATATTGTTGCATATTGGTACATAAAAGCAATATTTGCTACCTCCAAAAATACATAAAATTGCATTATTTATTATTGTCAGTCACAATATAAACATAGCATTTCAATTTTTTGAAGTATGTAATTTCAGAATATTACACATAATCAAGCTTCAATCTCTGATCCATTATTATGTAACAATAAAAAAAAGACGAAAATCAGAGTATAATTACCATAAAAATTCATATATCAATCACAATATGTGTTAATCACCAATAAACATTCACCCCGTCAACTTTAGCAAGAAAAAACATAATTTTAATGTGTGAATCACCAACGCTAATAAAAATGCAAAAAATAAACTTATGATTATCGTGGTTAAAAAAAAATGCACTTAGAAAACTATATACATATTAAGAATACCTCATAGAAATAGAGGGTACGTACCCAAAAGTTTCTCTTTGGTCCTTGGTGATTTCCGCGCACGATATGGGTGGTTCAACACTATATAATAGTAAACAATTGAATAATAAATTAATAATCTATGATTTTTGTTACATAACGGAGATATATGCAGTAAAATAAAACCCAAAATTTGATTAGGTTTTGAATAAAAACTTATGACACTTAATTTTTGAGTCCCATTGTTTATGACAATTACTTTAAGCGATGACGATTTACGCAGTAAAATTGTTGCAAAAACATGTTGATGAGCTTATATGCTAAACATTTTTTGGTCTAGACCTTATTGTCAATAAGTGGGCAAATGTGAATGTATATATAATTGCCCCATATATCTAATGTTAAATTTACTAGACATTGAATTATTTATTTTATGGGGATATTTGACAAAAAACTCCTCATTCAATTTGAATTTATGATAAATCTATTTTTATTAATTGATATTTGTTATAAATTCAACTGACTGAAATTTTCCAAAATACCCCCATTTAATATTACTAAAAGTTACCAAATTATATTATTATGGAAAATCAATTATTTTTTTCAAAATATGCAAATCCCCTTAATATCTCCCCCATATCACACATTTCCAGTTTCTTTTTTTTTTTAGGAGTAAAAAAACTTCATTTATAAAGCCAATTCGACATAAATAATAGAACGGATACTATCTGGTAATATTAACATGTCATAAGTTTCCTTTTTCGATAATCTTGCTATCTCGTGCGCCGTTTTATTGCCTCCCTGAGCAATATGCTCTGAACACCATTAGCGTAGAACCTATTCGGATAATATCGCTAACAATCGTGCCGTAGTCTGCGTTGCAATTTGATTCTCCGACAGCGGCGATGACAACACTCGAGTCCCTTTCAAGTACAATCCTCTGCCAATTGTTATCTCGAGCCAGTTCAATCGCCATTAAAGCTGCTTTAGCTTCAGCCGCGGTTGGGTCAAGATGTTGTGTAATGCATTTTGTATGCCAACCAACACACTCTCCAGACTCCGAACGAGCTATCACTCCAAGACCGCACACTCCATCGACGGCATTGACAGAGGCGTCAAAATTCAGCTTCACCAAATCTGCCTCTGGGGGTTGCCAACTAACTTCCTTCCTAATTCTCCTAATATTTGGAGACAATACTTTGGTTGTGGCCGTCTGGAGATCATTCCACATTTTATTCATGAAGAATATTATTGTCCCCAGCTCTGGAACATTCCCCTCGAACATATATTTGTTCCTTGCATTCAAAATTGCCCAACATAGCAATACACATCGATCAATAATCAATGGATCAGACTTACGTTTTATCTCGCGCAACCAGTGCATCAATGGACCGAGAATGGGACCTGAGAAAGAGCCCATACCTGACGAGAAAATGGACATGCATAAAAACAATGCATCACATTTTCTTCTCTCTCATTACATAAGACACAACGATCATCATCCAAGACTCTTCGCTTAAGAAGATTTGACCGGGTATGTAATAGGTTTTTGCATGCCTGCCATAAAAATATCTTAACCTTATTCGGAAGATGTAACCTCCATATCCATTTCCACTCTTCATGTCGTTGGGTATTTGAACTATTACCTAGTCTCCCATCAATGTCAGCCTTAATTCTTGTTGCAAGATGGTAGACACTGCGGACTGAAAAGATCCCATTCCGGTTGTAGTGCCAGATATAACGATCATCATTAGAATTACTGCCCAGCAGAATAGAGCGGATGGATTTGCTATATTCTTCGAAAAAAACATCACGAATAAGTGTTGCATTCCACTGTCCGGTATCTTTATCATTGAGCTCATTAACAGATAAATCCCACGGAAAATCTCCTTTGGAAGTTTTGAAATGTATTCTCTCGTGGTAGCCATCTATCTCCCCAAACCTTGATCGACTTACAATTACTCACGCGCCATCTGATGCTCGCCACAAATAATTCTTTGGAGCTTGATATGCCTAATTGGGCTAACACAATGGGCCTATAATTTCTTTATCTAATGGGCCACGAACCCAATATTTAAGACCACTATCACCGAGGCCCAATCACCTTCAAGTAAGGCTTGGGCCCGACAATCTCAACTAAACTATAAATAAACGTTGAACTCATCCTAAGAC
>NW_012194832.1:19592-30098 GCF_000504015.1 Erythranthe guttata
CCCAAAACCACCAAAAACAAATGATCACTCCTCGAGAAACATCTCCTCGCCTCCTCTCAAGCAGTACTCACGCCATTACGAACGATTCTCAAAGGGAAGCCCTCCGAATTCATGGTGGAACCGATCCGACAATAGCCGAAGAATGGGTCACAATCCTAGAAGTGATCTACGACTACATGCAAATGACCGATCGTGATCGTGTGCATTGCGCTCTATTCTTACTCCGAAACGAAGCTCGTCACTGGTGGGAAGGAGTCAAGGAAGGAGTCGACCTCGACACTATACAATGGACCGACTTCAAACTACAATTCTTCGAAAAATATTTCTCCAAAGACGTACGTGCCCACAAACTGAAGGAATTTCTAGAACTTCGTCAAGGTGAACTACCAATGCTCGAGTACATCCGTCGCTTCGAACGTGGCTGTCTCTACGCCCCATTCATCGGTCGAGACCCCGAAGAGAAAAAGAATCACTTCATCCGTGGTCTACAACCTGAAATCCGACGAGATATCCGTATGTCTGACGCCTCGACTTTCAGACAACTAGTGGACAAGGCCCTGATGGCAGCCCAAGACGAAAAGGAAATCCAACAGAACCGCCGATCCCAAGGCACGAGTCAACGCCCGTGGAAGAAACCTAACGTCGGCAACCACAAATTCAAGGGAAATCGAGGCCAACCATCGAATCAATCTGGACTCCCACAGCCGCCCAAACCAATTTGCTCACAATGCGGGAAAGCACACTTTGGAGCTTGTGTACAAGGGACGAACACATGTTTCCGATGTAGGAAGAGCGGACACATGGCAAGAGATTGTCCGAACGCTCAGAATCGTGCTCAAGGACGTGTGTTTGCTATGACAAATGAGCAGATTGAGCAAGATCCCTCAATGATAGCAGGTACTATATACATCTTCGACGAACCTGTCTATGCCTTAATTGATTCCGGTTCTACTCACTCATTCATATCGGAGAATATAATTAGAAGCCTTAAGATCGAACCTAGTCAGTTAAGTCACGAATATAGTATACTTATTCCCTCCGGCGAAGAAATGATCTCGAACCTAGTAGTGACCAACTGTACAATCCGAGTTCATTCCCAACCTATGAATTTCGACCTCATCGTCCTACCGATCCGCAATTTTAATATTATTCTAGGAATGGATTGGTTAACCGAATACAAAGCCCAAATTGACTGTGTCCCGAAAACAGTTATTTTTCCTCTACCTAACGGCCAAACCCTAAAATTTCAAAGCCAAGCCAAAATTTCGATTCCAATTATCTCAGCCATAAAAGCCGTCAAACTCATTCATAAAGGGCATTTCGGCCATCTAGTAGATGTCGTGAATCTCGAACCCGACGCCAAACCTCAATTGTCCGATGTCCGAACAATACAAGAATTTCCCGACGACATTCCCGGACTTCCACCCGACCGAGAAATTGAGTTCGAAATCAATCTAATTCCCGGAGCCGCACCAATTTCCAAAGCCCCATATCGCATGGCCCCACTTGAATTGAAAGAATTGAAAGATCAGATCCAAGAGCTACTCGACAAAGGTTACGTTCGACCTAGTCACTCACCATGGGGAGCCCCAGTGCTGTTTGTCAAGAAGAAAGACGGATCCCTTCGTCTTTGTATCGATTACCGAGAGCTCAACAAAATCACTGTCAAGAATAAGTACCCTCTTCCTTGAATTGATGATCTGTTCGACCAACTCCAAGGTTCTTCTGTCTTCTCCAAGATTGATCTTCGATCCGGATATCACCAACTCAAGATCAAAGAATCCGACATTCTGAAGACCGCCTTCCGAACGAGATACGGCCACTACGAATTCATTGTCATGCCTTTCGGTCTAACTAATGCCCCCGCCGCATTCATGGATCTCATGAACCGAGTCTTTCATCCGTATCTAGACCAATTCGTAATCGTCTTCATCGACGACATTCTCATTTACTCCAAGAACGAAGAAGATCATTCCTCTCACCTCCGCACCGTCCTCCAAACTCTTCGATCTCATCAGTTGTACGCCAAATTCAGCAAATGTGAGTTCTGGCTATCAAGTGTCTCTTTTCTTGGCCACATCGTCTCAGCAAGTGGAATCTCCGCCGATCCCAGCAAGATAGAAGCAGTTTCCAACTGGTCAATTCCGAAGAATGCAAAGGAAATAAGGAGTTTCCTCGGTCTAGCCGGTTACTACCGCAAATTCGTACAAGATTTCTCGAAACTCGCCTCGCCACTCACTCGACTCACTCGAAAGGACGTCAAATACCAATGGACCCCAGATTGCGACGCCAGCTTCACCGAACTCAAGAATCGACTCACCTCTGCCCCAATTCTAGCACTACCGGAAAGAACTGGAGAATTCATAGTCTACAGCGATGCCTCGAAGCTAGGGTTAGGAGCCGTACTCATGCAGAATGGAAAAGTTATAGCCTACGCCTCTCGACAACTCAAGGAGTACGAACGGAACTACCCGACCCATGATCTCGAACTAGCCGCCGTCGTCTTCGCACTCAAAATCTGGCGACACTACCTTTACGGCGAAAAGTGCACCATCTACACCGATCACAAGAGCCTTAAGTACTTTTTCACCCAAAAGGAATTAAATATGCGACAAAGAGGATGGCTCGAACTAGCCAAGGACTACGACTGCGAAATACTCTATCACCCTGGAAAAGCAAATGTCGTGGCAGATGCTCTTAGCCGCAAATCAATCAACGCCCTCGTCGTTCAGCCAAATCTGACAGAAGCAATTTAGACCGCTCAACAAGCCGATCCCCAAGTTCTCAAGGTTCGCGACAACCTCGATTCGAATCCCAATTTCCGAATCTCCGAAGAAGGAATTGTCCGATTCCAAAGTCGCCTCTATGTACCTAACGACCCCAAGATTCGCCGATTAATCCTAACCGAAGCCCATCAGACCGTGTACACTTGCCATCCCCGAGCAACCAAGATGTACCAAGATCTGAAGAAACTCTACTGGTGGCCCGGAATGAAAAGAGAGATTGCCCAATTCGTCGCCGAATGTCTAGATTGCCAGCAAGTCAAAGCAGAACACCAAAGACCCGGAGGTCTATTGCAGTCCAATCTGATTCCAGAATGGAAATGGGAAGCTGTCACCATGGATTTCGTTCAAGGGTTTCCAAAGACCCAGAGAGGATCCGACGCCATTTGGGTAATTGTCGACCGATTAACCAAGTCCGCTCATTTTCTTCCCGTCCGGATGACCTTTAGCCTAGAGAAACTAGCGGAGCTATACGTCCGAGAAATTGTCCGACTCCACGGTGTTCCAGTCTCTATCATTTCCGACCGAGACCCTCGATTCACGTCTAAATTCTGGAAAAGCTTACACGGAACCCTCGGAACTCGCCTCAATTTTAGTACCGCTTTTCACCCGCAAACCGACGGTCAATCCGAGCGAACCATCAAAACCCTAGAAGATCTACTCCGCGCTTGTATTCTCGATTTCGGAGGAAATTGGGAATCGCGACTTCCACTAATCGAATTCGCCTACAACAATAGCTTCCAATCATCTATCGGAATGGCACCATATGAAGCTCTCTACGGTCGCAAGTGTCGATCCCCACTCCATTGGGATGAAATTGGAGAAAGAAAATTCCTCGGCCAAGAGCTAGTCCAACAAACCGTCGAAATAATTCAGAACATTCGAGAAAGAATGCGCACCGCCCAAAGTCGACAGCAAAGTTACGCCAATTCTCGAAGAAGAGATTTAGAATTCGAAGTTGGAGACTCCGTATTCCTTAAAGTGGCACCTTTCAAAGGAATAATGCGATTTGGAAAAAGGGGAAAGTTAGCACCTCGTTTTATCGGACCCTTTGAGATTCTCGAGAAAATCGGCACCCGAGCCTATCGTCTAGCCCTACCGCCTAACCTATCCAATTTCCACAACGTATTCCACGTATCCATGCTCCCTAAATATATCCGTAGCCCAGATCATGTTCTAAAACCCGAACCGATCGAATTAACCCCCAACCTAACCTACGAAGAAAAACCCTCCCAAATCCTCGAATACAAAACAAAAACCCTACGTAACCGAGATATTCGCTTAGTTAAAGTCTTATGGCATAACCATACCTTAGAAGAAGCCACGTGGGAACGCGAAGAGGAAATGCGTAAACACTTTCCGGAATTATTCGGGTCAGGTATCAATTTTGGGGACAAAATTTTTTTAAGGGGGGAAGATTGTAACACCCCACATTTTCGAAACCCTAATCCCTAACCAAAATTCCATAACCCGGAAATTCTCACGTAAGAATTTTTAGGAATTTATTTACCTCATTAATTTAATTTCTCTAAGTGCCTTATTCACTTAGACTATTAATCCTTATATGCCGATTTGATTATATGACTTATGTGCTAGGAATTTATTGAATAATTATGTGCCAACTTTATCTCGATAATTATGTGCTTAAGTGAATTAATAGTTGATAATTGTGTGCTAGATTAATTTATGTGACTTATGTGTATAATTAGTTTAATTATGTGATTTCATGATTTAATTATAATTACATGCATAATACATGCATATATACGTACATGTATGCATACATATATGCATATGCTATAACCTACTCTAGACTATAGGCAATATAGGTACATATATATGTATATGTGTGTGTTCGGTTTTATGTGTATGAGAGAGATTAATAATTTTATTAATTAAGAAATAAAATGAGAAAAAAAAGATGCATGCTTGTCCACATGTCAAAGTGTGATGATTTACACTAATCCAACACTCAATGTGGATTAGTAATGTGAAGAGACACTCTTCCTTCTTCTTTTCCTTACACCTACACTCCCACTTGTCTTCTCTCCACCATCACCACCGTAGCACCACCTCCTCCATCGGCCAACACCTCAAAATTCCTCAAGAAAAAAATAGAGAAATCAAAATGCAAATCCCCTATATAAGCTTCACCCTTGAATATGCCAAGAACACCATCAAAAACACTTGCCCTCTTACGGGAGAATTAAACTCCTCCCTGTGGGGTTTCGGGCACGCGTACGCAGCGGAAAACAAAAATTTAATGTGATTTAAACGACTTTAAAGCACACAAGCACATGCCCGACAAATTAAAATCAGTTAATTGCGTACCTTTGCGAGTGTTTAACCATCAAATCATATTTTATTGGTACTTGACGTCTTTTCGAGTTAATCGGGTGAGTGGAGAGGCAAGCTTTGAGAAATCCTTCACGAATTTGCGGTAGTAGCCGGCTAGTCCAAGGAAGCTTCGGATTTCCTTTGCATTCTTCGGAATTGACCAATTTGACACCGCTTCTATCTTGCTAGGATCGACGGAGATTCCTTTTTCTGAAAAAATGTGACCAAGGAAAGCTACACTCGAAAGCCAGAACTCGCATTTGCTGAACTTGGCGTATAGTTGATGCGATCGGAGAGTTTGGAGTACGGTGCGAAGGTGCGACATATGTTCTTCTTGGGTTTTGGAGTAGATGAGAATGTCGTCGATGAAGACAATCACGAACTGGTCCAAGTATTGATGAAAAATTCGGTTCATAAGGTCCATGAATGCTGCGGGGGCGTTGGTTAGACCGAAGGGCATGACAACGAATTCATAATGGCCATATCGGGTTCTGAAAGCTGTTTTGGGGATATCGGATTCTTTGATTTTGAGTTGGTGATAACCGGATCGGAGATCGATTTTAGAGAAGACCGATGAGCCTTCGAGTTGGTCGAAAAGATCATCGATTCGAGGAAGAGGGTATTTATTCTTGATTGTGACTTTGTTGAGTTCACGGTAATCGATGCAAAGGCGAAGGGATCCGTCTTTCTTTTTGACAAAGAGAACCGGTGCGCCCCACGGGGAATGGCTGGGTCGAACATAACCTTTGCCGAGCAATTCTTAAACTTGGTCCTTCAGCTCCTTCAATTCCATCGGAGCCATACGGTACGGGGCTTTGGAAATCGGCGTAGCTCCGGGAATGAGATTGATTTCGAACTCGATTTCTCGATCAGGCGGAAGTCCGGGAATGTCATCGGGAAATACGTCGGGAAATTCTTGGACATCTCGAATGTCGGATATTTGGGCTTTGGGATCGGATTCGGATTTCAGAATATCCACTAAGTAGCCGCAATGGGCTTTGTGAATGAGTTTGACTGCTTTGATCGCGGATATGATTGGAATCGAGGGTTTGGGTTGACTTCGGAATTTTAGGGTTTCGCCGTTCGGAAGGGGAAAAATGACCTTTTTGAGGCACAATCGATTTGGGCTTTGAATTTGGTTAGCCAATCCATCCCTAGTATAATTTTGAAGTTTTGGATCGGTAGGAGGATTAAATCGAAATTCATGGGTTGAGTGTGAACTCGGATTGGACAATTGATTATGACTAGGTTGGAGCACATTTCTTCGCCAGAGGGAATGAGAATTTGGTATTCGTAATTTAGTCGATTCGGTTCGAGATTTAAGTGCGCAATTATGTCTTTCGATATAAAGGAATGAGTAGAGCCGGAATCGATTAGAGCATAAATGGGTTCTTCGAGGATAAATATAGTACCTGCTATCATAGACGGGTCTTGCTCGATCTGTTCTTGAGTCATGGCGAACACTCGACCGGGGAAGTTTGGTGGAGGTTTCGGGCAATCTTTTACCATGTGTCCGGGCTGATGGCATCGCAAACAATTCCTCGTGCCTTGGATGCATTCTCCGAAGTGACTCTTTCCACACTTTGGGCAAGTTGGCCTTGGCGGCGGTGGCGGTGGTCCGGTTGGTTGGCGGATGGGCTGCGTTTCTTTTCCTCGGAATGGACGGTTGCCAAAGTTGTTCTTTTTCCACGGGCGTTGGAAATTTGATGTCGCTCGGCGTTTGTTTTGAATTTCCCCCTCGTCTTGGGCAGCCATGAGTGCTTTGTCTACGAGTTGGCGGAAAGTCGAGGCGTCGGACATACGAATTGTTGGGTTTCGGGCACGCATACGCAGCGGAAAACAAAAAATTTATGTGATTCAAACGATTTCAAAACACATAAGAACATGCCCGATAAAATAAATTCAATTAATTGCGTACCTTTGCGCTTCCAGCGGAATTAAAAACAATTTACATGCTAATAATTTCAACTGAATTTAAAACAATTAACATGCTCGCGTTTAAACTAAATAACATGCTTGCAATGATTTAAAACCGATTACACATAATCACATAAAATCATACAAAACAAACATGAAATCACAGTTTAAACAAAACTCAAAAAACGAAACTAGGGTTTCGTGTATTTACCTCTTGAAGCGTGAGGTAGGGGCGATTAGCACGTCGTGATTACTACGGAAACCAATCCGTAGAATCGGGGCAGCAATTGAGCAGCAGCAGCGGCGGTGTACGGCCACGGCGGCGCGTGAGCTTCACGCGCGGACTTCCGGGGCGGCGCGTGGGGCAGCGTGCGGCTTCGGCTCGTGCGTTGCTCCTCGGTTCTTCGATCTACGATCTTCCTCCTCTCGGATTTCACCTCGTATACTTCGATCTACTAAAACGTGGCACTAGACACGAAGTAGTTAGAATTAACGGAAGAAAAAGAAAGGAGAAAAGAATACCGAAATGGATCGGCCAAGGGATGGCCGATTCCGGCGACGGGGCGGCGCCAACGGCGGAGGTGGCCGCGCGGGAGAAGGGGGCGAGAGAGAGAGAGGGGTCGGCCGATTAGGGTTAGGGTTTGTTGTGTGTGTGCAAGGTCTATAAATCATGTATTTATAGTCCCTTGCATAAAACCCTAGCGGGCTTAAGTTGGACTGGGCCCAACAGCTTAAGCTCGTTAGTTCCTTTACTTGCTCGTCTCTCTCAATTCAATGACCGAAAAATTTCAACGATTGCATTTTCGGAATCATTATAACTTCCTCGTCATTACGAGTGCCATCTCTTATTTTCCAACTTTCCAAAAGTGGAAACCCTAGTTCAGTGGACTTTCTAAATTTGGAAACTTCCCGATTTAGAAAGTTCACTAACACGTTCGCCTATTCTTTTCCTTTTCTGATTCTCATTCATAATTCCAAATTACGAATGTTGGACTCAATCATATTGACTTCCAATCATGCAAAGATAAACTATTTTATCTCTGACCGTTCATTCAAAGATCTCATGTGCACGAGCAGTGTGACCCTCGATGGTTCAGGTGTAAGCTAGCCGTGGGCCCACAACCCTTTGTGGTCAAAACTCGTCCCCTTCGAGTTACGATTAAGATGAAGCTCGTTTCACCTTAATCACCCAACGAATCAAGATTGGCGTCTAGCAACTACGCGTCATGATTCCCTAGATACAAATGAAGTGCCTGCAAGAACCTTCAGATATAGTTAACGTACAGTACGGTCCCTTCGATGCATATGTCCCGATCGAACTAGAGGCATTGGTTCATCGAGACCTCTTTATATGTTCGATGACGGTGCGATCGTTCCAAGTGTTGTAATCGTCACGTGCATGACTTAGAGAATCGAATTCTCTAATCATCACTTAGTCAGCTCTGGCCAGAGACTTAGAATGATTACAAACTTTCAGAACACACAGGACATCCAAGACTATTCTAGCGATCGAATCCCCGACTACAATGCACAGACCTCCCACTAGATTTCGGACTGCACGAACAATGGCCCTTGGGATGGTCCTCGGTGGAACTCAGGGACAGGTCACGATACAGCTGGTCCTCTAGTGAAGTCACGGTGATGTCTAGGTCATAAGGACTAATGGTGTACAACTATACCATAGATATCTCTACTCGATTATTGGGAACCACTTAGAGATTTCTAGGGTGAGGGAGTTCAGTGAACTCGTCAACTTACGAGCACCCACTTATGCATGCCGATATCACAATACCGTTTACTGATGAGATGCAGTACACATACACTAAGTGCTAGTCTTAATGGGAAAGGCCGATATCCTCATTAGTGGCGTAACCCTTCGACTAGGAACACGTTTAACAGTTATAATACTTGAGTAAATATCTCACAATCCTAACGATCAATTACTAGTACTTGTAATAACTGTAAGGACTATATCTATGCTTGTGACAAAGGGACAAAGATATAGAATGCCAAGATGTTTTATCATTAATACGAATGAAGGTTCGTTTATTACAATAATAAATACGAAAGACCACAGCCACAAGTTGGCTTGTTGGTCACCTACTCTAACAATCTCCCACTTGACCTAAAGCCAACTACCCATAAACCGCAATCCCATCGACTCTCGATGTTTCTCATGGACCGATCTCGGTAAAGGCTTCGTGAAGGGGTCTGCAACGTTCTCTTCCGAGGTGACTCGTTCAACCTTAACTTCACCTCTATCAATGATCTCTCGGATCACGTGATACTTCCTCAGAATATGCTTTGACTTCTGATGAGATCGTGGCTCCTTAGCTTGCGCCACGGCTCCGGTGTTATCACAGTACAACGGTACTGGATCACTAGCATCAGGAATGACACCCAACTCTTGGATGAACTTCCTTATCCAAGTCCCTTCTTTTGCAGCTTCAGACGCTGCAATGTATTCCGCTTCGGTAGTGGAATCGGCCGTCGTGCTTTGCTTGGAACTCTTCCAACACACGGCACCACCATTAAGCGTGAATATAAATCCAGAATTCGACTTTGAGTCGTCCACGTCCGATTGAAAACTAGAGTCGGTAAAACCCTCTAATTTCAACTCGGCACCCCCATAGACCAAAAATATATCCTTAGTCCTTCGCAAGTACTTGAGGATATCTTTCATGGCTTTCCAGTGAGCCGGGCCGGGGTTAGACTGATATCTGCTTGTGACACTCACAGCATACGCGATATCGGGTCTCGTACATAGCATGCCATACATTATGCTTCCTATTGCAGAAGCATAAGGCGTCCTTTTCATCTCCTCGATTTCACTAGGTGTTTGGGGACACATAGATTTCGAGAGACGAACCCCATGGGACATTGGCAAGAATCCCTTCTTGGATTCTTCCATGCTAAACCGTTTCATAACGGTGTCTATGTACAGGCTTTGGGATAAGCCAAGCATCTTTCTTGCTCTATCTCTATAGATGCGTATTCCTAATACATAAGATGCTTCTCCCAAATCCTTCATTGAGAAACGTGTGGACAACCATGCTTTCGTTTGCTGCAACATTCCTACATCATTCCCAATGAGTAGAATGTCGTCAACGTAAAGCACTAAAAATATTACTGCCCTCCCACTAACCTTCTTGTATACACAAGGTTCCTCCGGATTCTTCTCAAAATCAAACTCTTTGATAGTTGAGTCGAACCTAATGTTCCAACTACGGGATGCTTGCTTCAATCCATAAATGGATCGCTGGAGCTTGCAAACCTTTTGCTCACTTCCAGAAGATATGAAGCCTTCCGGCTGCGCCATGTAGATTTCTTCCTCAATGTCTCCATTAAGGAAGGCGGTCTTCACATCCATTTGCCATATCTCGTAGTCATACCACGCAGCTATGGCCAGCAAAATCCTAATGGACTTCAGCATCGCGACTGGCGAAATGGCCCTTTCTTGTGGAACACG
>NW_012194833.1:0-69717 GCF_000504015.1 Erythranthe guttata
GCCGGCATTATACATTGAGTTTCATAGTCCGCCTACGCCCACACCCACGCTGAGCAGAATTTTCCAAAATTTTGTTTCTACTCCTATTACAGTTTTCTCTACTTCGATTATTGACTTCTCCATGGAAGTCAATCGCTCCATAACGGACTGCAAGTCTGGCGCCGCACTGGAGGATTGGGCCGGCGAGTTGGGCTTGGGCCCGGAGTTGGTCTTGGGCACAGCGCAAAAACGCCTAGAAGCCATTAATTTGGTAATTATACAAGGAAACCTAATACACAAGATAACCTAATATACAAGGAAACCTAATACACAAGGTAACCTAATAAATAAGAATAATAAAGATACGTAATATATATAAAGATACGCTAATAAAAAGAGTTTATTGTATTTACTAAATGCAATATACTCATTTTCGTACTCTATTTTTCTTTTCCTTTTTTTTCTAAATAAATTTGAATAACACCACGAATTTTTTGTTTCTTTTGTAAAGTTCTAAAGTTACCGAAAAAGTTGTGGACCGAATAGATATGTTAGAAAATGATAGGGCCGCAATAATGAAAGAAGAAACGGATATTAGGAAAAAGTTAAGTGATGCTACCCATTTCAATTAGTACCAACCTGAATGTTTGCATCGCCAAATCAATGGCTGCCACTAGTCTGGCTAAGGGGCACCTAGAGACTGCACATTTTTATTACGCTTATTTGTCTTTAATGTCTCTAGCCAAAAAGATAAAACTTTAAATCTCAAGAAATCTTATGTACTGTATTTACAAAAAAATGAGTTATAAGCATCAAACACGTAGTAGCTCACTTGCAGTAGTTATCAGAAAACGACAAAAAAAAAAAGCTCTACTATGATACTGTAATCAGATCAATGTATTTATTGGTGCCAGATGGCCCAGCCCCATGATCTTTTTCCAGGTGTAGTATAAAAGCAACGCTGAAGAAACCCCATAAGCAAGGGTCAAGCAGTGGGTAGACCTCACCATAGAGGACACGTCAGCAACAATTTCACTGTTTATTTCTACAGATTTGCCGGCAGCACCCATTTCAATTAGTACGAACTGAATGTTTGCATCGCCATATCAATGGCCGCAACTAGCTGGCTAAGGGGCACCTAGAGACTGCACATTTTTATTACGCTTACTTGTCTCTAAGGCCGGTGAAATGAAACACGGTCCTTTGGCTTTGGTCGACGAAACTCTTCCCATAGTTGTTATTGCTACTCGTGATGTTTGTTTCAGGTTTAATACTAATTCCTCGTAATTAAATATTTTTCGTTTAAAATAATTAAATTTTCTTTAAATGATTAGTTTTTTTTTTTTTTTTTTTTGAACAACAAGCAACAATCGGTGATTCAGCAGCTTCACGCTCGAAAAGGTCGACTAATAGTGATGTGTACTAAAGACGACGCTGAATCTGTTTGCGTCGGCGGATCATACCGTGTAATTGAAGTTCCGCAAGTTGAGGATTGCCTACAGCCTGTTATTAACATATTTCATTTGCAGGTAAAAACAGTTATTTTCGATTCTTTGGCCGGGGGTAGTTTGGTAATTTTACTTCGTAGTGTAAAATTGGTTAATTGTTTTCTTTCTGAGTGCAGCTTTTGGCGTACCATCTGACAGTTCTACGAGGATACAACGTTGACCAGCCTCGAAATCTTGCAAAAAGTGCGACAATTCAATGAGGAACGAAAGAAAGATGCGCGCATGTAATCTTTTTCAGCTGTTCGATATGTCGGAATTTTTTATTCTAATTTTTTTTCCTTATTTTTCGGGGGAAGAGAGTTTTTTAGGGGTGTAAATGGCTGTCTTTCTACTGAACTTTGGTTGCACAAATAGATACACTAATCTTTTTAGACATATGAGATTACTAATTGCTGTGAAGTAACATTGTCTGGAAACTATAATTGGTTATATGTGTGTATTGTCTTGTCTTCTACCCTCCCTTTCTAAAAAATCTTGTTGGGATATTTACGATTTTACTTAATAGATGAAATATAAGATCCGACGAGTTAAACATTTTGAGATATTTCATAGAAGAATGAATATTTAATGATAAAAAAAAACAAAAAAAAAAAAAAAAAACATGCACTAATAATTATTAATCCACATGTATTAATAACCAAATCAAATTATTTGAAGGATAAATTCTCGACATAATTAGTTTTACTGGTAATGGTTCATTTGTTAGCTTTGGGTAATTCTAATTAATGCTATATGTGTACGCATGAAGTGTAACATCCATAACACATACATTTGTTCATATACATGTATTAATTCATTAATATTAATAATAAATTAATTACTTTAAATTGTTATTCATCAATTACCCTTGGGAATTTGATCTCTTCAAGAATAGTTTTATCTCTATAAAAAATGAAAGAAACTACAATAGAATTCCTCCTATAGATAAAGAAAGAATAGTTAACTTTCCATAAAATTCACCCTTTTTTAAAATATAAAAATAATAAAAATGATAAAATAAATAATAAGTATAGAATGTTGCAACCATTAGCCATCTAAGTCTTTAAACCTCCACATTATGAACTTTGTTTTGGGAGGGGTACCACACTATGAACTACTTTACCTCTGTAGAACAGTAACATACTATGAACTTTTTTTCTTTGGAGCGATACCACCCTATGAACTTTATAACATGTAGTTACATGAATTACATTACTTCTAATTAATGCTACATGAGCATGCATGAAGTGTAACATCCGTAGCACATACAATTATTAATATACACTAATTCATTTATACTAATTCAACACCAATAATAAATTAATTACTTTAAGTTAATATTCATCAACTTTCCTTGGAAATTTGATCTCTTCAAGAATATTTTTGTCTCTATAAAAATGAAAGAACCACCATATGATTCGATAGTATAGATATAGATATAGATATTTAGTTTCAAGTTCATTTATTTCCCTTCAAGTAGCTTTCTTTTTTTCATTTGTAACACCATGATTATAACATGGCACACATGGCAGCGGCATATCCTGATTTAGCTCTCGTTGATCAACAATTTATTAGAAGTATGTTTTTCATTGTATTTACTAAATGCAATATACTCATTTTCATACTCTATTTTTTTTTCTTTTTTTTTTTTCTAAATAAATTTGAATAACATACGAATTTTTTGTTTCTTTTGTAGGTTCTAAAGTTACCGAAATGTTGTGGACCGAATAGATAAGTTAGAAAAGGACAGGGCCGCAATAATGAAAGAAGAAACAGATCTTAGGAAAGAGTTAAGTGATGCTATTAGTACGAACCCAAATGTTTGCATCGCTATATCAATGGCTGCCACTAGTCTGGCTAAGGGGCACCTAGAGACTGCACATTTTTATTACGCATACTTGTCTCTAATGTCTCTAGCCAAACTTTTAAATTTCTTAGAAACGGCGGTTTACAAGCAACTTGATCACCGATGGAATGAAAAATAGAGTGAGAGCTATTAATCGTAGGAAGTTGCTTTTGGAAGATATGAAGAGAATTACTAAGTTTGAGTTACTACCACTATTTTCTCATCAAAAAAAAGAGTTACTACCACTAGGCACGAGGAACTATTGTATAATAGCAATTATTTGGACATGGTAAATCATACCATTTCTACTCTAGACAAACAGGAGCATAGGAAATTGGATAAGTGGTACTTGTCATCTTACATGCCTCAGATTATCTTCATTATCTCCACTGCGGCTCTTGTCTGTTTGGCATTTTCGTAGTTTTAAATTACAACTTGTGCTTTAATTTACTACTTGTTCTGACAAATTGGATTCTCATTTTTTGTGTCACATGCCCGACAAAAATTGCTTTGGCTCCGGCTCCGGCTCCGGCTCAGGCTCTGAGTGGAAGACTATGATGGTCTTTAGAACTATATAACTATTGTTAGGTTTCTGGAAATTTTACTTATATATGAAATCTATTAATACTTTCTTCTACTGTTCTCTAAACTCTTGTAGATTTATTTATTCTTGTTTACAATATTAGTCTTATTAATTGTTACATACCTGCTATAATAGTAGTTAACTTTTAGTTTATACTTTTCAGAGTTTGCTGCAATAAATTTAAATTTAAATTTACCTCATATATATTGGACTATTGGTGATAACATAAAAAATTTACCTCATATATATTGGACTATTGGTGATACATAAAAAATTGTAGTTAGTATTTTTGATCTATTTTAGAAGATATATTGTTGGGTGTATTTCCGAAGAGATGTTTTGGAGTTCCGAAATTATCATTTCGAAGGTATGAAATTTTGTGATCTTTGAAAATCGGTACCTAATGCAATTAATTTTTTTATAGTTTCTATTATGCCCCATGTAATAATAAGTTATTATATAATGTCTACATATTAATGTATTAAATCGTCAGTGAATTATTCGATCAAAAGACATTAGGTACATACTCTAATAACTTATGATCATATTAATGAAACATATGAAGTTATGAACAACCGTGTAATTCAATTGAACAAGTTTATCATTCCATAGCAATTTTCAAAAGATTAAAAATCAAATGTTAACCTTTCATAAAAATAAATAGCGTTTTAGTAATTTTTATTTTATATTTCTTTTTAGGTAAATATCATCATCTTTAATTTCTTATTTCTTTGTTACCTTCGACTCTTGAAAATAATTTTATCTTTATCAATTTTTAACGACACTAAATACGAATATTTTATGGTTTTTCTATTAAATTATTACGTATTACCTATTATATACTTTATAGTATATTATAATAAAATAATAATAATTAACCGCGTAAAAAAATTGTTTAACATAATTTGGATGATAATTTAGTACCAATTAGTTTGTTTACATATTTTTTGTTTCATTATATATTTCCATTGGGAACAAGTTCTCCGTAACATTTACCTTGTAAAAGTCAATTATATATAATTCATTTTCTCATTGCCCTAAACGAAAAATGATAAAACTAATGAACAAAAAGTTGCACAGTTGACGAAATCTAAGAATAATTATCTTAATTAACATTACTTTATAATGATTTTAATTGTTTAGATTTTTACTAAATATTTTTCACATAGCTTGTAAAGTGTTAATTTTATTCAATAATGCTTTTGATAATGTGTAAACATTTCTTCCCAAATCATATGAACCACTTCCCAAATCATATGAACCACGTGCAATGCATGTGTCATTTACTAATTTTATTAAAATGAGTGTTTTTATTTTCGAAATTTTATGTAGGTTTTCCGAAAATTTCTGGAAGTTTTTGAAAATTGTAAAAACTAATTATGATTCTTGAAATTCCAAAATATTTGACATTTTTGGAATCGGAATTAATTTCTAGATTCTGAAAATTTTGGAATTATAATCAATGTTGTACTTCCCAAAAATGGAAATATCCCGACAATTAATTTGATCATTTCCGTTCGACCTTCACCCCTAATTCCGATAGATGTATTTATATCTTTTTCATATGCTTTCGTACAAGTAAAAAAAAAACATCAACAACTATTAAAAAAAATTAATTCACTACGAGCAATATTTGCATTTAATATATGTTAATTTTGTCATCCTAATTTTATCCATAATATTATCTTCCTATTCCGGCTTTTACTTTTCTTCATTGTGCTACTATTTTGGTTTTTAACATGTCGTAGACATTTGTTAACTTTATGGCTTCTTATCAATAAATAGGCCAAACAAAAAACTCATCTACCCAAAATGATTAGGCAATATTTTCTTTTGCCTAAAGTCTATCAAATAAAAAAAATACCCCTCAAACTCTAATTTACTACAATAACACCCCTCAAACCCTCATTTAACCTCAACTTACTCATTTAACAAAGTTTGACCAATGACACCAATTTTGGATTCAAATTTTGACCGCCGCCGCCATTGTCGACATCGTTGAATTTTTTAATTTGTTATTTTTTTTAATAATCTACATTTACAATCTAAATTAATAATTGTGCATAGTTTTATTAATTTTATAATTTTTTAACATATAAAAAAGTACGTAAGTGTATTTTCTGTAGGATAAATTACGGTCACCCTTGAGGTAAGATCAAACACAAAAACTCCTCTGAGCAATTACAACCACCCCCTCAACTAAAAGATGATTCATAAAATGTCTCATCAAGAATCAAATAAAATCCAGTGTTTAATAATAATCTAAATTTTCCTATTGCTTCTACTTGCACTGTCTTGTTGCGCCCACGTAGATGTATCTCTCACCATCATTTGGCTTTCGACAATAAAGGCAATCCTGCATAGACACACTGATGTGAGTAATTGCACCAAAATATATCAACCAAGTGTGTCTAAGTACCAAAATTAAATTAACCTCACAACAAATCAAATTAAGAGGCTCACATTTCTTAGCACGCCAAGCATGATAGTTTAAGTAGTGCTTCTTTACATGCCTTTTAACTCCACAAATGAAACATCCCTTGTTCTCCGAATTGTCCAATTTCTTATCTTGTTTCTTTTGCGGCCCTGGATTTACAGTAATTGCAGCTTTAGTATCTTTCTTTCTTTTGATTCCCTTACCCTTAAAAGTAGATTCCAAATGAGCACTTTCTGAATTATCTTGCTTCACCCTATCCTCTTCCTGAACACAGTGTAAGATGAGCTCATTCAGAGACCAAGTATCCTTCTGACAATTATAGCTCACCTTAAATTGGTTAAACCGAGAAGGAAGAGATATTAGAACCAAATGCACAAGCAATTCCTCCGAGAGTTCAAGCTTAAGTGCCCTTAATTTTGAAGCAAGATGAGAAATTTCAACAATGTACTCCCCGACATTACCTTGACCGGTATACCTCATTGAAATGAGATTTGTCAAGAGTGCACCAATTTCAGAATTTCTATTCTTGACAAACGTTTTTTCAATATCAACAAGGAAACCTTTAGCTGTAGTAATACTGTCAGAAATAGTGTCCCTGAATGCTTCTCGAGTGGTCTTCTTCATTATCATCAAACACATGCGATTTGATTTCTTCCACCTTTTCATATCCCTTTTATCATCCGGGGTGCTTCTATCCGTAAGAGGTGGAGGAGAATCAACCCTTAACGCAAGGTCAAGGTCATGGACTCCGAGAACAATAAGAAGATTCTCTTTCCATGACTTAAAATTAGAACCATTCAGCGTAGGTATTGAATTGATGTTGGCGGTAATTTTGGCATGAGAACTCATGGCTGAATTCATAAAACAAGCTCACATTAGAAAACAAAATAATAACAATAATAATAGATTCAAATAGACGTAAACCCCATCATAGGATATCGGGCATTCCATCGATACTTTGAATTTGGACAATAATATTAATGAGCAAGCAATAACCTAGCAAAATAATCGAACACTGACAATAAGAGTATATCAAATAATAATTCTACCTTATGGCCAAATTACTATTTCTATGCAAGGAAACCAAATAATCATCACACGTTCATCACCACAAGTGCACGTGTATATAATTATATGAAATATTGTCCTTCCTTAGGACCTCGATACAACATCCACGTAATTGTACGTGCAAAACCTATTGTATTTCAAAATAAATTAATATTGAAATACATATACCAATCCAATATTTGAATTTAAAATTATTCCAAAAATTACGACTTTATTTCCTTTTCGACCTTAAATTAAGTCCATATACATTCAAGATTTACGAGCCAAAAATTATACAGGTGCTGTAATTTCCAGAAATAAACTTTTTTTTTTGGTGAAACGGAGACTGAAGTTTTGAAAAATTACAGATTGACTCCCGAATTTTTGCAATAACCGAATAGAAGTTTTTTAGAATGTTCAATTCAGTCCCCAAAAAAACACTTCCAGAAATCAATAAAAACTACATAAATTATACTTTGATCAGGGGCAATATGGACTTACAGAAATCAAGAAGAACGTGTTTGTCAATGGCAACACGATTATCCGCGGGTTTCTTGCCGGGGCTTTCGATATCGAATTTGGCAAGGGTTTTGCGGGCATCCTGCTCGACGCGAAAGTCCTCGTCGGAGAAATCGAACGCCGAGAATTTGTCGCTATTGCTGCTTGTGGTATTATTACAGTCACCGCCGCTGGAATTTTTGCCCTTGCCATTTCTTCTCTTTCCCATAGGTATCGGTGAAATTTGATTATGGAATGTTTTAGGGGGAAAAAACGAATGCTTTATAGGGGGAACTTATTTGGGGTTATTACATTTGAACCCCCCTAAATATAATTATTTACTCTAATTGTCCCAACAAAAAAAACATTTATGTGTTATTTATTTTTTTAATTTTTACCAATAAAACTTTTCTAAAAGTTTCATTTAAAAAAAATAAATCAAACTATCCTCATTATTTCAAGAATTATGTGGTGAGAAAATACATCATGTGATATTTCCAATATTAATTACATACAGAGTGTTTTTAGCAACTTCGTGTGTAACTCAATTAAGGTTCGTTTGAGCTCGATTCAATTGTTTATCGAACCTAACATACCGCAACTTTCAAAACTCGATAAAAGTATAATAAATAAATAATTGAAGAAACATGCGTTCGACTCGATTCACATCCGGTCTTCATTGGACAGTTACATTAAAATATCTTCTTTTTTTTCTCAGAAAAAAAAAAATCAGAATCAATAATTGAGAATAAGGGGCCAGGCTGTAAATTGCAACCAAATGTTTGCCAAATGAAGAACGTTGACTTGAATTCCACTACTTGTCAAACAATATGCTGAAAGAAGCCATTTTTGTTAAAAGGGAAGCTAAGGAATAGAATCTAGCAAAGAAAGCCTAAAGCTCAGCTTCCTTAAATTTTGTAAGTAATTATCAAATTGTTTTTGTAACTATGATGCTGCTACACAAGTCTATATATATATATTGTTTCAATTGTTTTTTTTTTCTCTTAATTTCTTGTAGTTCTAGATTACGCTGCCGATTCTGAGTCGGAACTCGGAATCCCACTCGTGGTACTGACTCAGTAGATGGAGGAGAAAGAAAACCTCTTTTTCATTTCCTTTTTTAATGAATAGTTGTGGTTGTTCACTCTTCATTACTTGTGTTTGATTTCCGGGTTTTCTGCTTGAACATTATATTCTTCTTCCACCTGGTTTTTGGCCTTTTGAAGAGCAAAGTACTTTGAAAATTTTCGATTTCGTCGTCTGATTGATGTAATTCAATTGGCATTAATCTGTGGGAAAAAAAGAAGAGATGTTTATAATCCATATATAGTTAAACTTCTATAAATTAATACAATCGGGACCAACTAAATTCTATTAATTTAGCGAAATATTAAATTATCAAACTAATAATTTAGCACGTTTCTACCAAATCGGGGCCGGAATTTTTTTATTATTTAAGCGAGGTTATTAATTTATCGAGGTTCTGTAGAATTGCCATACTATACTGTAGAATTGCCATACTATGTTGTAGAATTGCCATACTATATATATATATATGAGAACGGAGCCTAGCTCAGCTCTTGATATTTAAATTGCATTGATGTTAGGTTATCTTGTTTACGATACAATATCCGGCTGTTGATAGTTACAACTTGTAAACAACTCATCAATTAAATTCTGTATTCTTGCAATTTCAGTTCAATTCTCGTTCACTAGTTGAATTTTTTTTAAATATTTTTTTATTTCTATTTTGTGGATGAAATGTTTTCTTGATTCTTTGAATCTCTCTACCTGTTGCCGCAGAGGAGAAACGGGATCAAAATGCCTGTGGGGGAGCTCTTTCTATCTGCATTCATTCAAGTACTATTCCAGCAATTAGCCACAACCGCAACAAAAGCATTAGCCCGTCGCGAAAAAGTCGAAAGCCATTTCAAGAAGTTAAGCCAAAACCTATCGGTTATCCAGGCAGTGCTCGATGACGCAGAGGAGAAGCAATTAATGGAGAACTCTGTAAAAGTGTGGCTCGAGAATCTCAGAGACTTAGCCTACGATTTGGACGACATGTTGGATTACATCATCACCCGATCTTTAATTCAAGATTCCAAAGGAGTCCAGCAAAATAGAACCAGCAGGGTGTGGAAATTCATCCCTACTTGCAGCGGTTACACGCCCGGTGCACTCGTGTCGAACTATAAAATGATGTCCAAGATTAAAGAACTCACGAGCCGATTGGAAAATGTGGCGAAGCAAAGAATCGATTTAAAATTGAGGGAGAATTTGGGGGGTTTCGACCGTCGTTTGGTGATCAGGTCTCCGAGCACTTCTTTGGTCAACGAGTCTCATGTGTATGGAAGAGACGAAGACAAAGAAGCCATAACCGAGATGCTGCTCGGTGACGTGGCACCCAATGAGGACGTTTCGGTGATTCCGATAGTTGGAATGGGCGGTATCGGAAAAACGACTCTAGCACAGCTTGTGTACAACGATAAAAACGTGAGGAAGAACTTCCACGTGTGGGCGTGGGTGTGTGTTTCCGAAGAGTTCGACGTGGTTTCCGTCACGAAAACAATTTACGAGGCGGTGACAGGTGTCAGTGGAAAGTCGAAAGACTTGGACAATCTTCAAGTGAGCCTAAAGGAGAAGTTGGCAAAGAACAAGTTCCTTATTGTATTGGACGATGTTTGGAACGAGAATTACGGAAAGTGGTACGATTTATGTCGGCCTTTTCAATTTGGGTTGACCGGGAGCAGAATTATTGTCACGACTCGTAACGAAAGCGTAGCATCTGTGGTGGGGTCCCCTCTTATAGCCTACCATATGAAATTGTTGACCGACGACGATTGTTTATCTTTATTGGCTCAACACGCTCGAAGATCATTCGAAGAGAATACGGAGTTGAAAGAAGTCGGCTTGGGTTTGGTGAAGAAGTGCAAAGGCTTGCCTTTGGCTGCTAAAACACTCGGTGGACTTTTACGCTCGAAAGAAACTAAAAACGAATGGGAAAATGTGCTAAACAGCAAAATATGGGATTTACCGGAGGAAAACGATATTCTTCCCGTTTTACGATTAAGCTACCACCATCTTCCGTCACATTTGAAGCATTTGTTTGCTTATTGCTCCATTTTTCCGAAAGATTACGAGTTTGACAAAAACGAGCTGATTCTTTTATGGATGGGCGAGGGTTTTCTCGAGCAGCCAAACACGAGGAAAAGAAAGGAGGAGTTAGGTCTCGAGTATTTCAACGAGCTCTTATCGAGATCGTTTTTCCAACGATTAAGTGGGAGCGATTCCGGTTTTGTTATGCACGATCTTATGAACGACTTGGCTCAGTTTGTTGCGGGTGGAACTTGCTACCGGCTGGACGAAAAATTGGATACTACTCAAGAGTACCAAATACCCGAAAAGGCGCGTCACGGCTCTTTTCTTCGCCACGAATACGAAGTTTTCAGAAAGTTTAAGGCCTTCTATAGAGTACGAGGTTTGAGAACTTTCTTACCGATGCCTGTCGAAAATTCGCTTGTCTGGCCGCCTTTTTACTTATCGAACAAGATTCTAGTTGAGCTTGTACCTGAATTGCAGAGCTTACGAGTGCTGTCTGTGAGCGGATATTCAATTACGGAGCTGCCTAGTTCGATATGCAACTTGATACATTTACGGTACCTTAATGTGTCAGGTACTTCGATAGTTACGTTGCCCGATTCTTTGGGCGATCTTTTCCAATTGCAAACTCTCTCATTACACAACTGCCGTTTCATATGCAAGTTGCCTCCGACAATAGGGAATCTTTCGAACTTGCGGCATCTGGATAACTCCAACACCGATCAATTGAAAGATATGCCAGTCGAAGTCGGTAATTTGAAAAACCTGCAGACGTTGCCGAAGGTTGTTTTGAGCAAAGACGGTGGATTGGGATTGAGACAGTTGCGCGATCTGAAACTCTTGCGGGGCCCGCTCGCCATTTTAGAGCTGCAAAACGTGACGGATATCGAGGATGTGAAAGAGGCGAGTTTGAGCAGTAAACAAGAACTCGATGAATTACAGCTTGCATGGGGAAGTGACATCGGTAATAATAATAATAGAATTTCGGAAAAAGATGTGATGGAGCATTTGCAGCCTCACGAAGATTTGAGAAGCCTCAAGATTGAATTTTATCGAGGATTGGATTTTCCGAGCTGGATTGGGGACCCTGGTTTTCGAAAATTATCGAGTATAAGCATAAGCAACTGTTCCGAATGCACATCTTTACCACCGTTAGGACAGCTTCCCGAGCTTAAAGAGCTCCGTGCAATAAATATGCCGAAAGTCAAACGAATCGGTAACGAGTTTTACGGGAGCAGCGTTTTAGTCCCGTTTCCAAAACTGGAAACTCTGAGATTCGATAACATGCCGCAATGGGAGAAATGGACATCTTTTGGTGATTCCATCCAAATAAAATTCCCCCATCTTAATCAGCTTTCTATTTTCAAATGCGGAAAACTAACCGACGTATCTCCTTTGTGCTTTCCCGTTCTTCGTCAGTTGGATCTCGAGGAGTGCAATAAAGTTTTATTGGAAAGTTTTTCGACTCTCGATTCCGTAAATTACTTGAAGATCGAGGGCATTACGGGAATTTCTCGTCTGCCGGAGAAACTCACGCAGTCCTTAACAGCACTCGAAGTTTTGGAGTGCTGCACCTGCAAAGAGCTGACATCGCTGTGGGCCCCGCTCGAACATCTCCCAAACCTAAGGCGCCTCGTAATTGCAGACTGCTCTCGGCTCGTCTCTTTTGGGCAAGGAGAGAAGCAGCTCCCTTGCAACCTCGAAGTTCTCGAATTATTTCGGTGCCCAAATTTTCTTTACCTACCAGACGACTTGAGCAATCTAAAATCTCTACGTGAGCTGATTATCAAGAATTGTGTTAAATTCATTGGATTTCCGTATAACGGTATTCCGTCGACACTCAAACGCCTCGAAATACTCAGCTGCAATTCACTCGAGTCTTTGCCGAATGACATTTCCGCCCTCGAAAGACTCGAGATTAAAGAATGCTCATATCTGAAGAGATTGTCGAACGGTAATAATTTCCCGACCGCCCTCAAGAAATTCGCGGTCAAGAACTGCAAACGGTTAGAGGCCGTATCGGAAAGTACGAATGTACCCCGTGACAACAGCAGCATGTTGTTGGAAGATCTTAGTCTATGCAATTGGCAGAGATTGAGTAGCTTACTCCACCAATTGGACGGGTTTTCGCACCTAGTCGAACTCAATCTATCGAGTTGCTCGGGTTTACGGCATTTCCCCGAACAAGGATTGCCTCCGAGCCTAAGAGCACTCTCGATCGAAGATTGCGCGAATTTAAAGTCGTTGCCATCAAAGATACAAACCATGAGATCGCTCGTTTCGCTGGAATTACGAAGCTGCCCCAGATTAGATAATTTCCCGGAATTCGATTTGCCGCCGAATTTGTCGTCGCTAAGGATATGGGATTCGAAGAGGTTGAAGCCGTTGAACAGGTGGGGCCTACACAGGCTGTCTTCTCTGAGGGAGTTTTCGATATGCGGTGGGTATAAAGAGATTGAGGTGCTTTGTGGTAATGACAACGATGATGACTGTATATTTCCGGGTTCGTTGATAAAATTCTCGATAGCTCGATTTCCGAAATTGGGTACGCTTTGTAAGGTTTTGGAGAATCTTGATTTGCTGAGGCATTTGTCGATTATGAACTGCGCGAAGCTTAGTGTGCTGCCTAGTGAAAGGGTGCTGGAAAAGCTGTGGCATTTGGAGATAAGTGAGTGCCCGATTTTGACGGAGCAGTGTGCGAGAGGGAAAGGGGAGTATTGGGGGAAGATAGCTGGGATTCCTTGTGTCGAGATTGATGGTACTTATGTTTATAAACAAGGTGCTGTTTGAGTTGTTCTTTCTGAAGAATTTCTAACTTGCTTTATGTACATTTGTTTCTTGTTTCTTAGTGTTTTGTGTAAGAAGAGTGTGTTCTTTTGTTTGGGCGGGATATTTCGAATTTGTAGACGGAAAATTCAAATTGAAAATAGACAACTTAGACTGATGTATTTTTGATTGCATCTATTCATGTACTGTTAAGAGCAGACACTACCTCGGCTGAAGTAGAATCGAGGAGAGATGAGCACCAAATAGAGAACCATCCTAGACAACTTCCATCAGCCGACCTAGGCAACTTCCATCAGCCGACCTCGCCAAACCACCCGAACCGCAGCCATGGTCAGCCGAAGTTAGAGAAGCATCAAAATTAATTATAACTTCATCTCTTGGAGGGGCCACCCAGCTGGAATTCAATGTTCTCGTAGAAAGACGAAGCTTATGGTGGTTGTAATTATTCAAACATGAGGATTTTTTTTTAATTTGGCCTTACCTTAAAGGGTGGTTGTAATTTATCCTAATACGAAAGAAAATCAGACTTTAAGCAAAATGTGAATATATATAAAATAGTTTGGTTTTGTGATGGAGGTTATCCTCTTGTAGACTCTTGTTCCTTTTTCATTTTAATGCGATTCTATTTATCGATAAAAAGAAAGGAAAAAAATGAACTACGAAGTTCACCATAATTCGAGATATTCGATTAAAATTGTAATAAAAAATAGGGGAAACTACAGATAAATCCCTAATCCAAAACTCAAAACACAGATCAGTCCCTAGGTAGTTTCCCCAAGCAAATCAGTCCCTATTCACGCGTCTGACATGGAGATCAGTCCCTAATGTAAATTTAATATATTTTATTATATTTTCTCTCTTCTTTTTTCACTCTCCTCATTTTCTCTCTCTTCATTTTCTCTCTCTTCATCTTATCTTTCTTTCTTCTCTTTCTTCATTTCTATCTGCTCTTTTTCTTTTCTATTTCTTCTCTCTTTCTCTCCTCTGGTTTCCTTTTTTTCCGACGAAAGAGGGTTCGCACCGATGGCTGGTAGGTCTCCATATTTTTCTGTACTGCTGAAATGCATTTCTTTATGGTTGTTAATTATTGTGATACACAGTATAAAATATGGCACGTAATAGTATCATGCTAATATAAATATGGTATGGACGTATGGTACTTACAGTGCGTAATCGTTATTCGTATAGTATGCGTGATAGGTAAATTTGGTACTGTTGGTGGGAAAACATAGTATCATATAATGGGGAAGATATATAGTACGTAACCTTCATCTGAATAGTATGGGTGATAGGTAAATCCGGTACTGTTGGTGGGAAAACATAGTATCATATAATGGGGAAGACAGTACGTAACCATTATTCGGATAGTATGGGTGATAGGTAAACTTGGTACTATTTGTGGGAAAACTTAGTATTATATAATGGAGAAGATAGTATGGAACCAGTGCATTGTTATGATATTTTCATGTACATTGTTATTTGGATTCCACTCTATTGTAATCCATTTTTTAAATTTTTGTAAACCAAAAGCGGCGATCAATCGATGGAAATCGAGGGTAATCCGCTTAGAAATTCAATTGATGCATGGAGACATTGCATCCGTGGGGAGAATCAGTTTTTTAAAGATCCTGATGATTTTAGGCATATGCTGAAAAACTATTCTATTGCTAATAATCGATCATTTAAGTACATGAAAAATGATCAACAAAAGATCATAGCATTATGCATTGACGAAAACTGCAAATGGAGGGTTTATTTAGCATTCGTAAATGCAATCTTGAGCACACTTGTGGTGATGCTACTCTTCGAGTAGCACCACTCAAATGAGTGAGTTAAAATACAAAAAAGGAAAATGCAAACGTCTTGATTGTGGGAAGAAAACAATAATCATGGTTTCAGAAACTATTTTGAATCCCGGAAGGTTATTTTACTGTTGCCCACACCATGGCTACTCCCATTGGTGTGAACCATTTGAAGTTGGGCAAACTTTTTCCAACTCAAATCGTGAAGAAAATGAAGCTACAAGTGCGTCGATGAACCAAGTCCATCAAGAAAGTGAAGTGAAGAATTGCAATTCTGAAGGTGGAGTAGTTCATAGTTTGATAGTGTTGAATCTAGTAATATTTGCAGTCTACATGCTATGTAAAACCTATGTACTGTTGTTTAATTAGTGAACATAAGAGTACAATGTATAAGCTGGTAAAGTTCGGGTTATTCGTGAATATAGTACGCTTTGTTCACCAAATAAGTACAATGTATAAGCTGGTAAAGTTCGGGTTATTCGTGAATATAGTACGCTTTGTTCACCAAATAAGTACAATGTATAAGCTGGTAAAGTTTGGGTTATTCATGAATATAGTACGCTTTGTTCATCAAGTAAGTACAATGAATACACATGTGAAGTACAAGTGATTCGTGACTATAGTACGATTTATTCACTTATAAAGTATATGTTTGCCATTCATATAGTATTGTTAAATTCTATATATTATTGTCGGGCCAATGCATCCATATGATCGCATTTTAAGACACAACTCTTCATTTTAAGACTATTAAGAATGAATGGAGACAATGTGGGAGTTGATCAATATCGATTATGGTAACAATTGAGGAAAATATTAGTTTTACACTTGAGCATTGTAGACTTGTATGAATATATTGTATAGTATATGAGTATCATGTATGAAATTCAACATATTTATGGGATCTTGTTGTAACAACAAATTCTTATCTGCGATATAAACAAACAAGAAAAATTGAACAAAGATGATTTTATTGAATTAAAATAAATAAATTGCGGGTTACAATCTCTATTTTAATCCTCTGATTCTTCTCTCTAGAACAATATATAGTTGACTTGAATTTTCGGAGTCGGGTCGTTGACTTGATCTTCTCCGGATTTGATTTTGGATTTGAATAACGTTTTCCGAGGGTCTTGCGACTTGAATCTCGGATCGAACGTTGAACTTTGACTTGATTTGACTTGAAGATCTTGAAATTCTTGATGGATTTGGCCCTTCAATCTTCCAGTGATCTTGACTTGAATTGATTAACGTTAATTCGAAGGTTTGGCACCGTTATCTCGGATCGAACGCTAGATTTTGATGAAGAATGCCTTGAATTTGCTCAAGAACACTTTGAATGTAGACGAAGAACACTTTGAATGTAGAGAGAGAATCTTACCTCCTACGAATTCTTCTTCCTTGCTTCTTGAATTGTAGAGAGAATTTTGCTCCTACGGTTTCTGCTCCTTCAGTTGTGTTTTGAATTGTGAAGGGAGGGTCCCTATTTATAGTGGTAGAATAAGAGTCCTTGATGGGCCTTACTGATGACGTGGCGCGGTTTGATTGGCCCGATTTAAATTGATATTTATCTCTTGTAACTTGAGGGAGAAGAAATAATCCTATTGGTCAATATATATATTTAAAATCAATTATCTATTTAATTTAGGAATCAATATTAAATCCCTAGAATTAAAATAGAGAAATATTGATATACGCCACCTTTCATGGCATGCAATTTTGATTTGATTTATTTTCAAATATCTAATTACGGAACTGCGAATGAGTTTGCATGAAACTCCTTGCCCCCATAATTGCATAATTGCCCCTTTGTTTTGGATTAAATTTCACTCGTCTACAAATGCCCCCTCGCGACTTGTTCACGGACGATATATTTTGAAGTGAATAAGTCACGAATAATTGTTGACTCGATTCGTAAGTGTGCTTAGGCTTCATTGATATAGTCCATGGTACTTGATCAGTGGGGCTTAAAGTAGAACCATGATAATACGTATTAAACCCGATTTCTTCCTCAATCTGCTCGGCTCACTCAAAAAAAAATAATTCTTTTTCTTTTCCCTTTTGTTTAAAAAAAAAAAAAAAAAAAAAAAAAAAAAAAAGCCGACATGCACGGCTTATTTGCCAGGGTTTCGTAAGCTTATCATAGTCTGTCATTTTTTTATTATGCCAAGGCTATGTTTAATCATCCAATTTCTCAGTTTAAAATCAATTGGGGCCCACTTGGCAAATAAAATAAATTAAATCTTAGAGTCCAACGAGATTCCAATTATGCAGCATAGAAACAATAGACTTCTGAAATTTTACCGACTCTTCCTTTGGAATTTTAAGGCATAGTATGGATTTGAACTTCCACAGGATATTGACTCCTAATTGAGCTCTATCCAAAGTGTAACTCACCGAGTTGTATGCAACAAGTGAAATTTGTGCAAGTCTCTTCAACTGAGAACTTTTGACGACTATAATTTGGTCCTCCCCAAGAGAATCAAACTGAACACTCCTGCATCTAGTCGATTCATGACTCTTTGTAATTGGTTTACCATAATCCTAATATGAATTGGTTTGCTCTTATCCATGCTTATAAAAGGAGGGCACCCTTATTTGTTTTATTCATTCTTCAGCACCGAGTCTTTTACAAAAATTCTTCTCATCCAATCTTGTAGTTTCACCTTTTGCCACTGTTTTTTTTTTCTTCCCTTTTTTTTTTATTTCGGGTGAGCTTCGTATATTATTATGTATAATCCATCTATTTGATCATGCTCACCAAGTGTTCGATGATTTGATAATAAGAACTAATCCTTTTATTTTGACAATAGGAACCAATCCCTTTGGTCTTCTCTTCAAACTCGAGTTTTGTAGAATTTATTTGGTTCGATTTCAGGTTAGTTTTGCATATCAGATATCCGCATAATCAGCTTTCTTGAGTATGCCCCGCCAGGTGTTTGATAATATGACAATGAGAACTGCCTTTTTTTTTTTTTTTTTTTTTTCAAGTATTAACGTCAACGCTTTTGCATTAATATATTTCTTTTCTCCGTACAACTTTCCATCAGACTACAGAATCGCCGTTGATTTGGATTACAGTAGAACTTACATGAATCATAATTTCTGGAGAGAACGCAACTGAATTGAACAATTCTCTCGGTAAGTGAAACGATGACGTTTTATTTTTTGTTACTCTGGACATTTCGTCTTTCGCTCTGTTTTTACTCGGGCTTTGGTTTTTTGCATGTCGAACTAATCGCTCTTTCTTCGAACTGTTTTGATAGATTTTCCGATGGTTTATTTCAAGCAAGCTTTCTCCTCTTCCGGCGACGAGCAATTGGTAATTCTTGACGATCGTTACCAACCGAATGACAAAGGAACTGTCTTGACGATTTATGCCCCCCTTATCGGTTCTTACGCAAAGCAATGGCCACGTCTCACGACTCCGAATCGCATGTCCGTTTGGTCCCACGAGCATCCTCATAATAAGTACGAGTACGTGTATAGCTTGCGAGCATCAAATCATAAACCCGACAGATCCTTGCTTCCGGAAGAGTCAAGCGGTCCGAGCCTTCTGCCGACTTTGGGTGGCAACATCGTGGAGGGAAAAGTCAAGTGGGGAGATACTCTCGAGCTTTCCGGCGGCTTTCAATTCTTCAAAGGGTACTGGGAATGGACCGAAGACGTTCTCAGCCGTTGCCAGCACAAGCTAAAGTCTGCGAAGATCTACGATTCTGTATATGCTTCCCTTTTCACGTACGACTACAATTCCGAAATCATGAAGGCGTTCTTCGAGGCATGGTGTCCGACTACAAATACCCTCTTGACGTCTCCCGGAGAAATGTCTATCTCTTTATGGGATTTGCACATCCTCTCCGGGCTACCGTTAACCGGGCTTCTTTACGATGAAGTTGTCCCTGCCTCTCAAGAACTCATTGGTACCGATGCAAAGGGTGTTCGATATTCTCACCGTTCCTGCCGATATCTATTCCATGTCTACCACTTACTTCGGAAGCGCTCTAAAGATCCTTCCTCCAACGTCTCTGTCGAAAGCTGGATTCAGTTTTGGTCGAAGAAGCAGAAGAAGTACACTCAACCTCCTCCACGCAAAGAAAAGAAAAGTGTTCGCCCCAAGTCAACTCACAATCCTTCCGGCAATATTGAAGCACATGCAAAATGGATCAACATTGAAGAAGCTGTGTTTTCGAGCATTAGCGTTGATGTCGAACTGAGGTCCGAGACGTACTTGGCGGCCCATTTGGCTTGTTGGCTTTGTACCTTCGTCCTCCCTACTGATGATGTGGGCTTGATACGTCCTTCAACATTCAAGATGGCTAGCATAATGGCGAGTGGCGAAGAAGTCTCTCTTGCAGTTCCTGTCTTAGCCAGCATCTTCAACGGCATAAATAGGATCTCGAGATCCTTGAGACCCCATCAAGAGAATTCTCCGTTCCCTATTCACTTCGTCTATAGTTGGTTGGCGTTTTATTTCAAGACCCATTGTCAAGTTCTGCAAGGCGTAGCCGTCGATGGCCCAAAGATGGTATCTTATTCCGGAGAAGGAAGCGCTAGATACTACACTCCCGCGGATGCACGCAAACGGATTCACAAAGGAGATCTTATGTCTTGGACTTGCACCACGATCCCTATGAGCGAGTCTTCTTTATATGTTGATGATGGATCAACAAAAGGGTCCGAGAGAAATTATTTCATCGCCATTCGCTCGAGCTATCTCTCCTTGCGGCGTGGTAATCGTTTCGTTATTGAGCCATATAGTCCTCATCGGTTTAGCCGTCAATTTGGGTTTTATCAAGATGTGCCGGGAGTACTTGATGAAGACGTTCGCGAGGCTTCTTTAATAGATGGACTCCGTTATTGGCGTCTATGTGTTTTGCTCGAGTCCATGTCTAAAGTGATATTTTCCGTCGTTCATCAAAATTCGAGAAAGTTTCACACGGACGGCTATAAAAGATGGTGGACTAAAGCTTACGGAACTTATCTTGAAAATAAAGTTGCGAGTTTGGTGAACTTGGAGTTAAGTAAGATTCCACTTGAAGACAAAGAAGATGAGGCAAGAAATAGTCTCGGCAATCTTTCTCGCGGAAATGTGCTCCAAGCCAAAAACCCTCCTAGAGATATAAAGAAGAGGAACGTTTTGCCTCCGTCGGATGAGAGTGACGATAGCCAGATAGAACGTCATTGGAAAAGGCCGAAGAGGGACCCGCAATCTTTAAAACCACAAGATCTTCATATTGATAACAGTGTGGACAGTCATTCTCGAACAAATGACACTTTTGCTGAGAAGGTTGCACTTAACACTTTCCCTTTTTTTTTATTTTTTATTTATTTATTTTTTTTTTTTATTTATTTATTTATTTATTTATTTTTTTTTTTTTTGTCTTAATGATTTTTTTTTTTTTTTTTTTTTAGTTGGAAAACGAGATAATTAACGTTGATGATCGCGAGGAATCTCAAGCTAGTCATCACTCAACTGCCAAGGCTTGCTCAATGGGTGCAACTTTGTCGCCGACTGCTTTAATGCCTGCCAGAGCATCCAAGATGAAAGAGACTGCGAAAGGCTCGTACAATGGTGCTTGTTCAGTTTTTGTGGGTGAAAATTTTCTGAAAAATCACAAGCGGGTTTTTCTTCGCCAATTATGGCAAGATCTTCGTGCGAGGATAGTACGGACTTCAATTGATTCCATCTCGTCTATTCAAGAAGATGTCCAATTAGTTCTTGGAACCATGAGGGATCTTGGTGATTTCGACATATCTTGCATAGAGGAATCATTGAAGTCATTATTTTCCCAGGCGACGGCTTATGATAAGGTGAGGTCGTCGAACTCTGAGAAGACATCTAAAGAGATTCTATCACGACAATTAGATGAGGCTAAAGATCGTTTGCACACTACTCAAGCTAGAGAACACAAAGAGACTCTTCAAGTTCAAGTCACCAATAGTGATTTGGAGAGTGTCAAGAAAGAGCGTGCTGCTTTGAAGGTGAGGGTGGGACAGTTGAGATCATCATTAAAGCGACAACGAGAACTCCTTCATACTGTTCAAACTGAAATTCGTGAGATTAACGAAGAAATTGCCGCCATTGAAAATACATCCCCTTTAAGTGATGATTTGGTAGAAGAATTGCGCGCTTCTGCCGAGCTTTTAGGAGATGCCAAAGAAAAGTTGAACGATTTAGACCCTTTCGCTTGAGCTAGATTTAGATTTTTTTTTTTATTGTTTATTCCACTTTTATGATTCATGAAATAAAAAAAAATCTCCCTTTCCATCTTGTTTCCTTAGTATTCTGCACTTATATTTTCAACGATTTTTTTTTTTTTTTTTTTTTTTTTTTTTTTTTTTTTTTTTTTTTTTTAGCCGTGCACAGTTTCAACTCATGCGGGCCAGGAGCCTTCTCCTCCGCTTCATGCATAGTACCGCTTCAAGAACTTTCCATTTATCGGACCAATTCTTAAACCATCTTCGGCAACCAACTTGTACGCTCCGTTTGTGTATGCTTCTTTGACGACATAAGGACCATCCCACTTTGAAGTAAATTTATTTCCCGTTTTATGAGTGACGATGATGGGCCTCCTTACGGCAAGCACCAAATCTCCAATTTGAAACGATCTTGGCCGCACCTTCTTGTTAAACGCCCTAGAAAGACGAGCTTGGTAGCATTCAATACTTTGTTGTGCCTCTAATCTTTTCTCGTCAAGAGCTTCCAATTCTGCAAGACGCAAACGGGCATTTTCTTCTTGAGTGAGCTCTTCTTGTATAGCTATCCTCAATGATGGAATTTGTTTTTCAAGAGGTAAGACCGCTTCCACACCGTACACCAACGCATATGGAGTGGCTTGAGTAGGTGTTCTATACGTTGTTCTATAAGCCCATAAAGCTTCTCCCATCCTTTCGTGCCAATCGCGTTTTGACTTGGCGATCACTTTCTTCAGCAAATTACATAAAGTCTTGTTGAAGGCCTCGGCGAGTCCATTGGCGGCAACGTTGTACATCGAAGACTTTCTTTGCTTGAAGCCAAACTTTTCACAAAGTTTATCTATCACACTGTTGCAAAATGGCTTTCCGTTGTCTGTGATCACATATCGAGGAACTCCGTAACGGTAGATGATGTTGATGCGGATGAAATCAGCAACGTTCTCCTTCTTTACTTCTCGAAGAGGCACTGCTTCAGCCCATTTGGAAAAGTAGTCTGTTGCTGCCAAGATATAGAGATGTCCAGCTGAAGACTTTGTCATAGGTCCAACCACATCCAAACCCCAAGTATCAAAGGGCCATGAGGCAACAGTAGGGTGCAATGGCTCCGGCGGTTGATGAATAAAGTTTGCATGAAATTGACAAGGTTGGCATTTTTGGGCATACTCCATGCAGTCCTTCACCATAGATGGCCAATAATAGCCCATTCTTTTTATTCGGAAATGTAGCTTGGGTCCTGACTGATGAGCGCCGCAAACTCCGGAATGAGCTTCTTCTATGGCTTGAACGGCTTCGTCATCACCTAAACATCTCAAGAAGACTCCATCAAATGAACGTCTATAAAGTGTATCTTTATAGTAGATGAAACGAGCCGCACGACGTCGAATATCAACCCTTTGACGTGGATCATTAGGCAACTTTTCGTACTTCAAGTAATCCACAAACGATTGACGCCAATCTTCTTTCTCGATTTCAAACACGTAAACCACTCGAGTTTCGTCTTCTTCAATTTCTTCGTGTTCAAAAATTGGTGGTACGACCCACCTCTTGAAAATTGATATACGAGCTCCGTCTTCGGGCATGGCTAAAGTAGAAGCAAGTTTTGCCAATGCATCCGCTTGTTTGTTATCCTTTCTAGGCACATGTTCTATCGTCACATCACCAAGGTATCCGATAAGTCTTTTAGCGTAATCCACATAAGGGAGTAAATCGAGCTTCTTCACTTCGTATGATCCGAGTATCTGATTGATCACCAACTTGGAGTCTCCATATACCTCCAAATTTAGTTGCTTTATATCAACTGCCATTTCTAGCCCAAGGATAAGAGCTTGATATTCAGCAACATTGTTGGAGCAATTTTGTGTTAAGGTAAAAGAGTGAGGCAACACTTCGCCGTTGGATGTGACGAATACTACTCCGGCGCCCGCTCCTTCTCTGTGAGAAGCTCCATCAAAATACATCTTCCAAGGAGGACTAGCTTCAATCACAAGAACATCTTCATCGGGTAGATCATCGGATAACTCCCACTCTGCAGGGATAGGGTGATCCGCCAAGAAATCGGCTAGAACTTGTCCTTTCACAGCCTTTTGTGGAATATATGTTATGTCAAACAGCTGCAATTGCAGGTACCACCTTGCAAGTCTGTCGGATAGGACGGGTTTTGACATGACGTACTTTAGAGGATTCATCCTTGAGATTAGGCGGACAACATGAGCTTGAAAATAATGCTTCAACTTTTGAATTGCAAAAATGAGCGCTAAGCATGTCTTTTCGATTGGCGAATAGTTCAACTCATTTGGTGTCATTGTTCTACTCAAGTAGTATAAGGCGCTCTCTTTTCCATCATCATTCTCCTGTGCTAGTAAAGCTCCGACAGATCGTTCTTGAGCAGCAATATAGAGTATTAACGACCGTCCGGGCACTGGTGCAATCAACACAGGAGGCTTCGTTAAATACGATTTTATGCTTTCGAAGGCACTAGTGCAAGCTTCATCCCATTCAAAGGGAACATCTTTCTTCATAAGTCGGCTGAATGGTTGACATCGACCTGCTAAGTTTGAAATGAACCTTCTTAGATATGCCAACTTTCCTTGCAAACTTTTGAGCTCATGAATGTTCCTAGGCTCGCGAATCTTTAAAATTGCATCAATCTTGGCTTGTTCGATTTCTATGCCTCGGTGACGAACTACGAATCCAAGAAACTTCCCCGAAGTAACACCAAATGCACATTTCAATGGATTCATCTTCAATTGGTACCTTCTCAAGCGCTCGAAGACTTTTCTCAAACTTTGGAGATGATCTTCCCTTCTTTTGGATTTAACTACCAAGTCATCCACATAACATTCAACATCTTTATGGAGCATGTCATCAAATATCTTCTGCATGGCTCTTTGGTATGTAGCACCGGCATTTTTCAAGCCAAATGGCATCACTTTATAGCAATAGATGCCCTTAGGAGTGCGAAAGGCTGTTAATTCTTCGTCTCTCGGCGCCATTCGTATTTGATTGTATCCTGATGACCCATCCATAAATGATAATGCTTCGTGGCCCGTAGTAGCATCAATCATTAGTTCGGCTATTGGCATTGGAAAGTCGTCCTTAGGGCATGCTTCGTTCAAATCTCTAAAGTCAACACATACACGAATTTGTCCATTCTTCTTTCTGACAGGGACAATACTTGAAATCCATGTTGGGTACTTGACTTCTCGAATGAAACCAACATCAATAAGTTTATTCACTTCAGCCTCAATTGCATGGACTAATTCAGGTCTAAATCTACGTTGGCCTTGCTTTACAGGGCGAGCTCCTTTCTTCACGGAGAGATGATGTATTGCCACTTTTGGGTCCAATCCGGGCATTTCTTTATAAGACCATGCAAACACATCCTTGAACTCGTGCAACAATTCAATATAAGTCTCCTCTTCGTTGACGGCCAGTAAAGCGCTAATGTAGATTGGTCGAGGATTCTCCGCATCTCCTAAATTAATTTCCTTTAACTCATCGATGGTGGCTTTGACTCCTTCTTCAAGCTCGGGTGGAGCAGTTTCAGCGTCTTCTTCCTCAATCAAGTCTATCTCACTTAAAGTGATATGATACGATGATGCCACACTTTCTCTGTCATCTTCCTCGTCGTCTTGGACTTTCGTAAAGACGACGGTTCGTATTTTAGCCTTCAACTCTTCACCACATGATATGGTCAAATAAGTACGCCGTTTCATGCGAGATGGAATCGAACTTCGAATCCTTCGTGTTTTGGTGATTTTAGTATTAGAGACACCCAACTCTTGCTTGTTGCTTCTGTTATGCCCCCACTTTCTAAGTGGTCCAAGCCTATCAAAAACGGATGGCGTAAGTCTATCAAACCCTCGTTTGTCGCCTTTCTTATGCCCCCACTCTCTAAGTGGTCCAAGTCTATCAAAGACGGATGGCGCAAGTCTATCGAAGACAGATGGTGTAAGCCTATCAAAGACGGATGTCCTTCTCACTTTTGTCCCACTTTCAAGAAAATCGTCTGTTGATGAGAATTCGTCTTCGATTATGTAATTACTGGTAGCTCTATTGATAGCAATACGAATTGGCTTTTGAGGAACAAATCCAAGACCAACTCGAGGACTTTGAATAGCATGTCCTTTTTCTTTCAACATTATTTGAGTAGTATTGAGGCCATGCATCTTTTCGCCAACAACTTCGGCAGGAAGCCTTCCAAGCGTAGAATCTTCATGTGGGTTAAAACCAGCTTTCACTAAGAGTTTATAAGCATTTGGGCCAAAGCATTTTGTCATTTGGGACTCGGAGAATTCTTCGCATTCCTCTTGGGTTTCTTCTGTGGGATGAACAAATCCTTTAGGTGGTTGAGAAGTTGATCGCTTCTCGTCAATTGGTGTTAAGGGAAACATCAAATCTTTCAAAGCCTCACACGCTAAAGGAGCCTTGTCTTGATTATTTCTTCGCTTTGGTTCTTCAACTGGTAGAATTTCTTTGGCCTTTACCGTCTTCTCATCATCAAGATAGTACTTAGCATCGGCAAAGTGGGCTTCTGCCTCGGTGAACGGTTTATCATCGGCGAGTATTATTTTAACTACTCCGTCTCGACAATACTTGAAACATTGGTGCCAAGAAGAAGGAACCACACTATTCTCATGTATCCAAGGTCGCCCGAGAAGCATACGGTATGAGGTTCTTGCATCAATGACATGGAACAGTGCGGTGGACAACATATCATCCATTAACAACTCTATCCTTATGATACCAAGGGCCCTTTGTCCTTCTTGATTAAATCCTTGGATCATCAAGCGACTAGTTTTGAGCTCCTCCGTGGAGATCCCCAACTCCTTTAAAGTGTGCAACGGCAAAATATTGACCGCAGAACCTCCATCGATTAAAATTCTATTCACCTTCTGCTCACGAGCGTAGCCGGCAACAAACAATGGCCTATTGTGTGGTTTGGAACCAAGAAGTAAATCTTCATCTGCGAAAGTCATTGTTGACATGCATTTACCAATCACGGTACAAACTTCATTTGAAGACGGAGTTGTTCCACTAGCAGCGATCTCCTTTTCAATTATCGTGTTGCATGAGATGTTAATATGATCATCATCTCCTTCGTGTACGTTGGTTGTCGTCATGCCAAGGGACTCAAAACTGCTGACGATAAAATTTGTATTGGCGCTGATCTCTTCAAGTGATATCTTTCCTTGGCGAGCTAGCTGCATAATTTTGTCTTTGAATACGAAGCAATCATGAATTGGGTGCCCGACCAACCGATGATACTTGCAGTATTTTGGGTCATCGGTTTTGTTAGCTTCTTCGGGGCGCTTCATTTCAGGCAATTCGATAAGTTTTAAACTTAGCAAATCGTCAAATATTCCAGCCACATCAGTGTCGAGGAATGGATATTCCCTTGCTTGCATTTCTTTTAGAGTAAGTCTTCTTCTTTCTTGGGAAAAATCTTGTGTTTCCTCATTGTTTCCGTTCACTTTTCCTTGAAATTTGATAGGGGTCGCATTCACTGCCAAAGATTCTTTGCTTGAGGTCTTAGAGAAAACTCTACCCACCTTCCGAAAATCCTGTTTTTCTTTTGACTGTCGAGGCTCTTGAACTGGTGGTCCCTCAACTCCACTAGCCATAATGCTCAACTCCATGTCGTGCGCTCTAGTGGCCAACTCTTCAAAACTCTTAGGTTGAATCCCTTGCAGGATATATCGGAGTCCCCATTGCATTCCTTGAATGCACATCTCGATAGCTGAGGCCTCTGACAATCGGTCCTTGCAATTCAGGCTTAAATTCCTCCAGCGATTAATATAGTCAATGACGGCCTCTTCTTTCCACTGGCGAGAGTTTGTGAGCTCGATCATGCTCACTGTTCTTCGGGTGCTGTAGAAGCGATTCAAAAATTCTTGCTCCATTTGACTCCAACTGTCAATTGAGTTCGGCTCTAGGTCCGTATACCAATCAAAAGCATTCCCCTTCAATGATCGAACGAATTGTTTCACGAGGTAGTCTCCAAAAGTCCCAGCATTGTTGCAAGTTTCAACAAAATGTGCCACATGCTGTTTTGGGTTGCCCTTGCCATCAAATTGCTGAAACTTCGGGGGTTGGTAACCAATTGGCATCTTCAAGTCGTCTACTCTTAGAGTGTATGGCTTGGTGTATGTTGACGACGATTTTGAACCCTCATTGAATTTGTCTTTGATAGTCCCCATGATGAACTCCTTCAATTGGTCTATAGGAATCAACCCCTCTGACGAAATCTGGAATTCTTCAGCCGGGCTCTTCTCCCTTTCGATTGGATGTCGCCTTGCAGAAGTTTCAGCTTCGGTGTGATTTTCGCCTTGTTTACCCATGTCGTGACTACCGTCAACCTTGTTTCGCAACATCGCAATTTGGGAGTCTTGTTCTTGAATGTGCTTTGTTAGCCCTTCAATGGCCTTGGTCAAGATCGCCATCTGCTCTTCCATGGTCGTAGCATGTGTCGTCATGACGGGAGCCACCTCAGAGTAGTTTGATGCTGAAAGGGACGTGGATGACGAAGCTTCTCCTCTAGATCCTTCCACGCCTCCACCTGTGTTGACGAGAGGTGACGAGCCTTTTTCGATGATTTGGGGCGTTGAGCTAGTCTCGGAGGATGTCTGCAGCTTCTTAGCCATACTCCTTGTAACTACGCCCATGCTTGATGAATTTGAAGTAGCAGCCTTCATCGTGAACGTAGAACAACTACTAGGATCTTCGAGAGAGAGAAGAGATGAGAGGTAGAGGCGTCCCACCGGGCGTGCCAAAATTTGTAACAACAAATTCTTATCTGCGATATAAACAAACAAGAAAAATTGAACAAAGATGATTTTATTGAATTAAAATAAATAAATTGTGGGTTACAATCTCTATTTTAGTCCTCTGATTCTTCTCTCTAGAAAAATATATAGTTGACTTGAATTTTCGGAGTCGGGTCGTTGACTTGATCTTCTCCGGATTTGATTTTGGATTTGAATAACGTTTTCCAAGGGTCTTGCGACTTGAATCTCGGATCGAACGTTGAACTTTGACTTGATTTGACTTGAAGATCTTGAAATTCTTGATGGATTTGGCCCTTCAATCTTCCAGTGATCTTGACTTGAATTGATTAACGTTAATCCGAAGGTTTGGCACCGTTATCTCGGATCGAACGCTAGATTTGATGAAAAATGCCTTGAATTTGCTCAAGAACACCTCGAATATTGACGAAGAACACTTTGAATGTAGAGAGAGAATCTTACCTCCTACGAATTCTTCTTCCTTGCTTCTTGAATTGTAGAGAGAATTTTGCTCCTACGGTTTTTTGCTTCTTCAGTTGTGTCTTGAATTGTGAAGGGAGGGTCCCTATTTATAGTGGTAGAATAAGAGTCCTTGATGGGCCTTACTGATGACGTGGCGCGGTTTGATTGGCCCGATTTAAATTGATGTTTATCTCTTGTAACTTGAGGGAGAAGAAATAATCCTATTGGTCAATATATATATTTAAAATCAATTATCTATTTAACTTAGGAATCAATATTAAATCCCTAGAATTAAAATAGAGAAATATTGATATACGCCACCTTTCATGGCATGCAATTTTGATTTGATTTATTTTCAAATATCTAATTACGGAACTGCGAATGAGTTTGCATGAAACTCCTTGCCCCCGTAATTGCATAATTGCCCCTTTGTTTTGGATTAAATTTCACTCGTCTACAACATGTTTTGATAACCGATAAATTTTATGTAGTTATCTGTACCCTTCGATATTTGTAATCTGTTTTGACGAATTGGATTATTCTTTGTGGTACTCTCCTGCAAAATCACAACTTTCCCACAAATTGATGTTTTGACAAATGTGTCACAGACTTTTCTCTGAATTACTTGACTAATGTATATTTTTCATTTAATTAATTATCATATGTCTATCTCGGGAAAATCAATGGTTTGTACTGTGGACATCCACAATACTGCACACACAACACACGTGATATTGCATGCTGCACTGTGACAATATTTAGAATTGTTAATTGAAACCGGGGGTTTCCGGGTTTTACCTTCCAATTTAATATTTTATTATTTGTCAATGAATGAATTCAATTTGTTTGATTCTCAATGGAAATCAAATAAATTTGTTGATGTGTTTGTATCTTCTGTACACGCATATGCAATATAATATGACATGAAAAGTTATTTTTTATTCTTTTAATTAAGACACTCAATAGGTTAAATTTCTCCGAATGGTATGAACAAATTCAATTCACCTTTGGTGTGTTATGGATTAGGACCTTTCATTGCTTACTGAAAAACCTAGGGAAATAACGGATGCTAACAGTGAGGAAGAAGTTAGCCTAATTGAAGCCTGGACCAAGTCCAATAGGCTTAGTCTTATGCTTATTAGAATGACCGTTGGTAATAACATTAAGACTTTTCTTCCCGAGGTTGACAATGCTATGGAACTGTTAATGGCTATTAAAGAACGCTTTAAATCAGCGGACAAGTCGTTAACGGGGACACTCATGGCTGAATTGACTACCATGAAATATGGTGGTGATAAGGGAATTCAGGAACACATCCTGAATATGACTGATAAGGCTGCCAAACTTGGAGCTCTTGGCATGAAAGTGGAAGAGTCCTTCCTTGTGCAATTTATCCTTAACTCACTTCCATCAAAGTTCGGCCCATTCAAAATCCACTATAATACTCAAAAAGATAAGTGAAATTTGAATGAGCTGACTAGTATGTGTATTCAAGTGGAAGTGAGATTAAAGCAAGAAGGAAATCACTTTGCATTGGCTGTAACTCATGGAAGTATGAAGAAGAAAGGGAAATTTGTGAAGAGTGGAAAGAAATTCGCACCAAATAAAAGATATGAACCTGGTGAAAGTAGTCAGGGTCATGGAAAGGCTTTTGTTGTCACCTGTTACTTTTGTAACAAGAAGGGACACGTAAAGAAGGATTGTGAGAAACGTAAGGTTTGGTTCGAAAAGAAAGGTATTCATCTTTCTTTTGTATGTTATGAATCAAATCTTATTGAAGTTCCTTCTTACACTTGGTGGCTTGATTCTGGTGCTACAACTCATATCACAAATTCATTACAGGGATTCCTTACAACTCGGAAACCGGAGGAAAGTGAAAAGTACATCTATATGGGGAACCGTCTCAAATCTAAAGTGGCGTTTGTTGGCACTTATCGCCTCATATTAGAGACAGGACACAAGATGGATCTTGAAAACACTTTTTATGTACCTTCGTTTTGTAGGAATTTGGTTTCTTTGTCAAAACTGGATGTGTGTGGTTATTCAGCTTTAATTGGTTGTGGAAAACTCAGTTTTATGTTTAATTCAATAATAATTGGTTCCGGTATTTTATGTGATAGTTTATATAAAATATCTTTGAATCATGAGTTTGAACAATCATTATTATCCACTCATTCGGAAGTTGGCGTAAAGCGAAGACTAAATAACGAAAATTCTTCTATCTTGTGGCATAAATGTTTGGGGCACATCCAAGGAAAGAATCGAAAGATTGGTAAAAACTGGAATTTTGGAAAATCCAGATTTTACTGATTTTCAAATGTGTGTGGATTGCATTAAGGGCAAGCAAACCAAACACAATAAAAGGGGATCCACAAGAAGTAAAGAGCTTCTTGAGTTAATCCATACAGATATCTGCTCACTACCTATTGCATGTTTTAGTGGAGAAAAATATTTTATCACCTTCATTGATGATCTATCTTGTTATGGTTATCTCTATCTAATTCATGAAAAATCTCAAGACGTTGACATGCTTGAGGTGTTTGTTACGGAAGTCGAAAGACAATTAGATAGAAAAATTATAGTTATACGATCAGATCGGGGTGGAGAATACTATGGTAGATATGATGAGTCGGGGACAAAATCCTGGCCCATTTGCTAAATTCTAAGAAAAGCGTGGTATTTGTGCTCAATACACAATGCCTGGAACACCACAACAGAATGGTGTTGCTGAACGTCGTAATCGTACTCTCATGGATATGGTTAGGAGTATGTTAAGTAATTCAAGTGTACCCATTTCACTTTGGAATGAAGCCTTGAAAATCGCTATGTATATCTTAAACCGGGTTCCCAGTAAGGCAGTCCCAACAACTCCCTACGAGTTGTGGAAAGGTAGGAAACCTAGTTTAAAACATTTACATGTTTGGGGTTGTCCAGCAGAGGCTAGAATATACAATCCAAATGAAAAGAAATTGGACCCTAGAACAATTTGTGGATATTTTATTGGTTATCCACTTAAGTCAAAAGGGTACAGATTTTATTGTCCTAACCATACTACGAGGATAGTTGAAACTGGAAACGCCAAATTCTTAGAGAATGGTGAAGTTAGTGGGAGTCTTGAATCAAGAAAGGTAGAACTTGAGAAAATTAGGGTGGATATTTTACCATCTTATTTCCCTCAAGATGAAGTTACTCTTCAACCTATACAACAAGTTGAAAGAAATGATTCGCCACTCCATTCACCAATTCATGAAGATGTTATCATTGGCAATACTGTAGAACCACCACAACTGGTAGCTTTGAGAAAATCTCAAAGGGAAAGAAAATCTGCCATATCCGATGATTATGTGGTGTATCTACAAGAATCTGATTTTGATATTGGTATTCAAAATGATCCAGTTTCATATTCAAAATGATCCAGTTTCATGAAAAGTAAAGATTCTAGTAAATGGATTGATGCTATGAATGAAGAGTTGAAATCAATGGACCATAATGATGTCAGGGATCTTGTCGAATTGCCTAAGAACAGTAAGAAAGTCGGTTGTAGATGGGTCTTCAAGACCAAACGTGACTCGAAAGGCAATATCGAAAGATTTAAAGCTAGACTAGTGGCCAAAGGTTTCACTCAAAAAGAAGGCTTTGATTATAGAGAGACTTTCTCTCCAGTATCTAAGAAAGACTCTCTTAGAATCGTTATGGCTCTTGTAGCTCATTATGATTTGGAGTTGCACCAAATGGACGTGAAAACCGCTTTTCTGAATGGGGATTTAGATGAAGATATCTATATGGACCAGCCTGAAGGATTTGCAAAACAAGGAAAGGAACACTTGGCTTGTAAATTAAAGAAATCCATATATGGACTTAAACAAGCTTCTAGACAATGGTATATAAAATTCAATGATACCATTACTTCCTTTGGATTTAAGAAAAACACTGTTGACCAGTGTATATATCTAAAGGTCAGTGGGAGCAAGTTTATCTTTTTAGTTTTGTATGTGGATGATATTTTACTAGCAAGTAGTGATCTTGGTTTACTTCACGAAACCAAGAATTATCTTTCAAAGAATTTTAAGATGGGTGAGGCAAATTATGTTATTGGGATAGAGATCTTTCGAGATCGATCTCGAGGATTGTTAGGCTTGTCTCAGAAAGGATATATCAATCGAGTTCTTGAAAGATTTAATATTCAGTTTTGTTCGGCCATTAATGCTCCTATCACGAAAGGTGATAAATTAAATGAAAAGCAATGTCCAAAGAATGATTTGGAAAATGAGAAAATGAAATTGATTCCATATGCATCAGCAGTTGGAAGTCTGATGTATGCACAGACTTGTACTAGACCAGATATTAGTTATGCAATGGGAGTACTTGGTAGATATCAAAGTAATCTGGGAATAGAACATTGGAAAGCAGCAAAGAAGGTTATGAGGTATTTTCAAGGAACAAAGGATTACATGCTTACTTATAGGAGATCGGACCAATTAGAGATTATTGGTTATTCGGACTCCGATTTTGCTGGTTGTGTAGATAGTAGAAAGTCCACATCGGGCTTTGTATTTCTACTAGCTGGTGGAGCAATCTCTTGGAAGAACGTAAATAAAAGTATTATTGCTTCTTCCACAATGGAGGCTGAGTTTGTAGCATGTTTTGAGGCCTCGAGTCATGCACTGTGGTTGTGAAATTTTATCTTAGGGCTTAAGGCTGTTGACTCAATTGCTAAGCCTTTGAAGATATATTGTGATAACACCGCAGCAGTTTTCTTCTCTAAGAATGGAAAGTATTCAAGTGGATCCAAGCACATGGATCTTAAGTACTTAGTTGTTAAAGAAAGAGTCCAGAAACAACAAGTGTCAATAGAAAATTTAAGTACAACTCTTATGGTTGCTTATCCATTAACCAAGGGATTGCCTATAAAGACATATGAAGAACATGTTATTAGAATGGGTCTTTTGAGCAATCCATGATTTGACACTTAATTTATTTCTGTTTTTCCTGTTTCCAATTATGTGTGCACATATTATACTTGGAATTAATTTAACAGGATTTGTCCTAACAAGACAAAATTAAAGGGGCTATTATGGATTAGAATTGTAAGGGTTATTAGTGGCGTGATACATAGAAGGAAATATGATGAATGAATCATATAACCGCTATGATTCACATTAATAACTCAAACTAGTTCTAGTATTAAAGTACTCTATTTACCTATTATGATAATCACCTTAATTTTCTTTTAAAATCGTGATCACGTGTCAAATGTTTTGTATGAAGAACCCATCGAGTCAAATAATTTTTTTAAATTGTTTTTCTTAAACGGTTCAATGGGCCAAGTGGGAGAATTGTAAGTTTTATTTTTATTTAATGGCCCATTAGCCTTTGAATTTAAATTTATTAATTGTGGGTAATTCAATTATGGTATTAAGGTGATTTTGTGGTAATTGATTTGTAACGTTAAAGGCAATAAAAGACCATGATGGGTGGGATTTGTCTTCTGCCGTTAGAAATCAATCGTGGCCCTCTTCTCTCGTCTATAAAAGAAATTCACAGCTCTTCTCCTCAACCATCAGACGCACTTTGAGAATTCCATCAATTACAGAAATATTTAGTGAGTTGTGATATTAGAGAGATAGAGAGAAGAAGGTGTGCTACGAATAAAGTTCTCAAGGAGATTCGAAGGAGGCCTGGCTAGGCTCGACTTGTAGATAACTATTGTTCATCGTCTCTATCGAAATCCATGGCGAACGGTATGTCGATAATCTCTATTACGTGATTATATTTTTAAGATGAATTTGATTTCAAGATTCTGTGATTAAGATTTTTCCGCATAAAATTAAATAAAAGTCTTTCATCTCCGTCGAAGTTGTTGCACGATAATCGTAATTCTTTACCATGACTATAGATGAAATTGTTAACTAAGCAATTTGGGTATTGATGATAATGCTATTATTTCTTATGATTACACTATTGAGCTTTTAATTTGATAACCTCTTTTTTCCAGATTATGTTTTAGTTTGTTAAATGAAATTGGGTTTCAGCTTATCTTCTATACAGTATTTATTATACAACGTAACTAACTAACTAACTAACTCTAGTAGTTACTAATTATCAAAAAAAAAAAAAAATCTATTAATTACAGTATAGAAATTACTTACTATCGATAGAAAGCGTTTAAGCGTCTTTATTAAAACCGTAAATGCGACTTTATATCTACGAGACTTGGTCAGAGCATTTAAAAAGGTGTCGGGCTGAGATGTTTATGGTTCAAATCTTATGAAAAGGTGTGGCGGACATAATTTTTTGGGCCGGAAAGGAAGCTTTGATCTTGAGGTTCAAGAGGGGCAATTCTGAAAATGTTTGGGGCTGAATTAAAAATTTGGAAAACTTTATTAGACTTATGAAAAATGTGGGGTGAATTTGTAATTTTTGGAATTTCTAATTTAAAGGGTATTTTGGTCTTTTTAGGTCTAAAAACACATGCCCAGTCACTCAAACCACGAGTGTGTCGTGCGTCGAGCTCGTAGGGTCTTTCTTGGCATTGACTAGTTTTCACATGGGGTTTTGTTCTAATTTTTTTCCGTTTGAGTTTATTTTGATCGTTAATCGAGTTGAACTCAAACGAGCTTTATTCTAGAAATCAAACTCGATAAAGTAGTTTCACTTTTTTTATACTTGTAAATGACCCGAAATGTTAAAATTGGTATAAAAACAAATATGGGGTTGTCTAGGGTCCGAGAGGGGTTGTACTTGTCGGACCTAAACGATTGACGATCAAGCAATACAAATGTGTCACGTATGATTAGTACGAACCCCATAAAAAAAAGTACGGCATATGCTGTATAAATAAAATTACATAAATACCCTTAAAATTAAAACTTAAATTTAGTATTAATAATTAGGGATTATTTGTCAAAACCCCCTCATCACATAAGTGTAATTACAATGAACCCAAATTTATTTCCTATTTTTAAGATAAATCCAAAGTATCTTTTATTAATAAAAGTTAATTGAGTATCTTCCGTTCAACTCTTCTTTTCTCCCAATAGCCCTAACCCCAGCCTTCACCCGACGACACACCAGCCCCCATCGGCGCCACCCCAGCCCCTCACCGGCGCCGCCCCAGCCCCCCACCGGCGCCGCCCCAGCCCCCTTGTTATTGAAATTTGATAACAACTGTTGGTTGGAACCGAATTTGGCGATTAACGGATTGGATGAGTGCCGTTTCTTTGGATCGACGATCATGATTTATATTTCTATGAACCTGTTTTTTCATTTTATGTTTAACCACAAAATAATTTTCATATATTATTAAGGGTTAATAGCATTTTCCCACCTAGACTTTGCCCGTTTTTGCACTTTCCCACCTCAACTAAAAAAAGTTGCACGGCGGCACCCAAACATTCATTTTTGACGCACATAACCACCTGGAGGGAATATTCTGGCGAATCTTTCCACTCTCCGGCGCACGCACGCTGCACATGCCAAATTACATGGGCTTTTTCGTCTTTTCCTTTAGCTTCCTCCTAAATGCCCTAGCAGTCGTTGACTTCCCCCATTTCAATTCAATTTCACACCTTCACAAAAATCCCCTTTTCTATGTCAATCTAGGGCTAACATTATCGACGATAAATTGCAATAATCTGAAGATTTTCGTAACTCTATCATGACTTGGAAGTTAAGAGAGGGAAATGACTTCGACGATTTTCCGGAAAATGCTCCAGAATATGGTACGCGTTCTTAAAATTCATATTATTTGTTTTTTTTTTATGTAAATAGTTGTTTTATGTATTCAATGTGGTTGCACATGGGTGTTCTTGGATTTGTTTATAATATACTATAGTGATTTCTTTGTTTATTTATAGTATATTTCTGTATTGTATGGACCACATTGATTTTCTTGTCTCCCATATGTTTATGCTAGCTTACAATACATATTTGGACCACATTTTAGTCTCCCACTTCGATTTTAGCACGTTCTAATTTTTTGTCCTTATTACCACATCATACAGTTTTTTATTAGATTCACATGTTCTGAAAATGTGTTTTATATATTTTTTGGCAGGCCGCAATAGTGATTATTTCACAATAGTAATGCACCATTCTGGAAAAATTATGGATTTAGGTAAGATCTGTTATGTGGGTGGGAAAGTTAGTTATTTTGACTACTGTTGTTATGATGAAATGTCAATGACTGAAATAACTGAAATGGCAAGGGAATTAAAATGGGATGATTGGGAAGATTTCTATCACTGTAGAAGTGCAATACAAGATTGTAGTGTTCTTTATTTAATGGAGAATGATAATGATGCTTTGGAATTAGTGAACTATCTTGACAAAGACAGAGCCACTACAATTTATGTGAAGCACCTACAAGTAATAGAAGTTGAAACTGAAAAAAGTCAACCTGATTCATTTGATTTAGATAATCTTCCATATGTAGATGAAGCAGTAGGGTATGTGGGTGATGTTGATGAAGTTGATGAGTTTAATGATGTGTCTGAGTGTGATGTGCCTGAATTTGAGGTTCTTGGTAGTAATATGTATGTGAATCATATGACTGACATTTTTTGTGATAATGATGGTTTGTTTGATGATAATGAAAGTGGTGGAAGTGATGTTCAGTCAGTTGGAGATGATTCAGAGCACTCTGACTTTTTGGTTGATAGTGATTTTTTTGCATCTGATGATGATTTTCAATATGATAACAATGTTGATCATGGGGTAGAGTGGGGTGGACTTAGGTCAGATGAAGAGGCTGAAGAACCTAGAAGGTCTAGGAGATTAAACAAGGGGAAAGAGAAAGTGGCAGAAGATCAGATTGATGAAACTACCAAGAAAGATCAATGGAAACACCACAACTTTCCAGTTTTTAATCCAAAGATAGACATGGTTGATCTAACTTTCAGCTTGGTGTTTGCTTCAATGATGCACAGAGTTTTAGAGATGCCATAAGACAGCACTCCATAGTTAATGGTAGGGACATAAAGCTGAGGCTTAATGAGAAGTATAAGATTCAAGCCATATGCAAGCATCCAAGTTGTCCATGGCTAGTCTATGCTTCTCAAATGAGAGGTGAATCCACCTTTCAAATCAAGACAATCAATGCAGTCCATGAATGTAACAGAAAGGAGAAAGTGACTTGTGCAAATTCCAGGTGGTTGGCCACTAAATATGCAGACAAAATAGTTACTGATCCAAGATGGCCATTGGACTCTATGATGACTGTGGTTCAAAATGACTGCAAATTGTTATTTAGCAGACACCAACTGTACAGAGTGAAAGCAAAAGGCAATAGAGAAGAGTACATGGTCTAATATTGAGCAGTATGGGCTCATATGGAGGTATGCTCAGGAAATTAAAAAGTCTAGTCCTAGGACCACTGTTAGAATCAAAGGAAGTGGTGAAACAGATCAACTGAAGTTCAAAAGAATTTACATTTGCTGGGATGCATTGAGACAGGGGTTTCTTGATGGGTGTAGGCCAATCATCTTCTTAGATGGTTGTCACTTGAAGTCCATATATGGTGGGATTCTTCTATGTGCAGTGGGGATAGATGGAAATAATGGCATGTATCCCTTTGCATATGCTGTTGTAGAAAAGGAAAAGAGAGAAAGTTGGCTGTGGTTTATGAATTTGCTGAAAGAAGACTTGAAGATTGAGGAGAGTCAGCATTGGACCATCATGAGTGACAAGCAGAAGGGGTTATTAGATGCAGTGGAGGAAGTTCTGCCTAACAGTGAGCACAGATTTTGTGTCATGCACTTGTACTGTAACTTCAAGGTATCACATAAAGGATTGGCACTGAAGAACATTCTGTGGCAAGCTGCTAGAGCTTCAAGAGTGGTGGATTTTGAAAGAGTGATGAGAGATTTGGCCTCCAAAGATAAAGATGCTTTCAAATGGCTTGCAAAGAGGCCTGCTGCACATTGGAGTAGAGCTTATTTCAATACAAATTCAAAATGTGATTCACTTTTGAACAATATGTGTGAAAGCTTTAATGCAATGATTCTAAGGCCTAGAAGTCTACCAATAATTGATATGTTGGAGGCAATCAGAAAGACCTTGATGAAGAGGCTGCATGTGAAGAGGGATAAGATGGCAAGCCACAAGGGTGACATATGTCCTAACATTCAGAGACAGATAGAGGAGCTGAAGAAAAAATCAATGGAGTTCATAGCTAATTGGAATGGTAAGGATCAGTTTGAAGTTGAGAATTGCTATGGTGATAGATTTAAGGTGCATTTGGGAGATAAGACTTGCAGTTGTAGAAAGTGGCAACTCTCTGGAATTCCTTGTGCACATTCCATTTCAGGCATGTACTATCTGGGAAGAATGCCTGAAGATTATGTTGAAGACTTGTATAAGAAGAACACTTATATGAGAGTGTACAACCACTTACTTGACACACTTGAAGGAATTGAATCTTGGCCTGAATCTGGAAAGCCACCCTTGTTTCCTCCAGACATTGTGAAGATGCCAGGCAGGCCTAAACTGTACAATAGAAGAAGGCAACCAGGGGAGATCAATGGTCCAAAGGACATCCCACCACCAGTTGCCAAAACAGTAACAAGGATTGGAAGTTTGGGTAGACAAGGTGTCATAATGACATGTACTTCATGTCAAAAGAAAAACCACAATGCAAGAAGTTGCCCCTTGAAGAAGGCAAGTGGTGCAGTTTGGTATATGCATAGTTTTCAATTATTCATTATTTTATTAAATTAATTGTAAACTAATGCATTTATAATTGTATTTCCAATGCTAGAGAAAGAAGTCAAACACACAAGCTACTATTACTCAACAACAAAGCCAAACTGTGACAGAACAACAAAGTCACACTACATTTGAACCTCATATGGAAGTGTCCGAGAGCGTGTTCAAGCTCAAATATTTTGGCGGATTGGTCCAGGTCATGTTTATTTCTGGCACGACCACTGGTTTGGCGATGGTCCCCTTTCGGGCATTATTGATGGTGGTCGGCTAACGTCAGTTCGTGTGGAGTATTATTTGGTTAACGGTCAGTGGGATCGAAACAAGCTTGCTGAGGATATTCCTTTTGAGTGGATCGATAGGATTTGCTCGGTCCCAATCTCTGGTGCTTCGGGTGATTTGCCCATTTGGAGAGCTTCTTCGGATGGCAAGTTTTCCTTGACCTCGGCTTGGGCCTTGATACGACAGCAGCATACCCCTACCCCTCTTCTTCGTATATTTTGGGGATCTTGTCTTACTCCTACAATTTCTATCTTTCTTTGGCGTCTCCTTCTTCAGCGTCTTCCAGTGGATACCAAACTTCAGTCTCGAGGCACCTCTCTTGCCTCGAGGTGCTATTGTTGTCCAGATCCATCTATTCCTGTGTCGAGTCTTGTATCTCAGTCAGTCGAGTCTCCTTCTGTTGAGTCAATTGATCATATCTTCGTGGAGAGCCCGACGGCTAAGAGGGTATGGCATCATTTTTTCTATCTTTTTGGCTATACACCTGCACACACTACGCACATACCCCAGATTTTACTTTATTGGCAGCACTTCACTTCGCACACACTCACACACCACACACACATCACGACCATTGTGCCTTGCTTGATCTTGTGGTACTTATGGATTGCAAGAAATGACACCAAGCACAAGGATATCACGGTTCGCGCTTCTTCCATCATTTACAGGGTCATCCAGCACATCAGGATTCTTCACCAAACCAACTTACTTTCGGCGGACAGCTGGACTGGCATTCCCCACGTGGCTGAGTCTCTTGGCCTATATTACCGAGTTAGAACACCAACTCTCACACCTCATCGAGTCGTTTGGCTTCCACCGAATCCGGGTTGGGTGAAGCTAAACACAGACGGAGCACGTAGAGCATCCACCCAGATTGCAGCTATTGGCGGGATTATCAGAGGTTCGGACGCTGAGGCCATAGTTGCATTTCACGAGAGGATCTCTGCCCCGAGAAGTATTGCGGCCGAGCTTGCTGCCCTTGCCTCGGGGCTGCGATTTGTTATTCAGAGGCAATTCACTAGAGTTTGGATCGAGCTTGACGCAGAAGTCGCTGTTCGACTTCTTTCGCACACGGACCAAGGTCATTGGAGTCTTCAGAGTTCTCTCACGGCGATCCGGAACTCTCTTTCTACTTTGGAGTACAGGATTACACATATCTACCGGGAGGGCAATAAAGTAGCTGATGCATTAGCTAACTTGGGGTGTCAGACCGAGTTGGCTCGTACCTTCACAACAGCGGAACTTCCCCGACCTATTCAGCAGATGATTCGGATGGACCAGCTTGGATATCCATCCTTTCGACGACAGTCTCGCACATAGGTGCCACGCATTCCACGTTTTTATATTATTGGCAATTTAGGAATTTTCGTGAACTTTACATGTTAGGAAGGGTTGGGGTGATTATGGATTGTTTGGGTCTATCAAGACTAGACTGTTTGCCGAATGGTGCCACACATTTCGCAGCCGTTATACCTGTTTCGCCCATTTTTGGCGAAAGTGTAAGTGGCCTCGGCTCTTGTGGTGAGGCGAACGGTCTACCTTGGTCTTCCTCGACCTTTTATGATCATTCGCACCCCGTCCTTTTTATTATTTGGGCCACCTGTTTTGCCCGTTTTGTTAACGTTTTGTTAGTTACCTATTGTCTTTTGTTTGTCAATTGCTATTATTAGCCATATGTTGGGCAATAGCAATTTGAGCGAAACTCATTATGTACTTCTTAAAAAAAAAAAAAAAAATTAATTTAAAAAAAAAAAAAAAAAAAAAACAAGTATTGCTATTAACAGAAAGGTACTTAGCTTTTGTGATTTGTAGCCAAACTACTGTTTCTATGTTAATTTATGATTTCTTGATTTTTCTGATTTTTTACATTTATGTAGAGGAAGCTTGTTTTTGACATTAACCAGACTCAAGAAAGTGTAGCTGAGCCTTCAACAAAGAAGAAATTACCAGTGTCAAGAAAGGGGAAGAAATCCATGATTTCTGAAAAGGTAATGCATTTAAGACATGTTTGAAATTCCTAATTTATGTGATAATTTATTTTATTCTAACTTATGGGAAAAATCAGGTTATTGGCAAGACAAGCAAGGAGAATGAAACAATGATTTCTTCGGATACAAGAAAGGGGAAGGAAAAGGAGAAGGAAACAACAATTGTGGCCAAAACAAGCAAAGGGAAGAAGCAAGTTGTGCTTCAGCCTTCATCCCCATCACATAATCTGAGGCCAAGGAAAGCCACACCAAAGAAGAAATAGTGGCCATTTGCTTTGTTATTGTTGTGATTTCAGTACATTTTGAACGTTTTAGATCAATACTTTTTGCATTTTGGGAATGATCTTTTGGGATTGCATTTTGCTAAGACTTTGTTTTGCATTTTGGCAAGACTTTGCACTATTTTGTAGTATTTTGTATTTTGTTAAGACTATGTATTTTGCATTTTGGTAAGACTTTGCACTTTTTTGTAGTATTTTGGATTTTGGTAAGACTATATAGTATGTTTCTTGTGCACTTAGTTACTTTTTAAATGATTATGTTTTTTTCTTATGCAAAACTCAGTAGGTATACAATAACATTCATTACAAATCTATATTGCCATTACACAAGAACATAAAGTTAAAAAGTTATTACAACTAGTTAATTGAAGACAAGTACATAATATAGAAAGATCAATACTTGTTCTAAACATCTAAACAAACAGATACACTAAAAACATTGCAATCGTCAAGGCAATCCACAACCATTTTTCCCTTGCCCCCTTCTTAATGAGTTGTTCTTCACACTTTTTCAAATCATCTTCACACTTCTTCAACTCATCTTCACACTTCTTCAACTCAACTCCATACTTCTTCAACTCATCTTCGTACTTGTTGATGTTCCTAAGTAAACCAGGAATTATGTTACGAGATCGGTCACACATTGGAGGGTCAATCCACACACAGTATTTGCAACCCCCAATTTGCTGGAAAAAACAGAACACATAATAAGAATTCAAAATCAGCAAATCTCCTCATGGATTCAAAATAAGGTTGACATTGACGAAATTTACAAGAAATTCATACCTTATATTTGGGACATATAGCGAATCTCCTCCCTGGATTCAAATCGGTCCAAGATGTCTTCATTATTGCCATTCTTGCACAGTAGCATGTATTATTGACCTGAACTCCACTACTTTGTGACATGTCCTGAATGTAAACAAAAGAACGAAGAGAGAACAAGAAGAAAAAGAAAAAAAAATGCAGACAAAAGATGAGAGAAGAGGAGAGGAAGTGAAGAGGAGGGAAATGAAACCTGGAGAAATTGAGATGGAGGGAAAATTTAGGGCGGAATTAGGGCATTTAGGAGGAAGCTAAAGGAAAAGACGAAAAAGCCCATGTAATTTGGCATGTGCAGCGTGCGTGCGCCGGAGAGTGGAAAGATTCGCCAGAATATTCCCTCCAGGTGGTTATGTGCGTCAAAAATGAATGTTTGGGTGCCGCCGTGCAACTTTTTTTAGTTGAGGTGGGAAAGTGCAAAAATGGGCAAAGTCTAGGTGGGAAAATGCTATTAACCCTATTATTAATGTGTTGGTGTGTGAGTGTGTTTTCTTGAACGTGTGTTAGTGTGTGTTTGCTGGAGGTGGGGGCGGGCGGTGGCGGAGGAGATTTGGAGGTGGTGGATGAAAGAAGTATGGATATCTAATGGACGAAAGAAGTATGGATTTTTTATAGTGGTTTTCAATAATTATGTACAGATTTTTGTAGTGATTTTCAATATTTTACATATACCACTATAAAAATTTGTACAAAAATTATAGTGGTTTTCAATAATTATTGTACATATCTTTATATAATTGTATATACAGAGTGGTTTTTATGTTGACATAATTGTTATATATAGTGGTTTTCAAGTTTACATAATTGTTATACAGAGTGGTTTTCATATTTATATTGTTGTTTATACATAGTGGTTTTCACATAGTGGATTATGTTAATGTAAAGTGGATTACGTTTTTTACAGTAATTTTACAACGGTTTTTGATAAATTTGTAGTAGTTTCCGATGAGTATATAGTGGATTTTAATTTTTGTAACCCGTGTGGACAAAAAATTAAGTGGATTATTTCACTAATTTAATAGTGATTTTCGATGAACATGTAGTGAATTACACTAATTTAACAGTGGGTTACACTAATTTAATAGTGGGATTACATTAATATTAAGGTGGATTATACTTATTTTATAGTAATTTTTACTTTATTTTCATAGTGGCTTTCGATAAATTTAATGGTTTTCGATTATTATGTAGTGATTTTTTTTTATATAAAATATGAACGATTTAAAAAAACTGAAATAAAATAAAAAATAAAAAATAAAAAAATAACAAAGTTTTGGTTTAAATTTCGAAATAAAAAAGCCTATTAAAAAAAGGGCATATTACAAATAAGCCCATCAGTGGGAACTTATTCATAAAGAGATCCAGACAATATTCTCCTTTACCAATAAGTCCACACATGGTCCAGATTTATGTAAAGGACTAAAATAACCCCTCTTACTTTTATATGCTCCAATTTCATCCTTAACTTAATTTAACTTCAATTTGACCCCAAATTTCACAAATTATTCAATTTTGACCCAAAACTTTTTTTTTTTCACAAATTTTTTTTTTTTCAAAAACTTTTTTTTTCTGCCGGATTCCGGCGTTGACTTTTTTTTTTTTTTTTTTTTTTTTTTTTTTCTTCCGGAACGCCGGTCTCCGGCGTTGACTTTTAATTGTTTTTTTTTTTTTTTTTTTTTCTTCCGGATTTTTTTTCCGGATTCCGGCGTTGACCGGCGGTAAACACCGGTCTCCGGCGTTGACTTTTTTTTATTTTTTTTATTTTATTTTTTTTTTAATTTTTTTTTCTGTAACTTTTTTTTCCGTTTAAACAACAATATTGCTTTGAATGACAGTAATATTAACTATATTACTGTTAAACACAGTAAAAATAACTAAACTATAGTTTAACACAGTGATATTGCTATATTAATCTCTAGCACATTAATATTAACACAACAAAATTCATTATTATTGTATAATAAAGTAATATTACTATGTTGTCCGTTCAACAAATTTAAACAAAATAAAAAAAACCAAAAGAATTAATATTACTGTGAGTGACAGTAATATTACTATAGCAACAGTAATATTACAATAGTAGACAGTAATATTATTACGTTACTCCGTGAATAACTCAAACAAACAAAATATCCAAACAAAAGAATAATATTGATGTGGTTGACAGGAATATTACTATAACAAACAGTAATATTACCGTCAACCACAGTAATATTATTGTGTTTACAGTAATATTACAATAATAGACAGTAATATTAATACAAACACCACAAAAAAATAATAATATTGATGTTGTTGACAGTAATATTATTGTGTTTACAGTTATTTTACTGTCAACGACAGTAATATAATTACGTTGACTTGTCAACAAATCAAAAAAAAATAAAAAAAAATAATAATAAATAAAAAAATATAATATTGCATTAATTTACTGTCAACGGCAGCACAATTACATAAATGTAATGTCAACGGTAGTACAATTACATTAATTAACTATCATTGACAGTATAATTACGTTAATTTACTGTCAGTGACAGCACAATTACGGTCAACGTTTAGCGGCGGGCGTGGAAAAACAAAACAAACCAAACAAAACAAAAAACTTAAAAAAACACTAAAAAAAGAGACCGCCGGAAACCGGCGAAAAAATCCGGCGGAAAAAAAAAATCCGGAAGAAAAAAAAAAAAAAAAAAAAAAAAAAAAAAAAGTCAACGCCGGAGACCGGCGTTGACCGCCGGTCAACGCTGGAAACCGGCGAAAAAATCCGGAAGAAAGAAAAAAAAAAAAAAAAAAAAAAAAAAAATTAAAAAAGTCAACGCCGGAATCCGGCGGCAAAAAAAAAGTTTTTGAAAAAAAAAATATTTTTTGAAAAAAAAAAAATTTTGGGTCAAAATTTAATAATTTGTGAAATTTGGGGTCAAATTGAGATTAAATTAAGTTAAGGATGAAATTGGAGCATATTAAATTATACTCCAAAAAAAAGTCAAAATTGAATTTTTGTGGTCAAAATTGAACTTTTATGGACAAAATTGATTAATTTGGATTACAATTAAGAATTGGGTATAAATGGTTGAGGGTAATATTGGGATATACATGAATGTTTCCTTTAGTTATAATAAATATTAAAGGGATGGGCTTATTGGTAAAAGAGATATGTCCCCTAAACCTAGAATAATAAACATGCTTGGTTGGGGACTTTTGCATAAAAATCCCTATTTAGTTTAGGATCAAGAATCTTCATAAGTCCAGCTCCAGGTCCATGTAGGAAAGATCTCCAAAGATAACCATAAAACACAACAAATTAAAGCAACACATATCTAACAAACACAACCCAAAAACTCCAACGAACAAACTGCCGACAACAGAAATCACTAAACAAATGGAGGATGTTCGATTAAACGAGTTCCCGCAAGAAGGAAGCAGAGATAACACCCTTAAAAGGCCTGACAATATAAATTTCACCTTCACCAAATATGCTGGTTAATGAAGTGATGATGAACGGTCAGAAAATTCCAATGACAGAGAATCGATGGAGAGCAGTTAACATATAATAGGGTTCTGCACAAAAATGCGAACAAACCCCAAAACCAGAAGAACATAGAGATCAAACAACCATAGAACTAAACTCAATGGCAGTGAAGGAGAACAGACTTGTGGAATTTTCTAAATTCGAGAGCTTTGTGACACAAACCACATTAAACAAAGACCGAGACAAACTGAAATTATTCTCAACAGCAAAGACAGATTGCCAGGGTCTTAATGCATAATCATGCATTTCAGTTCTGCAAAAAAGGCGAGCAAGTCCCATAACCAGAAAAACATAGTGATCAGACAAACAAATATCTAAAATCAACAGTAAGAAGGAAGAACATATTGTCCGAACCTGGATGATTCCAATTACACAAGAAGCATTAAAATGCAAAATGGTAAGTAAACCTATGTCTCAAGTAGAGAATAAAAATCAAGGACAGATCAGAAAGCACAAGACAAAATGAAACATCAGAAGGTTATAACACACAAAAGGGAACAGAAGTCCTATGAAATAAATAAATCACAAAATGTGCCTTGATCGCATTAGATGTTTTAGACAAGACTTAAACCTCAGCTCCCAAAGCCCCAAAACAACTGGGTTGTGAGGGGAGCAAACCCCAAAACCTCAAAACCCCTCCTCCTTTACCCGGGCTTGGGACCGGCTGTGCTGAGCAAATAAAATATTGCAGGCACAGGCGGAGTTACAAGAATAAACCTATATATACAACTACCAACACTAAAACACACACATAATCCACAAATAGATATAAGCAAGGAAATTGTACATACCATTCCAGACAACACTTCAATCATTCATTTCCCTTTTTTATTTTCTTTTAATTATTGTGGCGAACATTACTGATGAAGGAAAAACCTCATGTGTAAAATATTACCAAAGTCGTACCGAGGACAAGTCCAGGAGGAAATAAATTTTATCACATAAGGCAACTAATACTTACACATTTACGCAAAACTAAATCTTAATCAAATAAATTCATTGAGACTTGAAAAATGCATCACTTTAACATATTACCAGTACTAGATAAAAACATTAACTTACAATGTGCAAATAAAAATTTCTCGCACTAGAAAATTCCCACGTAGTACAAATCACAATGAAGAACTGACAAAGAACTGTGTAGACTGCAGAATGGTATTCCAAAGCATATTCAATAGATTATAAACATCCTCAAAACAGCAGAGCAGCAAATCTAAAGTCTCCTCATAAGAATCACAAAATACGATCAGAAACCGAGGCCCCAACGGCAGCCACAAATGTATCATAACATCAACAAATCCTACAAGTGCGAAATCCAACACGGGCAACTGAACCAGGTTTACTATTCTGGGATGCATAGTCCCAACATCAAGAATGTGTAGAAAAATTGCCAGGAAAAAAAACCAAATCTTCATAGACAAACGTTAACATGCTCAATGCATATAAGACCACTTCAAGATTTATAAAGCAAAAAGAGATCTTCAGAATAACTACTCACTTGATCTGCAAAAGGAGCACATTCCACACCAGTAGTGCATTATCTGACCAACTAAAATCACAAACAATTCCATTGCAGAATCACAATAAAACCGATAGAAATAACATCCGAACACTTTCACGACTGCTCCCAAAATCTAAGGCAAGAAATAATACTTTGGGAAAAAACCATGTCAAGAAACTAAAGAATACCATACATGAAGACACATGGGGTGATCTTACAGAAACTTAACTGAAGAATATTACATTAGGGCTTTTTTAGGACGGCTGAACGAAGATTTGAAGGCATGGTCTTACATCACCATGGATTTCATTGTGGGGCTGCCTAAGTTTAGAAGAAAAGATGCTATTTGGATAGCGGTGGATAGGCTCACCAAGTACGGGCATTTTGTGGCCCTTACTCGCGCCATATCACGCACTCTTAAGTGTAGAAGAAAGGCTACTATTTGGTTAGTGGTGGATAGGCTCACCAAGTTGTTAGAGTAGGTGACCAACAAGCCAACATGTGGCTGTGGTCTTTCGTATTTATTGTTGTAATAAACGAACCTTTATTCGTATTAATGATAAAACACCTTGGCATTCTATATCTTTGTCCCTTTGTCACAAGCATAGATATAGTCCTTACAGTTATTACAAGTACTAGTAATTGATCGTTAGGATCATGAGATATTTACTTAAGTATTATAACTGTTAAACGTGTTCCTAGTCGAAGGGTTACGCCACTAATGAGGATATCGGCCTTTCCCGTTAAGACTAGCACTTAGTGTATGTGTACTGCATCTCATCAGTAAACGGTATTGTGATATCGGCATGCATAAGTGGGTGCTCGTAAGTTGACGAGTTCACTGAACTCCCTCACCCTAGAAATCTCTAAGTGGTTCCCAATAATCGAGTAGAGATATCTATGGTATAGTTGTACACCATTAGTCCTTATGACCTAGACATCACCGTGACTTCACTAGAGGACCAGCTGTATCGTGACCTGTCCCTGAGTTCCACCGAGGACCATCCCAAGGGCCAGTGTTCGTGCAGTCCGAAATCTAGTGGGAGGTCTGTGCATTGTAGTCGGGGATTCGATCGCTAGAATAGTCTTGGATGTCCTGTGTGTTCTGAAAGTTTGTAATCATTCTAAGTCTCTGGCCAGAGCTGACTAAGTGATGATTAGAGAATTCGATTCTCTAAGTCATGCACGTGACGATTACAACACTTAGAACGATCGCACCGTCATCGAACATATAAAGAGGTCTCGATGAACCAATGCCTCTAGTTCGATCGGGACATATGCATCGAAGGGACCGTACTGTACGTTAACTATATCTGAAGGTTCTTGCAGGCACTTCATTTGTATCTAGGGAATCATGACGCGTAGTTGCTAGACGCCGATCTTGATTCGTTGGGTGATTAAGGTGAAACGAGCTTCATCTTAATCGTAACTCGAAGGGGACGAGTTTTGACCACAAAGGGTTGTGGGCCCACGGCTAGCTTACACCTGAACCATCGAGGGTCACACTGCTCGTGCACATGAGATCTTTGAATAAACGGTCAGAGATAAAATAGTTTATCTTTGCATGATTGGAAGTCAATATGATTGAGTCCAACATTCGTAATTTGGAATTATGAATGAGAATAAGAAAAGGAAAAGAATAGACGAACGTATTAGTGAACTTTCTAAATCGGGAAGTTTCCAAATTTAGAAAGTGCACTGAACTAGGGTTTCGACTTTTAGAAAGTTGGAAAATGAGTGATGGCACTCGTAATGACGAGGAAGTTATAATGAATCCGAAAATGTAATCGTTGCAATTTTATGGTCATTGAATTAAGAGAGACGAGCAAGTAAAGATACTAACGGACTTAAGCTGTTGGGCCCGGTCCAACTTAAGCCCGCTAGGGTTTTATGCAAGACATATAAATACATGATTTATAGGCCTTGCACAAACACAACAACAAACCCTAACCCTAAAGCGGCCGTCCACCTCTCTCTCTCGCTCTCTCTCTCGCGCGGCCACCTCCGCCGTTGACGCCGCCCCGTCGCCGGAATCGGCCATCCCTTGGCCGATCTCTTTCGGTATTCTTTTCTTCCTTCTTTTCTTCCGTTAATTCTAACTACTTCGTGTCTAGTGCCACGTTTTAGTAGATCGAAGTATACGAGGTGAAATCCGAGAGGAGGAAGACTGTAGATCGAAGAATCGAGGAGCAACGCACGAGCCGAAGCCGCACGCTGCCCCACGCGCCGCCCGGAAGTCCGCGCGTGAAGCTCACGCGCCGCCGTGGTCAATCTGCCGCTGCTGCCGCTGCATTCCATTGCTGCCCCGATTGTACGGATTGGTTTCCGTAGCAATCTCGACGTGCTATACGCTCCTACCTCACGGTTCAAGAGGTAAACACGCGAAACCCTAGTTTCGATTTGAGTTTTGTTTAAACCTATGTATTCATGTTTGTTTCGTATGATTTTATGTGATTATGTGTAATCGATTAAATCATTGCAAGCATGTTATTTGGTTTAAACGCGAGCATGTTAATTGATTTAAATTCGATAGAAATTATTAGCATGTAAATTGTTTTTAATTTTCGCTGGAAGCGCAAAGGTACGCAATTAATTGAATTTAATTTGTCGGGCATGTTCTTATGTGTTTTAAAGTCGTTTAAATCGCATAAAATTTTTGTTTTCCGCTGCGTACGCGTGCCCGAAACCCAACAGTGGTATCAGAGCTCGTTGCGCAATTAATTGCGTTCGTATTTATATGCTATGATTTTATGCATGTTCGATTTATTAAAGTAGTGATTGTCGTATTATGTAATTGGGAGTTTTCGTAAGTTTAAAATATTTTTGAAATATTGTTTAGAACTTTTCCAGCTTTAAAATTGTTTAAAATTGGAAAATCGGATCTGAAATTGTTTTTAAAATGTCGGTTTTTAAATGTTCGGATCGAACCGGTCGAACCGGCCGGTTCGATGGTTGTGTGCGATCTAGTTGACCGAATCCACGTGGATTCGGGTCAGTCAGACCGGTTCTCGGTCCGACTGACCCGGCCCACTGATTTGGGTCAGCTGGACCGGGCAGAACCGGACCGCTTCGGTCCGAACCGGTCAGACCGGTTGGTCCGAACCGGTCCACTGAAAAAAAAAAAAAAAAAAAAAAAAAAAAAATTCAGATTTCTAAAATTAAACTTAAAAAAAATTGATTTTAATTTTTGGAAAATTATTTTCAATTAATTCCAATTAGATAATTGGATCGACAATCATCTATTTTAGTAAATAGGTGTTAGATTAATTAATTAATTTAAATTGTTAAATTGATTTCAATTAATAGAACACATATATAATATTGATTATAAGTTCAACTTAATTAATAGTACCTCAACATTATTTGAATGATTTATGCTAGTTGAGGTTCTATAATTATTTTGAAAAACCCGATAATTAATTAATGTAATTAATTATGTAGTTAGGTCGTATGTTCCTCTTAGGACAATATGCGCTTCCATATACCTTTAGAGAAAATAGATGTAGGAATCACATAGACCAATCCAAAACCTTCTGATGAGATAAAACATTTTAATAAAAATCCCTCATTCTTTTAATTAAGAATCATTTCAAGCTATGAAGAAAAACCCAATCTGTTGAGTTATTTCTTTCCTTCTGCCAACGGTTGGATTATGTGTAGCCCTTTACTATAGTGCAGTAAGCCGTGTTAGCGGGGAGTGCTATGGTAGAGTAAGCTGTAATTCAATTGACATAGTGATGAAGGTAGCCGTAGAAAAGGGTTATGTTGAATTAACGTGGTCGGCTAGATTAACTAGGGACTGCATTAGTTTGGCATAATCAAGTTCTATGAGCATCTTTGATTGGTAGGTTAGACTTGACACACGACGATTTTGATATTCGCGAGATTAACTTAAGTCATTATCAAGTGTGAGGAAAATTAATTTAGGGTCATATTGTGGATATGATTGATTGCGATCTACCTTTGGGCAAATATAATCGGGCTAGATTAACTACGGGTTATATTTGTCTATTGGACCTAAAGCCCATTAAGAAAAATCAGTTTTCTCGTTTGTCTACTAGAGGGAAGTGGAACTCGATAAAATTAGTGGGAGAACAATTAAATAACACAAGTCCAAACATTTAATTGTAACAATCATTTAACGCGAATCTCTAATAATCCTCTTCTCTATATGTCTCAGATAATCATGTCTAAGAATCCCATAATGTCAATCCTCGACAATAAACTCAATGGCCCTAATTACCTAGATTGGTTGCGTAGTCTTAAGCTTGTGCTAACTGTTGAGGGGCGTCTCTATGTTTTGAACGAGAGGCTTCCCGCCACTATACCTGCCACAACGACTGATGCTGAAAAGGAAACTTATGAAGTTTGGAAGAAAGATGACACTCATGCTAGGTGCTATATGATAGCCGCCATGGAGCCCGCGCTTGCGAGGAAATATGAGTCTCACTTGCATGCTTTCGATATAAAGGCTCATCTCGATAGCATGTATAGTGAGAATATTAGGGCATCAAGATACGCTGCTACAAAGGAGTTGATCACAGCGAGACTGCGCGAAGGGACTTCGGTCCACGAGCACTGTCTTAAAATGATCACTCTCCTTGAAAAGCTAGTGAATCTTGATGTCACCCTCCCGGCCGAGCTCTCGTTGGATTTGATCCTGTTGTCTCTTCCTAGTTCCTATGAATCATTCATAGTGAACTTCAACATGAACAAACTAGATCCTCCCTTGGATGAGTTAATGAACATGTTGGTCAGTTTCGAGTCCACCATTAAGAAAGAGAAGTCTGTTCTCATTGCTGCTACTTCTGGAAAGAAGAGTTCTTTCCAAAAGAAGAGAAAGGAAAGAGTTCTTTTCCCTAACAGCAAGTTCGAAGTGGGTGAAGGTAGTGGGGGCCCCAAAGCAAAGGTTAGCTAACAAGTTGATGATGCTTGCCATCACTGTGGAAAGAAAGGACATTGGCGCCGCAACTGCAAGGCTTACCTGAAGCAGAAAGGTTCTGAAAAGGGTACGTATTTCATTGACGTAAATTTGTCTGTCAACTCTTCTTCTTGGGTATTGGATACGGGCTGTGGCTCACATTTGTGCAATGATTTGCAGCTAATGACAAGAAGTCGAAGACTTAGAGCGGGTGAGACCTACCTAAGGATGGGGAATGGAGCAAGAGTTGCTGCTGAAGCCATTGGCACAATTTACTTAAATGTTTTGGATTCTAGTTTTCCTATTGTTTTGAACGATTGTTTATTTGTTCCGTCGCTCATTAGAAACCTTATTTCTATTCCTGTATTAGATATTGAAGGTTTTACTTTTGTTTTTGGAAATTCGATTTGCATTATACAAAAGAATGAGAATTTAATTTGCAAAGGACGACTATTAAACAACTTGTATGAACTAAATCCAAGTGAAATACCTATTAATGTTATATCAGCAAAACGTAAGGAGATAGATCAAAACCCCGCACAACTTTGGCACGCTAGATTAGGTCATGTCTCTTTAAGAAGGATGAACGATTTTGTTAGTGAAGGATTGTTCTCTTTGGAGGACGTGAAATCACTACAAACTTGTGAATCTTGCCTTAAAGGGAAAATGACCAAGTCACCCTACAAAGGGAAAATGGAACGAGCCGAGGGTCTTTTGGATTTGATCCATACAGACGTATGTGGTCCACTAAGTGTTAGTGCGAAGGGTGGATATAACTACTTCGCTACCTTTACCGACGATTATTCTAGGTATGGGTATGTGTACTTGATGAAGTACAAGTCTGAAACATTTGAAAAGTTCAAAGATTTTAGACACGAAGTGGAAAAGCAACTCGGACGAAGTATTAAGAAGCTACGATCCGATCGTGGTGGAGAATACTTGAGCATCGAGTTCATTGACTATCTAAAAGAAAATGGGATACAGTCCCAATGGACTCCACCGGGAACTCCTCAACTTAATGGAGTCTCCGAACGTCGGAATCGAACTTTATTAGATATGGTTCGATCAATGATGGGGTTCACAAACTTACCGGCATACTTATGGGGTCATGCACTTCGTACTGCCGCGTATTTGCTGAATAGAGTTAACACCAAAGCAGTTAAATCCACACCTTATGAACTTTGGCATTCCCGGAAACCCAATTACAAACATATTAGGATATGGGGTTGTCCCGCTTATGTGAAGCGATTAGTGGGAGATAAGTTGGATAGTAAATCCGACTTGTGCTATTTTGTGGGGTATCCAGAAGACTCAATGGGATACGAGTTTTACTATGTCAAAGAAGCAAAGACGTTTGTTTCAAGAAATGCCACCTTTTTGGAAAGGGAATTTCTATCCGATAGAAAGGGCAGCATGATAGAACTTGAAGTAGTTCAAGAACCACAAAGTGAAGTTCAAACGCAAGAACAAGTAATCGAACCAATACAACAAACCACTGATATACCTCCTGAACCTACGGTACGTAGATCCGAAAGAGTTCGGAAAATGCCGGATAGGTTATTCCTCCTCGAAAATGATGAAGATCATGTTGATCTTGGACGAGATCCAAGAACATACAATGAGGCCGTATCGGATGCGGACATGGGACATTGGCTAACTGCCATGAAATCCGAAATGGACTCCATGTACTCCAACAAGGTATGGACCTTGGTAGATCCACCCAAAGGAATTGGTCCTATAGGCTGCAAGTGGATCTATAAGAAGAAAATTGGAGTGGATGGAAAGGTATCGACCTATAAGGCTAGATTGGTAGCAAAAGGATACACTCAAAGGCAAGGCGTTGACTATGAGGAAACCTTTTCGCCAGTCGCGATGCTGAAGTCCATTAGGATTTTGCTGGCCATAGCTGCGTGGTACGACTACGAGATATGGCAAATGGATGTGAAGACCGCCTTCCTTAATGGAGACATTGAGGAAGAAATTTACATGGCGCAGCCGGAAGGCTTCATATCTTCTGGAAGTGAGCAAAAGGTTTGCAAGCTCCAGCGATCCATTTATGGATTGAAGCAAGCATCCCGTAGTTGGAACATTAGGTTCGACTCAACTATCAAAGAATTTGATTTTGAGAAGAACCCGGAGGAACCTTGTGTATACAAGAAGGTTAGTGGGAGGGCAGTAATATTTTTAGTGCTTTACGTTGATGACATTCTGCTCATTGGGAATGATGTAGGAATGTTGCAGCAAACGAAAGCATGGTTGTCCACACGTTTCTCAATGAAGGATTTGGGAGAAGCATCTTACGTATTAGGAATACGCATCTATAGAGATAGATCAAGAAAGATGCTTGGCTTATCCCAAAGCCTGTACATAGACACCGTTATGAAACGGTTTAGCATGGAAGAATCCAAGAAGGGATTCTTGCCAATGTCCCATGGGGTTCGTCTCTCGAAATCTATGTGTCCGCAAACACCCAGTGAAATCGAGGAGATGAAAAGGACGCCCTATGCTTCTGCCATAGGAAGCATAATGTATGGCATGCTATGTACGAGACCCGATATTGCGTATGCTGTGAGTGTCACAAGCAGATATCAGTCTAACCCCGGCCCGGCTCACTGGAAAGCCGTGAAAGATATCCTCAAGTACTTGCGAAGAACTAAGGATATATTTTTGGTCTATGGGGGTGCCGAGTTGAAATTAGAGGGTTTCACTGACTCTAGTTTTCAATCGGACGTGGACGACTCAAAGTCGAATTCTGGATTTATATTCACGCTTAATGGTGGTGCCGTGTGTTGGAAGAGTTCCAAGCAAAGCACAACGGCCGATTCCACTACCGAAGCGGAATACATTGCAGCATCCGAAGCTGCAAAAGAAGGGACTTGGATAAGGAAGTTCATCCAAGAGTTGGGTGTCATTCCTGATGCTAGTGATCCAGTACCGTTGTACTGTGATAACACCGGAGCCGTGGCACAAGCTAAGGAGCCACGATCTCATCAGAAGTCGAAGCATATTCTGAGGAAGTATCACGTGATCCGAGAGATCATTGATAGAGGTGAAGTTAAGGTTGAACGAGTCACCTCGGAAGAGAACGTTGCAGACCCCTTCACGAAGCCTTTACCAAGATCGGTCCATGAGAAACATCGAGAGTCGATGGGATTGCGGTTTATGGGTAGTTGGCTTTAGGTCAAGTGGGAGATTGTTAGAGTAGGTGACCAACAAGCCAACATGTGGGTGTGGTCTTTCGTATTTATTGTTGTAATAAACGAACCTTTATTCGTATTAATGATAAAACACCTTAGCATTCTATATCTTTGTCCCTTTGTCACAAGCATAGATATAGTCCTTACAGTTATTACAAGTACTAGTAATTGATCGTTAGGATCATGAGATATTTACTTAAGTATTATAACTGTTAAACGTGTTCCTAGTCGAAGGGTTACGCCACTAATGAGGATATCGGCCTTTCCCGTTAAGACTAGCACTTAGTGTATGTGTACTGCATCTCATCAGTAAACGGTATTGTGATATCGGCATGCATAAGTGGGTGCTCGTAAGTTGACGAGTTCACTGAACTCCCTCACCCTAGAAATCTCTAAGTGGTTCCCAATAATCGAGTAGAGATATCTATGGTATAGTTGTACACCATTAGTCCTTATGACCTAGACATCACCGTGACTTCACTAGAGGACCAGCTGTATCGTGACCTGTCCCTGAGTTCCACCGAGGACCATCCCAAGGGCCAGTGTTCGTGCAGTCCGAAATCTAGTGGGAGGTCTGTGCATTGTAGTCGGGGATTCGATCGCTAGAATAGTCTTGGATGTCCTGTGTGTTCAGAAAGTTTGTAATCATTCTAAGTCTCTGGCCAGAGCTGACTAAGTGATGATTAGAGAATTCGATTCTCTAAGTCATGCACGTGACGATTACAACACTTAGAACGATCGCACCGTCATCGAACATATAAAGAGGTCTCGATGAACCAATGCCTCTAGTTCGATCGGGACATATGAATCGAAGGGACCGTACTGTACGTTAACTATATCTGAAGGTTCTTGCAGGCACTTCATTTGTATCTAGGGAATCATGACGCGTAGTTGCTAGACGCCGATCTTGATTCGTTGGGTGATTAAGGTGAAACGAGCTTCATCTTAATCGTAACTCGAAGGGGACGAGTTTTGACCACAAAGGGTTGTGGGCCCACGGCTAGCTTACACCTGAACCATCGAGGGTCACACTGCTCGTGCACATGAGATCTTTGAATAAACGGTCAGAGATAAAATAGTTTATCTTTGCATGATTGGAAGTCAATATGATTGAGTCCAACATTCGTAATTTGGAATTATGAATGAGAATAAGAAAAGGAAAAGAATAGACGAACGTATTAGTGAACTTTCTAAATCGGGAAGTTTCCAAATTTAGAAAGTGCACTGAACTAGGGTTTCCACTTTTGGAAAGTTGGAAAATGAGAGATGGCACTCGTAATGACAAGGAAGTTATAATGAATCCGAAAATGTAATCGTTGCAGTTTTCTGGTCATTGAATTAAGAGAGACGAGCAAGTAAAGATACTAACGGACTTAAGCTGTTGGGCCCGGTCCAACTTAAGTCCGCTAGGGTTTTATGCAAGACATATAAATACATGATTTATAGGCCTTGCACAAACACAACAACAAACCCTAACCCTAAAGCGGCCGTCCACCTCTCTCTCTCGCTCTCTCTCTCGCGCGGCCACCTCCGCCGTTGACGCCGCCCCGTCGCCGGAATCGGCCATCCCTTGGCCGATCCCTTTCGGTATTCTTTTCTTCCTTCTTTTCTTCCGTTAATTCTAACTACTTCGTGTCTAGTGCCACGTTTTAGTAGATCGAAGTATACGAGGTGAAATCCGAGAGGAGGAAGACTGTAGATCGAAGAATCGAGGAGCAACGCACGAGCCGAAGCCGCACGCTGCCCCACGCGCCGCCCGGAAGTCCGCGCGTGAAGCTCACGCGCCGCCATGGTCAATCTGCCGCTGCTGCCGCTGCATTCCATTGCTGCCCCGATTGTACGGATTGGTTTCCGTAGCAATCTCGACGTGCTATACGCTCCTACCTCACGGTTCAAGAGGTAAACACGCGAAACCCTAGTTTCGATTTGAGTTTTGTTTAAATCTATGTATTCATGTTTGTTTCGTATGATTTTATGTGATTATGTGTAATCGATTAAATCATTGCAAGCATGTTATTTGGTTTAAACGCGAGCATGTTAATTGATTTAAATTCGATAGAAATTATTAGCATGTAAATTGTTTTTAATTTTCGCTGGAAGCGCAAAGGTACGCAATTAATTGAATTTAATTTGTCGGGCATGTTCTTATGTGTTTTAAAGTCGTTTAAATCGCATAAAATTTTTGTTTTCCGCTGCGTACGCGTGCCCGAAACCCAACACAAGTACGGGCCCATACTCGCGCCATATCACCGGAGGTTACTCTTAAGTCAAGGATGCTACTTGGATAGTGGTGGATAGGCTCACCGAGTACGGGCCCATACTCGCGCCATATCACCGGAGGTCACTCTTAAGTCTAGAAGCAAGGATGTTATTTGGATAGTTGTGGATAGGATCACCAAGTACGGGCCCATACTCGCGCCATATCATCGGAGGTCACTCTTAAGTATAGAGGAAAGGATGCTACTTGGACAATGGTGGATAGGCTCACCAAGTACGGGCTCATACTCGCGCCATATCACCGGAGGTTACTCTTAAGTCTAGGATGCTACTTGGATAGTGGTGGATAGGCTCACCAAGTACGGGCCCATACTCGCGCCATATCACCGGAGGTTACTCTTAAGTCTAGGATGCTATTTCGATAGTGGTGGATAGGCTCACCAAGAACGAGCCCATACTCGCGCCATATCACCGGAGGTTACTCTTAAGTCTAGGATGCTATTTGGATAGTGGTGGATAGGCACACCAAGTACGGGCCAATACTCGCGCCATACCACCGGGGGTCACTCTAAAGTCTAGATGAAAGGATGTTATTTGGATAGTGGTGGATAGGCTCACCAAGTATGGGCCCATACTCGCGCCATATCACCGGAGGTTACTCTTAAGTCTAGGATGCTACTTGGATAGTGGTGGATAGGCTCACCAAGTACGGGCACATACTCGCGCCATATCACCGGAGGTTACTCTTAAGTGCAGGATGCTACTTGGATAATGGTGGATAGGCTCACCAAGTACGGGCCCATACTCGCACCATATCACCGGAGGTCACTCGTAAGTCTAGAAGAAAGGCTACTATTAGGTTAGTGGTGGATAGGCTCGCCAAGTACGGGCCCATACTCGCGCCATATCACGGAAGGTCACTGTTAAGTCTAGAGGAAAGGATGTTATTTGGATAGTGGTGGATAGGCTCACCAAGTGCGGGCCCATACTCGCGCCATATCACCGGAGGATACTCTTAAGTCTAGGATGCTACTTGGATAGTGGTGGATAGGCTCACCAAGTACGGGCCCATACTCGCGCCATATCACCGGCGGTCACTCTAAAGTCTAGAGGAAAGGATGCTATTTGGATAGTGGTGGATAGGCTCACCAAGTACGGGCCCATACTCGCGCCATATCACCGGAGGTCACTCTTATGTCTAAAGGAAAGGATGCTATTTGGATAGTGGTGGATAGGGTCACCAAGTACGGGCCCATACTCGCGCCATATCACCGGAGGTTACTCTTAAGTCTCGGATGCTACATGGATAGTGGTGGATAGGCTCACCAAGTACGGGCCCATACCCGCGCCGTATCACCGGAGGTCACTCTTAAGTCTAGAAGAAAGGATGTTATTTGGATGGTGGTGGATAGGCTCACCAAGTACGGGCCCATACTCGCGCCATATCACCGGAGGTCACTCTTAAGTCTAGAAGAAAGGATCCTATTTGGATAGTGGTGCATAGGCTCACCAAGTACGGGCCCGTACTCGCGCCATATCACCGAGGTCACTCTTAAGTCTAGAAGAAAGGATGCTATTTGGATAGTGGTGGATAGACTCACCAACTACGGGCATTTTGTGGCCCTTACTCGCGCCATATCACGAGAGGTCACTCTAAGTTTAGAGGAAAAGATGCTATCATTGAAAGAAAACCTAAATACCTTGCCAAATAAATTATCATTCAAAGAAGACCTAGACAATAAGGCAAAGAAAAGAAACATATAACAGAGGCTCCCGATAATTAGACTGTAAGCATGTAGAGAGTATTAAGCCACAAAAAAAAGGGTATTGCCAGACTGTCAGGCAGGACGGCTAAATAAACTATCTTCCCGCTTAGTCAATAGGTAATCCTGTCCAAAGGGTCCAAAATAAGGAGGATGAGGGAGAGAAAGCGAGATTGAACAATATATGGAACAACACAGTCCAAAGCAACGGCCGAAGGTCGAGGAATATCATATTGCGAGCAAACATCTTACGTGGTAACAAAACTTCTCAAGACTTCACACAAAACTGTCATAAAAGCAAAACCAGGATAAGGAGAAAATAGTCAAACTTGGAGCTCTGTCTTCTACAAAAAAATCATATTTTAACTATATCCGTCGAAGTCCCATCTCATATAAGAAAACCAAATCAAAGGACCATCGAACACCGAAGAGAGAGAACATAATCAAAACTCAAACAATCGGAAAACAGAGAAAATAGGGGGCCATAACCAAACATCATACCACATGCCGTATCAAAATCATCCAAATAAGAAGAGGAAATCTTAAAAACATATGGTCATATAAACAAGAAATCTGAAAATTGAATGAGAAGGACGATGATTACATAAGAATATACCAACATATTACACAATCAGAAACAAAAGAAAGATCGATAAGAAAATTAAATCACAAAATAAATTATCTTCCTGTCATCAGATCCAACCGAGATCTCTGGCGATCCTATCCACATAATCCAGGTGTGCATAAGCTCAAGTAGTTGCACAATTAGCTTAGCTCCATAAAATAAAGATGAAACCTTTCCTAAAACCACAAAACACAAAGTACCAAATAGTGATTTAAAAGATGTGCGATCTACAGTTAGAGAAATAAGGAGGATGAGGGAGTGAGAGAGAGAGAAAGAAACTTTATATATCATAAGGAGAATCAAATTTTAACAAGCAGAACAGAGAGAAGGTTCTTTAGATGAGACAAATAGGAGATTTAATCCAAGGCGATGTAAAAGGAAGAAACTTTACCTTTTTTTAAAGCGCTTTCTTCGCCGAAGAATCTTTTTCAAACCAGCTGATTACCAAACCCTAACAAGATAAAACACAATCCAATCGCATAACCGAACACCATACCTAAATACCCAGCCGAATCAAAAAAATCACCAAAAGAAAACCAATTCAGAATCACAATCAAACGGCTTCGGAAAGATACGGCGGCGAATTCATGACGATCCGATTTTCAGACCGGCAAAATAAAATCAAATCAGGACCAAAATCAGACGATATAGCTAAAGAGAAAGAAAAAAACATGCAACGGATAACCGCCGCTGATTGGATGGAATTGCGCAGGTTTCATAGCTACGACGATACGATACATATATAATCTCTAAGAAGACGAAATGATAGATACACAGAACCAAACTCTGGCGGAAGTTTGAGGGGATGGGTATATATAGAAGAGTCGGTGATGAGTGGACGGCTCAGATTAATCTGATCGGAGGGTCAGAAAAGAGTACTTATCCTTCTCGGTTACGGATATTACTATTTTATTCTTTTTTTTAATAATAATAATAATAATAACAATAATAATAATAATAATAATAATAATAATAATAATAATAATAATAATAATAATAATAATAATAATAATAATAATAATAATAATAATAATAATAATAATAATAATAATAATAATAATAATAATAATAATAATAATAATAATAATAATTGTCCAATAAAATTCTCTTGAAATTGTAATTTACAATTCCAATTATATTTAGGGGTTATATGAGATAAAACCCCTTATTTAATTTCCTAAGAGAAACAAGTCCAATTAATAATTCTACTTTTGGGATAACTCCATCCCATAGCAAAATACTTATATTACCCTTGTGGTGTATTTTCAAATTTTAATGTTTAATTTAATTTCTCAAAACAACTCCCCTAAAAATCCGCCTAATCCTCCAAAATCTCTCAAAAAATCTCAAACCGTTTCAATTAAAATAAATTACGTTGTTTGATTCTGTTTTTAATTTTGGCCTTTTTTTTTGCGGACATTGTTTTTTAAATTTTTGATTAAATTGTGTTTTTTTTTTAATTTATTTTTATTCTGAAGTTTTTTTATAAGAAAGTTATAAAATTTTGATTTTCTTAAAAATTATATTTTCGTTATTAAAAATTGATTTTTAATTTTGATTTTTTTTTTTAAATTCTCTTTTTCCGTTTCGATTTAAAAAACAAAGTTTTTAACAAATTGAAATTCACTATAAACTTATCGAAAACCACTATGTAATCAACGAAAACCACTATGTAATTAATGTATTCTATTACAAAATTCATTATAAACTTATCGAAAAACCACTATGTATTAACGTAGTTCATTACGAAAATCCATTATAAGCTTCTCGAAAACCACTAAATAATTAACATTATCTATTACGAATTCGAAAATTCATTATAAGTTTATGGAAAACCACTAAATAATTAACATTATCTATTACGAAAATTCAATGTAAACTTATTGAAAATTTCAGTTTCTTAAAAAATCATTTTACTTCCGGCAAGTTTACCAAAAAATGAAATCCAATACACATTTATCAAAATTTATCGACATTCATTATAAAAAAAATATAAAAAAAAAAGTTAAATTTTCGTAATCCATTGTAAAATTAATGTAATTCACTATTCACTATCTAAGTTTAAAATCCACTATTACGGTACACATCAAAATTTATGAACATTCACTATCTAAAAAAAATTAACGTAATCCACTGTTCACTGCCTGAATTTGAAATCCACTATTCAATGTCCGTCTAACGTAATCCACTATTTAATGTTGCGTAAGAATTCGAAAACCACTATTTACGAAAACCACTATCCACTATTCACTGCCTAAATTTGAAATCCACTATACACTGTACGCGTTGTCAACCCCATCTCTCTAACGTAATCCACTATAATGTCGAAAACCACTATTTACCGTAAGCGCATCGACACCCCCTCCTCTATTCCTCGCGCCTGCAGCAGGTATATTTTGTCTGAAATCCACTACAAGTTCATCAAAAACCACTACAAAAATATAGAAATCCACTACATAAGATTCCTTTACAAAGAGAAAACCCACAAAAATCTTGCCTAAATTCACAAAAAAAATCGCCTTTAATAAACATTGTCATTACAGACAATAGTAGAGTCACCCGAGCATCACCCAACCTCGTCCTACTTGTTGCCATCACTTCGTTTGTGCAAAAACATGAACGAAAGAAAAAGAAGACAACAACGTGTAAATTTAATTCATTCAAAACAAAATCGGTTTACAAATCAAGAATTTTAAATCTACTACAATCTCATCCAAACCCACTACACAAAGTTGGAAAGAGAAATAAACATATAAAACATACTAAACATATGAAACTGACTAAACATTCTCCCTCATGAACATAACATGAGTCTCCATTCGAATGGAAGGAAATACGATATTAAATTAAATTATTAATAAAAACTGTGCATTCCCATTTATTGAAAAAAAAAATATTAAATTAAAATTGAAAGGCTCCGAAAAATCAAGTAAAAAAAAATGAACACGAAATAATCAACATTCTCCATACTTTTCAGATTACCCGTACATCTCGTCGATCACATCGCAAAAAAAAAAAAAAAAAAAAAAAAAAAAGAACACGAAATAATCAAAATTCTCTATACTTTTCAAATTACCCGTACATCTCATCGCTCCCATCACAAAAAAAAACACCGGCTCGTTCTGTGTTGTCTGGGAATATGGAGATCTCCGCCCTAGAGGATGAACGAACCGCGGCGGCTGATATGGTGGATGACAAGAAGGCAGACGCAGGCGGTCCATTAAGGCGGTGATGATGACGAAGCGGTGGAGGTCTCACGTCGGGAAAGATGACCGAGATTTGGAGAAGATATCTCTGCTATTGTCGAGGAAAAGAGGGGGGGCGCCTGTTGAAATAAAAAAAATCGAGAAAAAACGTGTGGTAGAATTAGGGTAGATATAATTGATTTATTATAATTTAATATTACATTATATGTTTTGTTAACTAAAAAATTAGATCTATACAAGGAAATACTTAAGGGTATTATGGAAATATCATAATTAAAATAGTTAATAAATAAAATTTATGATTTATCTCAAAAAGAGGGGAAAAAAATGGACCTGCACTAATTGTAGAAGGCATATGGGGGTGTTTTATCAAATAATTCCTTATATTTAAGGGATTATTTGAGAAAACCCCTTCATACGCTTTTTACGGTTAGTATAGAGCCAAAAAAAAAATAGGAGTTATTTAATAAAACCCCCTTATTAGACTTTGACTTCTTGATAAATTTATATTTTGTAATTGATATTTGACATAAATTCAATCAATCTAAAATATCTTATAAGCCTCAATAACTATACCAATAAATTAAAAAAAAAAAATATATTTGATAAATGTTGATCTCGCCTAATTAACAACACAAAAAAATCCTCCTAACAATTATGCCCCAAAATCACGCTCTAAGTCCAGTCGAAAATTATCATTTGTCCACCGTTTACATCAAGCCCACCCAACAACAGAGATTGTTGTTCTAATGAAGAAACAAATTAGAGACTAAAACCACATTTGCTTAGGAAGCCACTGTTATTCGTAACCGTTAGCACGACAAGATGGTTTAAAAATCAGCGACAAAAATTAATTAATGTCCTGTGTTTGTTGATTTAAACCGATTAGTTGAAAATTGCAATTAATTTACATGATTGTTCTTCGTTTATTTTGCATGTGCTTATCGCCATTCCCAAATTATTCCAGGAACGAGAAAATCGAAGACACATGAAAACTACTTTGTATAAACAATTATATAAACATGAAAATCAATCTATAAACAACTATACAAAAATGAAAATCACTATGTATGAACAACTATATAAACATGAAAATCACTCTGTATAAACAACTATATAAAATAAAAATCACTCTTTATAACAACTATGTAAACATAAGAACCACTATGTATAACAGATACGTAAACATGAAAAACACTCTGTATAACAGCTATGTGAACATGAAAATCACTATGTATGAACAACTATATAAACATGAAAATCACTCTGTATAAACAACTATATAAACATTAAAACCACTATGTATAACAACTATGTAAACATGAGAACCACCCTGTATAACAGCTACGTAAACATGAAAAACACTCTGTATAACAACTATGTCAACATGAAAACCACTATGTATAACAACGATGTAAACATGAAGACCACTATGTATAATAGCTATGTAAACATTAAAACCACTCTGTATAATTACATATTCGCTTTCTTGCTCGGATAAACAACAACATAACGTTCAAGCAAAACAAACATGTTCATACATCTACAATTCTCTCAAGATAACTTCTGTTTGAGATTTTGGGTTTCAATAATCCATTGAAGACTGATATTTACTAGGTTGATAACTTTACAAAGTAAATCGAAGAACATTAACCCCTAGTGCCGCCACAGATCACTGTAGTGCCAAGCATAACTCTAAAAAAACGCAGTGTCCGCGATGCTACTGCTTTTCATTTCTCTATGAATACAGTTTATGATAGTGTATAAATGTCTAAGAGACTTGAATATGCTTTCAGCTGATAAAAAAAGGCTTGTAATATTCCAGATCTTGTGGAGGACAAAAATTGAAGTTAGTGTGCGTGAATAATTTTGCAGTCTGAAGATGTAATTGCATATTGAGAGAGAGAGAGAGAGAGAGAGAGAGAGAGAGAGAGAGAGAGAGAGAGAGAGAGAGAGAGAGAGAGAGAGAGAGAGAGAGAGAGAGAGAGAGAGAGAGAGAGAGAGAGAGAGAGAGAGAGAGAGAGAGAGAGAGAGAGAGAGATGAGCGGGAATCTGCAATCAATGTTCGAGAATCGTGGAATTAGTTAAGATCGTGTTATTTAAGATATACAAGGAAAATATATTATATATCTTTTAATATCAAAATTAAATATATATTAGTTAATAATTAGGGGTATAATGGTGATAATTAAGCATTTTTAATTAATAAAAATTGTTTTAGATTTATCTTAAAAATGTAAAAAAAAATTAAGCTCATTGTAATGACACTTCTGTAATGGGGGCTTTTGTCAAATCTTCCCAAAAAAAGTTTTCTTTTTGAGATAGATTCCAAGTTTTATTTACCAAAGCTAAATCAAAGTTTGAATGCATTTTTTGTTAGACTGTAAAAAAAATCTGATAGGTTTTGGGTTGATTTGGAAAGAGGGCTTTTTTGAAAATGTTAAGGATTAAATTGAAAAACCTATAAACTTTATTTTAGGCTTCTGAAAAGTTTGGGGTAGATCTGTAGTTTTCTACATTTGTGATTTAAAGGGTATATGTGGCTTTTCATGTCGAAAAACACATGCACAATCGCGCAAACCGCGAGTGCATTACACATTGAGCTCGCAAAGTCCTTTTTGCCCTTGACTAACTTTCAGAGGGGGTTATGTGCTAATTGTTTTAATATGGGGGCTTTTTTAGCAATGCAAAATTACACAGAGGTGGTTTTTGCAAAAAAACCCATACTTTAATTAGTTCATTGCTAATTTATTATGTGGGCAGAATTTGATCTCCATTTTTGCAGAAATCCATTTATCGATTATTTTTTTAATTATCACATTTTTCTACCAAAATTAGAGATTAAAATTTTTGGGATCAAAATTGACATCAAAGGGAATATATATATATATATATATATATATATATATATATATATATATATATATATATATATTTAGTGATTGTCGATAAATTTTGACGAGTATGTAGCCGATTTCATTTTTTGGTAAACCTACTGGATTTTTTTTAAACTGAAATTAAAAAAAAAACAAGAAATTATAAAAAAAAATGCATAGTGGATTACATTAATTAAATAGTGGATTTCGATAAGTATGTAGTAGATTTCGATTTGCTAAACTTGTTGGAAAAAATAGTATATTTAAAAAAAACTATTTAAAACCAAAAAGATATTAAAAAAATTAAAAAACAAAATTTTATTTTAAAAAAAAATCGAAATTAAAAACGAAAAAATATATAAATAATTGCAAATCACAAGACTATATCAAATATGAAATTTAAATTTGGGGTTATATTACATATAAAAATTTATTTCTGTATTTTTAAATATAATAGAGGTAAATGACGTATTTTTAGGGGGGAGGTGGGGTAAAAAGATTAAAAATTGGTTTAGCCCTCTTAAGAAATTGAATGAGGGGTTTTGTCTAGGGGTGAGCAAGTCGGACCCATCAACCCACTACACCCGTCAAACCCGTGAAAAACCGTCCCGTTGGGACCGGACGGATAGATCCATCCATAAGATTGGATCCTAAAATGGTGAAGAACCGTGAGTTTGGGTCTAAGACGAGTTCAATTTTTTTTAATACCCGTGAAACCCGTCCCGCCCCGCCATACAAAACGACGTCGTTTTGTTTACATTATTTAGTATAATAAATTAATAATATTAATGAATAAATAAAATATCTCTAGTGTATCAAATACATAAATAAACTAAACTATAACTGTGGAAGTAATAGCTACAAAGATTATGAAAATCTCTAAGAAAATGTAGGAAAAAAAAAAAGCATATATAAACAACGATAAACACACGACAGAAAAGAAAAAAAAAAAAAAAAAAAAAAAAAAAAAAAAAAAAGGAAAAGGAAAAAAATGGTGTTGAATGTAGCTGAATAGCATTGGTTATGCTTGAAAATGCTATATTTATTTTATTTAAATTCTGTCTTTTAAGTTCTGAATTAGTTATTTTTAGTTTTATATTAATTTTTATTTACTCTTGACATTTACATTATTTATGTTTGGTTTCAATTTAAGATTTTAGGTTATTCATTTTAGTTTCTAATCATTCTCTCGTAAAACTTATAAATTATATAAAAAAAAAATTGGTTTAGACGATAACGGGTTTCGACCCGTAAAGGTTGGGTCCTACTACAAACCCGCCATGGACCCGCCTATCGTAAACCCGTTGAAAACTCACAAGTTTGGTTCTTCAAAATCAAGAGCCGTTGTTTGACGGGACGAGGGCGGGTTTTCATAGAACCCGCGGGTTTATGGCCCGCGCACACCCCTAGTTTTGTCAAATAGTGCCTATATTTTAATTGGGATTATTTTGTAGACCCCCCTCACTCTCAAATTATATAGAACTAACTACCAAGTGGATTACACTCTAAGGGAAACCCCCCTAATTTCGAAAATATTTTGACATACCCCCCTGGGGCCCTCTGAAGTACCTATAATACCCTTTTAAAATCAGTTTTAAACCCTAGACACTCACATTTCGGTCTCTCTTCTTCTCCCAGATTCAAAATCCCTCCTCCACAAACCTCCCACCGGTGAAATTGCTTCCCAGAGCCATAACTCTCTCTCCGGTGGTCGGAATTCGATGGTTTAACTACCGTTGGATTCCTCTCGTCGGGCTCTCTCTTTTGGTGGTGATTTCATTCAGTTTGGAGCGCATATCTGTTTCTATAATTTTTTTTCATTCGACGACGATGGTCTTGCCGGAGGTGTTCTTTGTGTTCCACCAGTCGAAATTTGACGGGCTACCCACCGTTGGATTCCTCTCGTCGAGATCTGTATTTTGATGGTAATTTTGTTTATTTTTATGTTTACAGATTTATTTCTATAATTTTTTGCATTTGTGGGTGCGCGAAACTGTGGATGGTTAGTAGCGGCACCTAGGGTTTTGGTAGGAGGCGAGGGGGGGTGAGGATTCACTGTATGTTTGATTTAAAATTTGTAGCATTTCCCAGCAATAACCGCTCTCTCTATCTCTCGATCTCCGAGTGTTTGTTGATTTTTGAGTGTTTTGATGTTTCTTCAAATTTTGTTGATTTGCAACTAAGTAATATTTTTTTGTTTTGATTTTGCAATTGCAGCTTATGAAAGCCATTGATCCTCTCCTTGAAGGTGTAAAAAAATTTGGTTGAAGTCACATGTGAAGCAGTGTTTGACAAACTGTATACATTACTATACATTACTATACATATATAGTAACATGTAGTTATATATGCATATATTTGTGTATTTTCAATTTTTTAATTTTTTTTGGTTCTGATGTGATTTATAAAAAAATATTGACATTCGTAAATTTTTATTGGGGTTTATGAATTTCTTTTGTATAAGCCAGTATTTGTGTGTGTATACAATTGATCGACTGAAAATATGGGGAAAAAACGAACATAACTACGAATTACTATAGGTACTATAGTTACATGTAGTTTATTTTCAGTACAGCAAACATATTATTTTGAAAATTAAAAAAAATAAAAAATTAAAAAAATTAAATTTAAAAAAAATATATATATATATACATTTAACAAACAGGTTTATTATTATTTATAAAAAAAATAAAAAAAAATAATAATAATAAATAAATCAGCGAAAATGATAAATACAGTACCAGAAATGCTGAATGCAGTTTGGCCAAAAATGCATATAAGGGTATATAGTATTTCCCTCT